>CM034081.1:16642084-17057393 GCA_019845555.1 Aristolochia fimbriata
TGATTTTATGCTATGTTAGGGGTTTTTATGCTAATATTGGGTATTTTATGTTAATTAAGGGATTTTATGCTTATTTAGGGTTTTTTATGCTAATTTGGGATTTTTTATGGTAATGTTGATTTTATGTTAAGTTATGGTTGTATACGCTAATTAAGGATTTTTAATGGTAATTTAGTCATTTTTTATGCTAATTGGGATTTTAGACTAATTTAGGATTTTATATGCTAATTTAATATATGAGTATGTATTAAGTGTGATAAAGATAAGTTTGACAAAAAAATTGAAAGTCAACAAACTGTGTTTCCAGAGGCGTTGTAGTTTCTAGAGGCGTTATGGTTTTTACATGAAATCATATGAATGGGTATGGGAAAATACATAGATTGTTGTCTATAAGAGAATGTTGTAGGACATAAGGGTTTTGCATGAAGAATTTTAATTCCAAGTTGTGTGGTGTATGAGATGAGTTTTGATTACCAAGTGTTGAGATGATTGGAAATCTTAAATGTCTGTTGCTTAATTTCAGTTGAAGATGGAAGTCGTGCCTACGTGTTGTTATTTTGGTGGTGAATTTTTTTTGAGCACGGTAATGTGGTTGGCTATAGCGGGGGGACAACCAGACTTATATTTCTAGAGCTGACATGTTCGTTTAACGCGTTGTGCACTATGATATATAATGTTCTTGGAGGGAACCCACGCACGGACCGCATTTCAATATGGATGTGTTTTACGTGCAATGGTCAGTTAATGTACACTCCCGTACTCGATGACATGTCATTGGAGAATGGATTAGGCATGGTAAAGCATGGGTTCCAATCAATGCTGGAGTTGTTTGTGAAGCGGGATACCTACTCCTATGAGATGGATAGTAGAAGAAGTTTGGAAAATGTGGGTGGAACCGGCGAAGGAGCTGTTATGGTATACCTGGGGGGGCAAGCTCGGCGAAGGGGATGAGAGAGTTGAAGAAACTATTGTCGAATTCATCCATGAAGAAAGGTGAGAATCATCACTTTAGCCTAGTTTAAAGTTTTACTTAATTTCAGTTTCGCATTAGTTGTTGATGAAGTTACAACTGAATTCAGGGAACCAAGTGAGGACGCAAATGATAATTCTAGTGGTGAGGAGTCGTGGCCGGATCCAGCTACAGAGGAAGTTGAGGAAGAAGAATATGTTGAATTACCCCTTTCTACCATGGGAGTCCCACCTTTAGAGGAAAATGATGACCCGTATCCCGATCCGTAGATAGGAATGATGGACATGGATGCGATATATACGAACACAATGGTCCCAGGCGTAGATGATGACAATGTACCCCCACCCGTCGGTGTTGGAGTCGGTCAGAGGTTTATGACTAAGGACGCATTATAGATGTACTTGAAGGACTATTGCATCAGTAGACATGTCCAGTTCAAGGTACATAAATCGGGACAGACGGTTTATTATGTTCGTTGCACAGGTGATCAGTGTCCATGACACGTATACGCGTCATTTAGTACGAAGTTGAACATGTGGAAAATTAGACGATGCAATGATAAACACACGTGTTTGAACGCCGAGCTGCGCATGGACAACCGATTGTGCACCTCTAGAGTGATATGTAACCTCATTATGCCCAACGTGAGGACAAGTTTCACTCTGTCTCTATATGAGATCATTCAGCTGGTTAAGGATAAATATCATATTCAGGTGAGTTATAGTAGGGCATGGAGGGCAAGGAACAAAGCACTAGTTGCTGTATTTGGTGGCTAGGAGGAATCATACAACTTATTACCTCAGTTTTTTAAGGCAATCAAAGACACAAACCGAGGTTCTAAGTACAAGATGATAACCACGAATGATGGTGTGAGAGAAGGAAATTTTGTTCGGTTTGATAGGGTTTTTTTGGCGTTTAGACCAGCTATCCATGGATTTCAGTTTTGTAGACCCTTCATCAGTGTAGATGGGACTCATTTGTATGGGAAGTACAAGGGTTGTCTATTGATAGCTACGTTGTTTGATGGAGATAACCGATTATTTCCCCTGGCCTTTGCACTCGTGGAGAAAGAGAACATCGATACGTGGACTTGGTTTATATCATATTTGGCGCGTCAGGTGGTTAGAGGGAGGTCTCCGATGTGCATCATCTTTGACCGTCACAGTGGTATCATCATAGCGGTGGCGGATGTTTTTCTACGCCCCCATAGACACAGGTTTTGTATACGACATATTATTGCCAATTTGAAGAAGCGGTACAGTGTCAAGGACTTGGATAAGATGGTATGGAGATGTGCGAGTGCAGAAACAGTGGCTCATTACGATCATGCAATACAAAACCTTGAAGAAGCATGTCCCGGAGCCAGAGCGGAGTTGACTGAGGATATGAGCCCTGACCAGTGGGCCCTTGCATATGATGGGAACATGTCGTTTGGGAAGCTCACGACAAATTTCTCTGAGAGCATGAATTCTCTATTGAAGCGGGCACGAGGTTTACCTATTCAGGCCCTAGCATCGGCGATATTCTATCGGATGAATGCATAGTTTGTACACAGGCAAGAAAAGGCTGCACAGATTACAACCCATCTTTGTCCTTCGGTAGACGCACATTTACGAACTGTCGTGGAGGATGCCAGACATTTGTACGTTGTTCCTTATGGTGATGGGATATTTCAGGCTGACGAGCACAAGGTTAACGTCATATGTAAGGAGTGTACCTGTCGGTCATTCTAGATTTATTAGATTCCGTGCGTCCATGCCGTTGCAGTGTGTGGGGCAATACATTACGACTTCCATCAGATCACATCCGAGTATTATTATGCATCTACAAACGCACGAGTGTATGAACGAGCGTTTGATGTGCCTACACGGAGAAGTACTTGGGTGCAAGAAGGTCCAGTGGTACTCCCACCAGGTGAGAAGAGGACTCCGGGTAGGCCAATGTCCACGCGTATTCGGAATTTTATGAATTGGAGAGATGACGACAGTGGACGATATTTGTGTAGTATTTGTAAGCAACCTGGTCATAACAAACGGGCTTGTAAAGCCCCATCTTCTGGCAGTGCAGAGAGTTCTCGTGCGGGGTTTAGGCGTCGGTAATGTATTCTTTTAGTTTATGTAAAATGTATAATAATATGTTTTCAGTTGGTTAATTTAACGTAGTTTATTAATGTATACTTTGTTTTTCCTATAGGTCGTGATGGTAGACACCCCACTATTGTACGATCAGGACTCCCATAGGAGCGAGGCCATCTGGCATGGGGAGGTTAGTGCGAGCTCTTGCACTTGTGATTACGTTTGGTTATAAACATACACTAACAAGACTATTACTCATGTTCAGGACCTAGGATGCCTGGAATGCACTGAGCATTTCCAGACTCTACGACATTGGCCGGTGGACGAGTGGATGTTGCCGTATATCGAGGCCGCGGGGTTTAGTGCACTATACAGAGTCCAATGGTTGAGACTGGACAAACCGCTGATTACTGCACTGGTAGAGAGATGGAGGAGCAAGACGAACACCTTCTACCTTGCGAATGGTGAGATGACGATCACGTTAGAGGACGTGGCTGTCCTCTTGGGACTACGTGTCGACGGAGACGCTGTGACCGGGTCGACTCGAGGGGATTGGATGGAATTGGCCAGAGTCCTTCTGGGGGTCGAGCTTCCACTTGGAAGTTTTCAGGGGGGTCGACTGTCACTATCATGGATCAGAGGTCGATTTTCATTCTGTTCCGACGACGCAACTGAGTTGGTGATACAGCAGTACGCTCGCGTGTACCTCCTCCATCTTGTGGGTGCAACGATATTCTCGGATGGTAGTGCCCGAGGAGTTCACATGGCATACCTGACACTATTTGAGGACTTCGAGGCGGCCGGGAGGTACAATTGGGGGGCAGCTACGCTGTCTTCTTCTACCGGGAGATCGCTAAGGCGTGTCGCATGGGAGTTGTTGGCATTGCTGGATGCCTCACCCTTATGCAGGTAAATTCTTTTTTCAAAAAATTGTTCAACTTAAAAGAATAGGACTTATCAATATAATTTTTAATTTTTGCAGCTATGGGCGTGGGAACGTCTACATACTGGATGTCCGACACTCCTAGAGGAACCGGAGCTGCAGGGTGGCCCTTTAGGTTCCAGGTATGTACCTATACAGTTTAATCGTTATTTACACTTCTGTAAAATCTTGTGTAACTAACTTGTATTGGTATTTTTGGTGGAACGTCCGACGGACGAATGCAACAAACCCTGGTGGAAACCTGGTGCTATACAGGACAAAGTTGGACCACCAGCGGAGCTATCAGGTAAGTTACTTTACGAATCTACAATGATGCCAATTCATACCATAGCAAGTTCTCGGTATTGTATTTTTTTTAGGTAAAATGACAGTCGTACCTCGATTTCATGCAGCATCTACCTGCTATCTGCGTTGAAGGTAGACGTATCTGGTTGTCTAGGACACCTCTTATTTGCTTCGAGATCGTCGAGTTGCATGTTCCTGATCGAGTGATGTTACAGTTCGGGTTGGAGCAGGTAATTATTGCAACACCCAAGTTCAATTTCTATTTATTGTAGGGTTCAGTGTTTAATTTAATAACTTTGAGCAGGTGACTCCACCGGAGGATGTCGAGCATGTTACTCGCATCTCTCGGAAAGGCCGAGCTGGGGAGGATTGGGCACTATACCGCCGTGATTACATCGCTCGGTGGGAGGCGCGGGCGGAGTCTGTTATTACGGGCAGCCGGGCACACACCCCCAGATATGCTCCCAGTGACTATATGAGGTGGTATTTGGGGGCTACTTGACGATTCATATCACCTCCACCGACTGAGCCAGCCATGGTATACCATCCTAGAGGTTATACCGAGGAGGCATTGGTACATAATTAACTTTGTGAAATGACTATTTCTTTATTAAAATTTTTTAACTTACCGTTTTTCTTTCGCAGTTGGGTTGTGTGAGGAACGTGGTTGAGCGCGTCAACCATAGAGAGGCCTTAGACCCATCGTCAGCAGATCCATACCTGATGGAGATTGGACACTACTGTCAATCGGTCCCCGCACGCCTTCCACTTGTTGGAAGGAGCGATCGTCGGCAGAGATGTGTCACATGCTGGTGAGCCTTCTCACGTGGTCGAGCCAGCCAGAGATAGAGCACCACGGGGGCGTCGTGCAAGGCGTCGGCCTACAGCTGTGACGATGACTCGTGTCGAGGACTCTGACGAGGTTTCGGCCGTACTGGAGCCTACGGTACCCAATCTTCCACCTGAGCAGACACCCGACCCGGAGCCCGACCAGCCCCTTGAGCAACCCTAGGAGCCTGAGCCCAGACGCCACCCTCCCATTCGGAGGATTTATACAAGAAGGCAGAAAAAGGCAATTGGTGCACCAGAGCCCAGTTCTGCCTTATGACTATTTTTGTAAATCATATTTGTTGTTTTTCATTGTTTTTTATGTATTCAAATTTGTATACTTATATTTTATATAGTTTTTCATTTACTTTTCATGATAGATGTGTGTGTTATTACTTTACAGTTATGTAGTGTGATCAATCATTTTGGATTATGAATGTTAGCAGGTAATTATAGGTTGAAAAACAGACTAAAGCGAAAACAAAAAAAATGTTAGAAAAATATTTAATAAAGGCGGCATTTAAATGCCGCCTTCATAAATAAAACGGAAGGCGGCTTTTACATGCCGCCTTCATTATTGATTCAAAGGCGGCATCACGATGTCGTGTCACGCGCGTTTTAATCTTTCTAATGTGGTTCAAAATTTTTCTGAGTAATGCGTGTGGTGGCATTTCCATGTCGCCTCTAGTAGTTTACGTTTTTAAAGGCGGCATTTCAAAGCCACCTCGGAGTTTTTCGTAGGCGGCTTTGTAATGCCGCCTCATTTGTATTTTTTTCTGCAGGCGGCATTTGTATGCCGCCTACTGATTGTTTATTTAAAAAAAATACGGCGACACGCTGGCGCCTGCAAGCCAGCGCGTCGCCTACGTGGCGTTTGATAAGGTGGTCAACCTTGGTCAAATATTGAAAATGACATTTTGGCAATTAAATTTGGAACAGTGACATTTGTGTAAATATATATATTTTTTAATTATTTCTAAAAAGAGGTCCCCGTGGTTGAATTGTTGTACATGAAAAAGATAGTTATTTTATGTTTAAAATATAAATTAAGGCAAATCAATATGGCTGATTGGTTAGACCGATAGCGACTATTGCTTAACAAATTATTATGATTTTATATATGTTTAGTATTTTTTATTGTAAAGTTTAAATCATCATTATGCGTGTTGAGTGTCTAGCAAGTGCACTAGGTCAGCAAGTAATATAGAGAGAGTCCAGATATCGATCCCACAGAGACCTTGATGAGAATTCAGTTTAAGTAAATATTTTTCTATTGATTGAGGGAAAAGAAGTTTTTGGTTTTGGTTTTTGAAAACTGAAAAGAAAACAGAATTTAACAACTGGAAAAACTAATAGAGATGAGATGTTGGGGAAGAATGCCAATCCCTCCTAGTTGTAAACATGTAGAATTCTGATTTTATAGCTCAAATATCCTTGCCTTGACTTAGCTTTTGAAAACCTAGTTATCCATATACAAGACATAACTTTCACTTATTCCTTGAACTCCTTCTCAACCGGAACATTCAAATCCTAAGTGCATAAATATAAAAGCTTGAAGATTTACTCTTTATTATTCAGAACAAGAGTTATAGAAGTCACATCACTTTTCAACTAGTCTCCTTCATAACCGGAACAATCTAGTTTGAAAAACAAGTTGTTTTAGAAAACAAAGAATCATATAACCAACCCAACTTTCTACTGAAATTTAACTTCTCTATTCGAACCTCATTAAACTTCAAATATCAATTCAGATCAGAAATAAGCAATGAACTCAGTTTCTAAAACATAAGAAGGATATTTCATTGCTATAAACTTCAGAATTCAAACATAAAACAACTAGGAGTTCATGACTTCCCCAACATAGAGAGACTACTCCATGATAATAGAATAAACACACAGTAATAAGGATTCAATTACAGCCATAGATATAAAATAAACTAAGTACAGAAACCCCCTTGAAGGACAGCCTTTGGCTTCTCTTGCACCTTGACTGAAATCTTCACCTTCTCTCTCTAAAGTGCCAAGAGGTCGTGTAAGACTCCCTCTGGATTTTTCTCTTCTCTCTAACCTAACTACAAAAAAATAAAAACAAACTAAGAACTATTCTAAGAGCTGGAACTCGGAATTGGATCTAAAACTCCCCCTCGTTAATGCTTTGCCTCAGACCTCCTTTTATAGCAGAAGCTTTGCCCAGAACTTGTAATTTTTTGGTCTTTGTCCAGGGGTATGAATTGTGACTTTCCGACCTCAGAATTGCATGAAATTACCTCAAGACCTTTCTTTTAAAGTCCTTTCCATGCTCACGAAGTTTGAATCAATTCTGAGTTGGGAAACTCGAGATATGAGGGAAGGAAGTTTCCTGATTTCTGCTGCCAACTTCTGCACGGGTCCACCATTTTGAAGATGTACAACTCGAGAATCCTGGCTTGGATTGACCTGAAATTTCGTGACAAGATCCTATGTAGTACCAGGAAACTTCGTTCCAAGTTTGGCTTCCATTGGAATTGTGAAACTCCTTCTCTGATCTTCACAAAATTCGGATTTATCTCTCCTTCCAGTGGCAGCAGATTCCTGTTTTGAATTAACTTCTTCTTTTGGACCATTCAATGCATCTGGACTTAAGTAAATTACCTTAAACTATTCGTGGGCACCTTCCTTAGACGTTTGAGACTCCTCCTCCCAAGTTTGGATTTGATTTGATTGCAGGTTCCCGAGATTTTCGTATTTTCAGCTACTGAGTCAGCGGTGCGGCCGCGCCGAATTCTGGCGCGGTCGCTCCATCGAACCCGATATCCGTCTGTCTGGACACCTCTTGGCGCGGTCGCGCGAAACTATGCTGAGATTTTTGCGCGGTCGCGCCAGTCCTTAGGCATTTACTTGGTCCCTGAATGGCAACTTCTCTTTCTGCTTTTAGCTCCCTTTGGCGCGGTAGATCCCTCCAGTGGCGCGGTCGCGCCAATTCACTTTCCCCAATCGTTGGCTTTCATGACCGTTAGGTCGTTAGGAATTTTTCCACATTAATTTGAATTTTCAAGGATTTATCTGGCGCGGTCGCGCCAATAACTGCACGGTCGCGCCGTTCTTGTGTATGTCTGGAAACGAATGAGGAAGGTTTCTTCTTGGCGTGGTCGCGCCAAGTTGTGCCGTCGAACTGGCACAGTCGCGCCACTCCTTAGACTTTTGCCGACTTCCCGATTTAGCGCCTTGACTCCATGTATGGAACAGAGTGGGGCGGCAGCGCCACAGAGAGCGCCATTTCACATTCCGGGGTTGTCTTCTATCAGGTTCTGGTAACCGTTGGGAATTTCCAGGATTTGTTTAAATTTTTTGCCCATTTTATCGGCGCGGTCGCGCCATTCTCTTTTTGGCTTGTTTTTGCTCCTTTTTCCTTCATTTTCCCTCAGAATCCAGATTTTCTTCATTTACCGGGTACCTGAGACATAAAACATATATTTGAGTTATATTTGTCACTTTCGAGCTCATAATCAACTCAAATTAGGAATTTATGATTAATAATTCATGCCTAAATAAGTGTCTTTTGGACACTTATCACAACCCCAAACTTAAACCTTTGCTCGTCCTCGAGCAAAAATCTGAAATAAATACCAAATAGATCTGTAAAGACTTAAGAAAATCCAGTGACCATCCCTTTTGAAATTTTGCAAGATAGATGCTTCACTCCCTTCCTAATGATGGTTCTTCTTGCTTAGCCAAAACAGAATTTGAATTTTCTTCAAATTTTTCAAAGATGCTTATTCTTATACAAGTGAGAAGTTTCAGTTCAATTCCATATGCCAACCCTCAGTCCACTTTCCACTAACCTGAAGGATTTCTCAATTCTGATCGGTAGGTCTTTATAGGTTGTAATGAGGCAGGGGTAATGGGTATGAAAAATTTTGAGTACTTCTTTTGGGTTCTATTCTCCTCCACATATCCATATCCCATTCTTCTGAGCATGACTCGGATTTTTGACTCTTCCCACAAGCTCTTCCACCCCAAGCTTATTCTTTTGCATTGATCCCTCATTTTTTCTTTTTCTTTCCCATGTATACTTTTCTTTGGGTTTTGTCTAGGGTCTAGCTTACCTCGTCGGTTGACTCAGAGTCCCTAAGCTTGCTGAGGCCCGAGACCCGGTGCACACACGAGGTGGCCTTTCCCTTGACTAACCCACAACCTTTTCTCTCTTTTTCTTTGGCTTTGTTGGGAGTCCAGTTTACCTTGCCGGTTGACTCAGAGACTCTAAGCTTGCTGAGGCCCGAGTCACGGTGCACACACAAGGTGGCCTTTCTCCTACTCAGCCCAGAACTCTCTTTTTTCTTTCTCTTGCTCCTTCTTCCCCTTTACAAAGAAATATTTCTATACCTTTCATCCAACCCTCCTTATAACTTCAAAATCTTTATCCATGCTCATTCAAACAGAACATTTCAATAATTTGGAGAATCAAGGGTCAGTAAGAAACACGTTTAATTATCACTAAGGCTGGTTCATGTAGCATGGGACATTGAAACAAAACAGGAATTTTTTCGGCCCAAGAGGTTTGACAAAAAGTGATGCAACTTGTGCATTAAAATGGGTGGCTTTGAAAAAGGTTCAAACGAGTGCCTAAATCACCTCAGAATTTTGAAAACCTTTCTCTGCTTTGCCTCAAGTTTTCCTCAGGTTGGTTCTAGTGGTTGAAATCAACTTGCTCACATGTACTTTGTTTTCAAAAACTGTTTTTAAAGAAAAATTCTCATCCTTTCAAGACTAAGCATATGAACTAATATATTTCTCCAGAAAGTGAATCATGCTATTCATATGATCAGGGGTTTTCACTGGTATTTTTCAAAGTCTTTATTGTTTTTTTCTGGTGAAAAAATAGTGCTTTCAGATCCATGCATGAAAAGTATCCCACCCCAAACTTAAAATTTTTCAAATCCCCTTAAAATTGCATGAAGAGTATCCCACCCCAAACTTAAAAACAAGTTTTGTCCTCAAAGCAGCAGTAAACATAGGAGTGATAGAGATACTTCCCTGACTTTCTGGGTGGAGTGAGGTTGGATGGATCTCCCTTAGTGGCTTTTGCATTCTGCTCTCATGGGTTAGTGATAAAAATTTGCATGATTTTCAGCAATTGAAAATGAAAATTGACTAGAAGTGTCTCTTAGGCAAAAAATGTATCTTCAGAAGAATACCTGCAGTGGAGGTTCTGTTGCCGCACCTCTGTAGTAGCCAAATCTCTTAATACCTGGTGGCGCGGCCACGCCAGAATTTGGCGCGGTCGCGCCGAGTAATTCCTTGAAATTTTCTGATTTTGAATGCAATTTTCAATATTTCTAGTTTGGACAATTAAATATGAGAGAGAGGCATGCTTTGGAGTGATTTTCATATATTTTCAATGGAAGAATGAAGAAGTGCATGCTTTGAGACAAATCATTGAGAGTAAAACATAATTTCATTAATATGAATGGAGATTGAGTACATATTAATAAAATTCATTTTAGCACACTCTCAGACATAATCACACACAAAAAGCAAGCTCAAACATGTCCAGAACTTGTAATTTTTTGGTCTCTGTCCAGGGGTATGAATTGTGACTTTCCGACCTCAGAATTGCATGAAATTACCTCAAGACCCTTCTTTTGAAGACCTTTCCATGGTCACGAAGTTTGAATCAATTCTGAGTTGGGAAACTCGAGATATGAGGGAAGGAAGTTTCCTGATTTCTGCTGCCAACTTCTGCACGGGTCCACCACTTTAAAGATGTGCAACTCGAGAATCCTTGCTTGGATTGACCTGAAATTTTGTGACAAGATCCTATGTAGTACCAGAAAACTTCGTTCCAAGTTTGGCTTCCATTGGAATTGTGAAACTCCTTCTCTGATCTTCACAAAATTCGGATTTATCTCCTTCCAGTGGCAGCAGATTCCTGTTTTGAATTAACTTCTTCTTTTGGACCATTCAATGCATCTGGACTTAAGTAAATTACCTTAAACAATTCGTGGGTACCTTCCTTAGACGTCTGAGACTCCTCCTCCCAAGTTTGGATTTTATTTGATTGCAGGTTCCCGATATTTTCGTATTTTCAGCTGCTGAGTCAGCGGCGCGGCCGCGCCGAATTCTGGCGCGGTCGCGCCATCGAACCCGATATCCGTCTGTCTGGACACCTCTTGGCGTGGTCACGCCGAACTATGATGAGATTTTGCGTGGTCGCGCCGGTCCTTAGGCTTTTACTTGGTCCCCGAATGGCAACTTCTCTTTCTGCTTTTAGCTCCCTTTGGCGCGGTAGATCCCTCCAGTGGCGCGGTCGCGCCAATTCACTTTCCCCAATCGTTGGCTTTCATGACCGTTAGGTCGTTAGGAAATTTTCCACATTAATTTGAATTTTCAAGGATTTATCTGGCGCGGTCGCGCCAATAACTGCACGGTCGCGCCGTTCTTGTGTATGTCTGAAAACGAATGAGGAAGGTTTCTTCTTGGCGCGGTCGCGCCAAGTTATGCCATCGAATTAGCGCGACCGCGCCACTCCTTAGACTTTTGCCGACTTCCCAATTTAGCGCCTTGACGCCATGTATGGAACAGAGTGGCGCGGCAGCGCCACAGAGAGCGCCATTTCACATTCCGGGGTTGTCTTCTATCAGGTTCTGGTAACCTTTGGGAATTTCCAGGATTTGTTTGAATTTTTTGCCCATTTTATCGGCGCGGTCGCGCCAGAAACGGCACGGTCGCGCCAGAAACGGCGCGGTCACGCCATTCTCTTTTTGGCTTGTTTTTGTTCCTTTTTCCTTCATTTTCCCTCAGAACCCAAATTTTCTTCTTTTACCGGGTACCTGAGATATAAAACATGTATTTGAGTTATATTTGTCACTTTTGAGCTCATAATCAACTCAAATTAGGAATTTATGATCAATAATTCATGCCTAAATAAGTGTCTTTTGGACACTTATCAATGCGTCAAAAATCCGATGCGGTCCAATTTAAATAAATCCATGCAACGATCCACCAATAAACCATCTGAAGGCTTACTTTGTGTACACCGCGGATTTTTCTATTGTCCGCCCATTAACTCCATCAAATAGCCCACTTACAGGCTCAATGCTTAGTCAAGACAATTCCTCAAATCACTTGGCAGACAGTCAAGGTTAAAGCCACACCGACTTCTCAAGTCGCTTGGCAACCAGCAAAGAATGCAAGTCACGCTAGAAAATGATTGACCCCGACTGGTCGATCCCTCAACTGCAGGGAAGAAAAAAGGAAAAACAGTGAGCTTCCCAATCCTCCCACTCAAACAGAAGCAAAAACAATTGATCGGGATCCCCTTTTTGAGAATCGAACTCCATCAAACAACTTAGCCACTGGCTACAAATAGCCAGAGACTGAACGCCAAAGGGGGTTCAGAAAACTTCACTCAAAGTTACTCGACTCAGAAACTTTCTTGAGCCTGAAGTTCACGTATTCTTCAGTTCGTCAAAATTTACACAGTGTACCGCAGAAGCTTTACACGTTCACCGGTGACGCTAACACGTCAAAAAACACAGAACACAAGCACTTCCGTCCGGCCGACTATATCCGTTGTTGTTCGTGCACACTCGCTCGGAGACTCGAAATTCGTCGTCGAATTGCAGAAAGCAGTAACTTCACCATCAACCACATCAGAGATCGAATTAGAGGAAAGCTAGGAGATCGCACCCGCAAAAATTTCCCAATTCCCAAAACACAAGTTGTAATTTCTCTGCTATTTCAGTCAAATTAATCAATCGGTCTTGCCTTTTTGCGGACCGGAGGTTTTTTGCCATAACAGATTTGGCACGCCTAGTGGGACATCTCCTACCATCGTCTCCTTCTCCGATCAAACAAAAAAAACACCAAAATCCGATCCAATGGTCAGCTACAACAATAACGGCAGCAATGGACACAACAACAACAACATTGGCAAATCAATTGCCAGTTCAAGCTCTGCCTACCCGCGCAGGTGCAAGCTTGACGTCAACAACTGGAGTTCGCGGATCGACGGCCGGCTCTGCGGCCAGCATTCGTGCTTCGACCTCTCCACCACCAGTTACTCGCCCAATGACAAGGGCGTTGGCCAGGAGCTTGTCCGCAGGATTGGCTCCCTTCATGAAAGACGCACACCGCCCGAACGCGGTATTCCAACCTTAGGCTGTCGCGGCCTCTGCCAAACCAGTCGCAGCAGCACCAGTCAGGTTGATCCCAGCAACAACTAAGCCAACTTACCTGGTCGTCGCCACCACATCGCCGGCGCACAACTCAGTGTCCAGCCCGACCCAGTCACGATCATCGCAAAGGGTCTCCTTCGTGCCTGCCATGATCCAGCTTAATGATCAGCACGCAACTCCTTCTTCCTCTGTGAGGAGGGACCAAGAACCAGTTACGGCTTCACCTAGAACAACGGCCAAGGGTCAGTCTCAAATGGTGCTATGTCCCAAGAACTCCTGGCTGCGCTCATTGCCACAACTCAATCACCTCGTCAATCGACGCCAGTAGAAAAACCTCTAGCCCGGTCGCCAATCAACTCTCGTTAGAGTACATCGGCGGCCACTCCATCGAGCTGGTCACCTATCAAGGCGACAATTCGCCAACACACCTCAGTGGTCGACTCTCCAACTCGATCACCTACTGCGGCCTCGCCGCGCGAAACTACACCAATGTCCTCTCCAGCAGGGTCGTTAGTTAAAATGTCGCCACTCCGATTCACGACGGGAGCATCTCCTTCAACTCCCACCATCAAAGTTGCCACTACGGCAACTTCAGCCAAAACGGTCGGAGTGGAAATGCAAGCTGCATTAAAAGAACAAGATGAGAGAGTGTGCACCAAGGATGCTCAAATCATGGCTCGTGACATCCAGATCGCGCAAATGATGGAGCGAGTGGAAGCCTTCACGATCAATGCCGGCGACGTATCTCAAGAAGTCGACCGGAACAAGGCAACAACCAGCGCTTTTGCTGAGCCCTGCCGAGAGGAGCCTGCTCACAACAAGTAGCCGGAGGCCCCGACGTTTATTTGAACATCGCGGGGCGAGGAGGAGCCGGCCTCCCTGACACTTGACGCGGGGAATGAAATGATCAACTACGCCATACGAAATAGCTATGGCGAAAGCAAATCAGTCTCCTACCGGAGCCATTCAGGTACCATCAGCCCAAATTTCAATAATTCAATGGCGATGGGCGTCCAAAGCAGCACATCGCCCACTTCATCGAAACCTACAACAACGTCGGTACCGACGGCGACTAGCTAGTCAAGCAGTTCGGCCGTTCACTGAAGGGAAATGCCTTCGACTGATACATTGATCTACAACAGGAATCAATGGACAGCTGGGAGCAACTTCAAAACGAATTCCTCAGCCGGTTCTACAACACCCGACGCACCGTGACATTAGCGGAGATGGCCAATCTTCAACAGAAGAAAGGCGAAAAGGTCATCGACTACATTAACTGGTGGAGGAATCTCAGCCTAACTGCAAAGAGAGCTCCAACTTGTCTTTCGAAGCAGAGATTGACATGTGCGTTCGCGACATGTCGTGGGGTCTTCTCTACTTCTTGAAGGGGAAGAAACCGGTCGACTTCCAAGAGCTTGCGAGTGAAGCTCATGACATGGAAGTCGTCATGAAGCAAGCAGGCGACATCACCACTCCAATTCCCGATCCCCAGAAAAAGGGAAAAGCTGTTGAAAAGGAGCCAAAAGAAAAGTCGGAAGGCTCCTACATAACTGAAAGCTTCACACCAATCAAGGTGGGAAGCAAACAAAAATTAAACTACGCCCCGCAGTTAAAGACTTATCCCTTCGTAGGCGCCGATGTACCAATCATGCTCGGAGCAGACTTGCTCCACTTACCAGAAATAAAAAGACCAGGCGACTTGACAAAATCAAAGGAGCCGTACTTCTGTAAGTATCATCGTCGGCTTGGACATTCAACCGAGAATTGATTTGTCCTAAAGGACAAAATCTTGGAGCTCGTGACGCAAGGTTTCATCATAATCGATGGTAAGTTGAATAATGCTTCAGTAAACTCCATATCCATAAAGGCCAAATCTGACTCTAAATCCAGATCCAACAAGCCTCAAGGCATGCGAAGGGAGTACTGTCCCAAGTCTACCCTCCACAACAAATCACCGGCGAAATTCTCTCCAATGCTGGCACCTCGAGAAGCCGCCAAAGCATATGCGGAAGGGTGGATTCTAGTCACCCAATGGAAGAAGCCTTTTGAAAAGGCCGAATCGTAAAAAACAATAAAAAATAAGGCGAAGCGATCAATGAAAAGAGCCGCGAAGCGCCACAATAAAACTCCAAGAACAAATGTCCAAGGAGCAAATAGGAGAAAAAGAAGACCTGTCACATTGGCGGAGTTCTTCCCCAAAGATTTCCTCATGCCACCCCCAGTAATGGTGGCCACCTACTTGTCGGCGTCCCCTACAGGACAAACCAGCAAAGAAGATAAGGGCAAGACGCCCAGTGGTCGAGTGTGATGACCTCGAGACGTCGTTGAAACAAATTTCTCCCTTGAATGAGCTCGAGGACGACTTGGACCTGCCCATTCGATCTCGGCAGGCTCTGATTAAGATCCTCGACAAACCAGAAAAGCTCCAAACTGAATTGGAGCAATTGCTCATGAGGAAGAACGACCTGCCGAAGGTCGGTCTTATGCCATCGTTCAAGAAAGCAGAGGAAGCCTCCTCCTCTCGACAGATATCACAGCCAGAGGAGTCCCTCACAGTCTCCTGCCACCCGTGCATCACTTTCCGCGAGGAAGATGCTCAACTGGGCGCAAAGACTCATAAACGGCCATTGTACGTGTCAGGTTACATCAAGGACCACTTGGTCAAACACATACTCATCGATTGCGATTATGCAGTCAACATCCTACCGATCCGAACGATGAAGGAAGTCGGCATTGCCGCCGGTGACCTGTTTGCAAGCTCACTGCTCATTCAAGGGTTCAATCTGGAAGGCCAACGAATGCTCGGAATTATCCAACTCGAGCTCCAAATCGGAGAGATGGTAGTTGACACACCTCTTCAAGTCATCGACTCCAAGACAACGTATAATTTGCTCCTGGGTCGACCATGTCTCCATGCGAATGATGTGGTATTGTCGACACTGCACCGGTGCTTCAAATATTTGAAAGACGGCAAACTGAAGACGGTGTATGTTGCCGAGAGTCCATTCACCGAAGCAGAAGCTTCGTTCGCTGACGCCAAATTTTACTTGGCAACGCGTCCGACAGTCAAAGCGTTTTCTTTGCCAAGCCAGGGCCAAAATACAAAAGTCGCACTTCTTACCAAACAAATCCCAACACACAATGAGCTGCTGAAAACCACGCCGCCCAAACCACCGGTTCACAGCCGCCAAGCGACTACGCCAACAGCACCGGCACCGCCGCCAAAAAATAACACGCCAGTGCTAAGGTATGTTCCGCAATCACAACGGAAGAAAGGGGAAGCCCCTCTTTTTGTTTGCCACAACGTTGAGTCGCCAACTCTGTCGTTGCCCAAGCTTGAAGAACGAAGTATCGTCAAGATATGCCCTTGCCCAGAACGTCTATCCACTAAGCGGACGATCGAGGGATTTGATCCAAACGCCTACCGGTTGCTGGCCAAGGCAGGGGGTAATTTCACAAAACATCAACTGCACGAGAAGCCGCTCGTAGCTGTCCCACTTCTCATTCCGGCGCAAGAAAAGCTGAGGAGCGAGGGAGGCCGCCTTCCACCAAGACGGCACGACCTCGGCTATCAAAAAGAAAAGCCCATCCGAATCACGGGGAGATCAGCTAATGTCCATCAAGTGTTCGTCGATCAAAGCTTGCCAAAGAAAAACAAAGCTCCGGTGGTCATATACACAAAACCCGCTGATAAGTGTCCAAAAGACACTTATTTATGCATGAATTATTGATCATAAATTCCTAATTTGAGTTGATTATAAGCAGGAAAGTGACACATATAACTCAAATACATGTTTTGTGTCTCAGGTACCCGATAAAAGAAGAAAATCTGGATTCTGAAGGAAAATGAAGGAAAAAGGAGCAAAAATAAGCCAAAAAGAGAATGGCGGGACCGCGCCGCGAAAATATGCAAAAATTTAAATAAATCTTAGAAATTCCCAACGGCTAGTATGGCTGAAAAGAGGACAGTTCGAGAATGTGAAATCGCGCGACCGCTCCCCACGATGGTGCTACCGCGCCATGAAGATGGAGCTACCTGTGGCGCTGGCGCGCCGCAATGTTTCCATACAAGGAGTCCAAAGTGCTACTTCGGGAAGTCGGCAAAGAGTCTAAGGAGTGGCACGACCGCGTCAGTTCAACAGCCAAAAACGGCGCTACCGCGCCATTAAGAGTCCTTCCTCTTCTCTTACCCGAAGGCCGTTTTCCAGACTTAGAAAGAATTCAGCTCCAGTGGCGCGACCGCGTTAAAACAAAGAACAATTCGGCGCGACCGCGCCGATGACTCAGCATACGTAAATTACGGAAATCTCGGGATCCTGACTACCAATCAAGCCCAAACTTGGGAGAAGAAGTAGTATTTGTCTAAGGAAGGTATTCGCGAAGATTTTACTGAATATTGCTCGAGACTAGGTGCATTAAATGATCAAGAAAGGAGAAGTACCATACAAAGAAGGAAACTGCTGCCAGAAGGAGAAGAGAAAATCCGAGTTTTAAGAGAACTATATCTGGAGTTCCCGTATTCCAATTGAAGCCAAACATGGAACGAAGATTCCTGTTGCTACTGAGGATCATATCACGAAAATTCAGGCCAATCCAAGCCGGGCTTCTCGAGTTTCACATCTCCAAAGTGGTGGACCCAGTGCAGAAATTGGCAGCAGAAACTAGGCAACTTCTTCTCTTCATATCTCGAGTTTCCCAGCTCAGAATGGATTCAAATTTCGCGAGAAAGGAAAGGACTACAGAAGGAAGGTTTGGATGTAATTTCATCCAATTCTAAGGTCGAAAAGTCATAATTCATACCCCTGGACAGAGACCAGAATTACAAGTTCTGGACAGAAGCCCAGCTATAAATAGAGGTCCGAGGCAGAGAGCAAGGCAGCCAGTTTTAATCCAGTTTTAATCCAGTTTTTGATCGAGTTTTCATCCAGTTTCGAGTTGTAAATATAGTAGTTTAGGTTTTTATTGTTTTTAGTTAGTTTGGAGTTGAGAGAGAGAGAAAGAGAAGGAAGAGATTTCAGTCAAGGAGGAGTTGAAGCGAAGGGCAGTCCTCAAAAGGGGTTTTCTTTGTACTTTGTTTTCTTCTTGTTTTCATGGCTGTAATTAATTCCTCTTTCAGTGTTTGTTTTATTAGCATGGAGTAGTCTCTCTTTGTTGGGGAAGTCATGAACTCCTAGTTTGTTATATGTTTGAATTCTGAATTCTACAGTAATAAAATATCTTGCTTTTGTTTAGAAATTGTGCTTACTGCTTATTTCTAATCCGAATTGATATTTGAAGTTTAACGAGGTTCTAATAGAGAAGTTAAGGTTCAGTAGAGATTTGGGTTAGTCATATGATTCTTTGTTTTCTAAAACAACTCGCTTTTCTAACTAGATCGTTCTGGATTGTGATGGAGACTAGTGGAAAAGTGATGTGACTTTTTATAACCCTTGTTCTGAATGAGAGAGTTGATATTTATGCACTTAGGATTTGAATGTTTTCAGATTGTGATGGAGTTCAAAGAATGAGTGAAAGTCAACTTGTTTTTTCTCACTAGATCGTTCTGGATTGCGATGGAGATTAGTGGAAAGCAATTTGACTATTTAAACACTTGTTCTGAATAAGAGTTGATCTTCAAGCTTTTATATTTATGCACCTAGGATCTGAATGTTTCCGGATTGTGATGGAGTTCAGAGATTAGGTGAAAGTTATTTCCTATATATGGGTAACCAGGTTTTCAAAAGCTAAGTCAAGGTAAGGATACTTGAGCTATAAAATCAGAGTTCTGCATATTGACAACTAGGAGGGATTGACATTCTTCCCCAACATCTCATCTCCAAAAGTTTTTTCCAGAAGTTTCAAATTATGTTTTCTTTTTCAGTTTTCAATAAAAAACCCAAATTTCCTTCACCTCAATCAATAGGAAAATTTTTGCTTAGATTAGGCTCTCATCAAGGTCTCTGTGGGATCGATATCTGGACTTTAAAGAAGGTCAACTTGGGCAACGAAGAAGACCCGAGCCAACCTTCCTCAGTGTTTCATCAGACAAGGGAGAGGAAGCTAAATACATCTCGCTGCTCCAGGAATATCGCGACGTGTTTACGTGGAACTACACCGAGATGTCAGGCCTTGATCCCAAAGTGGTCGTACACAAACTCGCGGTTCACCCTTCAGGCTGGCCGGTCAAGCAGACACAGAGGCGCTTCTGACCTGAGCTTGTCCCAGATATCAGGAAGGAAGTCAACAAGCTCATTGCAGACAACTTCATCCGGGAGGTCAAAGTACCCTTCTTGGATCGCCAACATCCTGCCAGTAAAAAAAAAGAGCAGCCAAATTCGGGTCTGTGTCAATTTCCATGACATGTGATAAGTGTCTAAAAGACACTGTTTTATGCATGAATTAATGATCATAAATTTCCATTTTGAGTTGATTATTAGGATGACAGTGACATATATAACTCAAATTCATGTTTTGTGTCTCAGGTACCTGGTAAAAGAAGAAAATCTGGATTCAGAGAGAAATTGAAGAAGAAAAGAGCAAAAAGAGCCAAAAAATGGAACGGCGCAACCGCGCCGATTCAGGCGCGACCGCGTCGGGAAAATGGTAAAAAAGTCAAATAAATGAAGAAAATTCCCAACAGCTAGGAAGGCTTCAAAGAGGACAATTCGAGAAAGTGAAATAGCACAACCGCGCCCCCAGAAGGCGCTATAACGCCAAAGAGATGCCAAATACAGAAGAGGAGTTGTCGTTCTGGGACCAGTGAAAAAGACTAAGGAGTGGCGCTGGCGCGCCACTTAAACAGTAGCATATGGCGCTGCCGCTGCAAGAAGTCTCCTTACTCGACACAATTTTAAAGACCGTTTCCTGATTTGGAAAGAGCTTTGCTCCAGTGGCGCGACCACACCAGAACGAGGCACTTTTATGGCGCGACCGCGCCGCTGACTCAGCTACGTAAATTGTAAAAATCTCAGGATTCTGACTACCAATCAAGCCCAAACTTGGAAGAAGATGTCCTAAATGCCTAAGGAAGGTATCCACGGAGATTCTAAGGAAATTGGCTCGAGTCTAGGTACATTGAATGACCAAAAAGAGAAGTTCCACACAAAGAAGGAAACAGCTGCCAGAAGAGAAGAAAAATCCGAGTTTTAAGAGAAGCATAGTTGGAGTTCCCTATTACCAATTGAACCCAAATTTGGACTGAAGCTTCCTGAGGAGATTGAGGATCATATCACGGAAATTCAGGTCAATCCAAGTCGGGTTTTCAGAGTTTTATATTTTTAAAGTGGTGGACCCAGTGTTGGAATTGGCAGCAAAAGCAATCCAACTTCTCAACATCATATCTCAAGTTTCTTGATTCAGATTGGACTCAAATTTCGTACACAAGGCAAGGACCATGGAAGGAAGGTTCTCATGTAATTTTATTCAATTCGGAGGCCAGGAGTGCAAGATTTCAACCCCTAAACAGAGACAAAATTACAAGTTTTGGACAGAGGCCCAGCTATAAATAGGGGTCCGAGCCAGAGTGGATCAACCGCATACTTCTGGACAGCGGGTCAGCCGTAAATATTCTGCTAATCCAAACTTTGAAAAATGTTGGGTTGGTTGCCAACGACCTCCAAGCCAGTTCGCTAATGATTCAAGGCTTCAATCAATAAGGACAACGAGAGCTGGGAACGATCAGACTGAAGTTGCAAATTGGGGATATGACTTCCCACGTGCTATTTCACGTAATTGACGCTTGCACATCTTATAATGTGCTGCTTGGGAGGCCCTGGTTACACAAAAACAGAGTCATTCCCTCGAGTCTCCATCAATGCTTCAAATATTATCAAGATGGAGAGTAAAAGACGGTGTTCGCTGATGAATGCCCCTTCACAGAGGCAGAGGCTTCCTTCGCAGACGCTAAATTTTACACAGAAGAAAAAGCCACTACTTCGGGCAAAACTAATTCTGCCAAAACTGTCAAAGATGAATGGGCCAACCCTAAGGGACAGATGGAGGAACCGGTTCTCAGGTACGTTCCTCAATCAAGAAGGAAAAAGGGGGAATCTCCATTCACTATTTGTGATCGAGAAGAACCAGCAGAGAAAATGAAAGCCTTAAAAGGGTTTGCCACTATTCCTCTGCCCAAGCTCAAAAACCGGGGCATCCTCGTCGAAGAGAAGCAGAACCTACCCGAGCTTCCTAAAACTCGTACACAAGGATTTGATCCCAATGCTTACTGGATGATGGTAAAAGCAGGGTCCGAGTTCTCCCTCAAGCAACTGCAAGAAAAGCCGATGAAGGCCGTACAGAACCTGTCGCCAACCCAGAAAAATCTCCAGGCGCAGGGTTATTCAATTCCTTCTAACTGACATGGGCTTGGTTATCAGGAATACGAGCCGGTTGGGATCTCGGGCAAGGCCAGTGTTAATCAAATCACAACCAAAAGAAAGGCGGCCACAAGTCTCAGCCTTCGTTCGACTAAGCCAAGAAGAAAATAGAAGTCCAAACGTTCCCTCAGAGCCAAGTAACGAGCATAATTCAAAGTTACGAAAGTCTGGCGGAAAAAGGGGCAAGTAGAAGACCCTAAACCAAACACCACCACTCCACCAATGACAGAAAAACTCGGCGTATTCTAGAGACTGGAGCAACCCAAAAAGACAGTCTTCCAAAGATTGGGGAAGCCGACAGAGCAACCCAAAATGACTGTCTTCCAAAGACTTGGGGCACCCACACGGGTCCCTGTGAGCCAAAGATTGGGGAAAATAGAGGAAAACTCTTCAAAAAGGGTAAAGGTAGAAAGCAACGAAGTCACCCCGGTGGTCATTTATATGTCGTCAAAGAAAAGAGACCCGGAAGAAGAAGAGGCAGTCGCTGTTCACCACATCTCGGCCGACGAAGGTAACGATCCGACCCCTGAAGATGACCTGGGAGAAGCGCCTGTAATCTTTGAGGAAGGCGGCCAATCAACCATCGACCAACTGAAGAAAGTAAATTTGGGTACAGAGGATGATCCAAGGCCCACTTTTTTAAGCGCTTCACTGTCTGTATCAGATGAAAAAGATTATATGTCTTTACTCAGTGAATATAAAGATGTTTTCGCTTGGTCGTATGCTGAGATGCCTGGGCTTGACCCAACAATTGCAATCCACAAACTCGCCATCAAATCTGGAGTCAAACCAATAAAGCAGTCCCAAAGACGGTTTCGCCCTGAGCTCGTCCCAGAAATTGAGAAGGAAGTCGAAAAACTCCTCAAGGCCGACTTCATCCGCGAAGTCAAATATCCAAGCTGGATCGCCAACATTGTACCAGTGAAGAAGAAGAATGGGCAAATTCGAGTCTGCGTCGATTTCAGGGACTTGAATAAAGCTTGTCCAAAAGATGACTTCCCGCTCCCCATCACCGAATTAATGGTAGATGCTACAACGGGACACGAGGCCTTGTCATTCATGAACGGATCTTCTGACTACAATCAGATTCGGATGGATCCAAAGGACGAAGAAAAGATGGCTTTTCGCACGCCAAAAGGTATTTTCTGTTATAAAGTAATGCCATTTGGTTTGAAGAACGCAGGGGCCACTTATCAAAGGGCCATGCAAAAGATATTTGACGACTTCTTACACAAATTTGTGAAATGCTACGTCGACGATCTGGTGGTCAAAACCAAATCAAGGGACCACCATTTAAAAGATCTGCGAGTTGTCTTCGAACGCCTGCGACGGTACCAACTGAAGATGAACCCGCTCAAGTGCGCCTTCGGAGTTTCATCCGAGAAATTCCTCGAATTCGTGGTCAGACATAGGGGCATCAAAATTGACCAGACCAAGATCAATGTCATTCAACAAATACCTGAACCAAAGACTTTGTCAGAATTAAAAAGCCTTCAAGGGCATCTGGCGTACATACGACGATTCATCTCAAACTTGGCCGGAAGATGTCAACCTTTCAGCCGTCTCATGAAGAAGGATACGCCCTTCGAATGGTATGAATCTTGCCGACGGGCATTTCAAAATATCAAAGACTACCTTATGAAGCCACCAGTACTGATGGCTCCAGTTCCGAGAAAGCCACTTCTCCTATACATTGCGGCTCAAGAGAAGTCCCTGGGTGCCCTCCTCGCCCAAAATGATGACCAAGGAAAAGAACGTCGGCTGTATTACCTGAGCCGCACCATGGTCGGGGCTGAACTCAATTACTCCCCGATTGAAAAGACGTGCCTCGCACTCATCTTCGCCATCCAGAAGCTGAGACACTATCTGCTCTCCCACTCCACAAACCTGATCTCTCGGGCAAATCCCCTCAAATTCATCATGTCCAGACCCTGGACGGCTGGCTAAATGGGCCTTGTTGCTCTCTGAGTTCGAAATCAACTTTTTCCCATAGAAGGCCATCAAAGGACAAGGACTTGCAAATTTCTTAGCCGATCACCCCTTCCCAGCAGAATGGGAGGTAAGTGAGAATTTGCCAGATGAAGAAGTTTTCTACATTGAAGTGTTACCCCTTTGGAGGATGTACTTCGATAGCGCTACACGAAAAAATGGAGCAGGCGCTGGCGTCCTTTTCATGTCTCCAAATAATGACTTAATGCTGTACTCTTTAATCTTGTCTCACTGCTGCACAAATAATGAGGCCGAGTACCAAGCCAGAATCCTTGGTTTGGGGATGGCTATCGAAATGGGCCTAAACCAGCTAGAAATCTTCGGCGACTCGGCTCTGGTGATCAAATAGCTAATCGGAGATTTCGAAGTCCGAAAAAACGAACTAGTGCCTTATCAGAAAGAGGCCCAAAGGTTGCTACAGAAAATTTCAAACGTGACCCTGGGACATGTACCGCGAGCCAATAATAGCCAAGCTGATGCCTTGGCTGGAATTGCCACAAGTTTAGCACAGTTCGACGCAAGGCCTGAGCGCATCCCAATATGCGAAAGATGGGTGGTGCCGACCTTGGAGAAATTCTCAGGGGAGGAAGAAATCAATCTGGTTTCGGTCTATGCAATCGAGGAAGAAGATTGGTGTCAACAATTCCTTGATTATTTAGATCACAAGAAACTTCCCCAGGAACTGAAAGCTCGGGCGTATGTATGAAGAGTTGCGCCCAAATTCTGCTTGTTAAATAACACACTGTATCGGCGATCCTACGATAGCGTTTTACTCATATGTGTCTCCAAAGAGGAAGGACAAGCTGTCTTATCCAAAGCACATGGAGGAATTTGCGGTGCTCATCAAGCGGGCCCCAAACTTCATCTTCAAGTCAAACAGTTAGGCTATTATTGGCCTACCATGCTGCGGAACGCGATAGAATTGGCACGACATTGCACGACATGTCAATTCCACGCCAATTACATTCATCATCCTCCCAGCCCTTTGCATCCAACAGTGGCCTCCTGGCCTTTCGAAGCCTGGGGAATGGACATCATAGGTCCAATCACCCCGAAATCGTCCTCAAATCACCAATACATACTGGCCGCCACTGATTATTTCTCTAAGTGGGCAGAACCAGCAGCTTATAAGGAAATTAAAGCTGCCAATGTAATCGATTTCATCAGAACACAGATTGTATATCGGTTTGGTGTTCCGAGATACATCATGATCGATAATGGTACCCCATTCCGTAACAAGACCATGGACAATTTCTGTGAGAAATTTGGCATCCAACAAAGGACGTCTACTGCCTATAACCCTGCCATCAATGGCTTGGCAGAAGCCTTCAATAAGACTCTGTGCAAGATTCTAAAGAAAACAGTCGCAGGGAACAAGAAAGACTGGCATGAAAGGCTCGGAGAAGCACTGTGGGCATACAGGATCACATTCCAAACTCCAACAGAATCAACCCCGTATTCGATAGTCTACGGTGTTGAAGCCGTGCTGCCTCTGGAAATTCAAATTCCATCCCTGCGAGTCGCTCTTCGAGAAGGACTCACGGAAGAGGAGAATATCTGACTCCGCCTACAGGAGTTAGAATCTCTCGACGAAAAGCGCCTGGAAGCCCAACAAATGCTCGAATGCTATCAAGCTCGTCTCACTCGCGCTTTCAATAACAAAGTTAAGTTACGTTCCTTTCAAAAGGGGGATCTAGTCTTATCCGTGCGCAGACCGATCATGGCCACAAGCAGAGATGGGGAAAAACTCGCACCTAAGTGGGAAGGACCGTTCGTCGTCCAAGAAGTCTACACTAACGGCGCTTACCAATCGGTCACTCCCGAAGGAAGAAGACTCCCAGCCATAAATGGTAAATTTCTCAAGAAGTTTAATTCATAATGAATGTTTTTATTCCAAAGTGCAAAGCCAATTACATTCAACGAACTACGTGAAGAAAAGAAAGCGGCTACAAGTCTGAAAGGAAAACAATAAAAAGTAAAGCAAATCAAAGATCTCTCATCTCCTGCTGTAACTCATCAAAATCAGCCCTCAAGAAGAGAAGAGCTGCCTGTTGGGTGTCTAGCAAGTGCACTAGGTCAGCAAGTAATATAGACTTCGAGAGTGCAGATATCGATCCCACAGAGACCTTGATGAGAACTCAGTTTAAGTAAAGATTTTTCTATTGATTGAGGAAAAGAAATTTTTATTTTTTGATTTTGAGAACAAAACAGAATTAACTACTGGAATAGATGACTAACCTAATGGAGATGAGATGTTGGGGAAAGTGTCAATCCCTCCTAGTTGCTAAAATGCAAAGTTCTGATTTTATAGCTCCAATACCCTTACCTTGACTTAGCTTTTGAAAACCTGGTTACCCATATACAGGAAATAACTTTCACCTATTCCTTGAACTCCATCACAATCCGGAAACATTCAAATCCTAGGTGCATAAATATAAAAGATTAAAGATTAACTCTCTCTTATTCAGAACAAGAGTTATAGAAGTCACATCACTTTTCAACTAGTCTCCATCACAATCCAGAACGAATTAGTTAGAAAAATAAATTATTTTAGAAAACAGGAATCAAATAACCAACCCAACTCTCTACTGAAATTTAAGTTCTCTATTCGAACCTCATTAAATTCCATAATTGAATTAAGATAAAAAATAAGCAATGAACTCAGTTTCTAAAACAAAAGTTAGATATTTTATTGCTATAGAATTCAGAACTTAAACAAAAACAACTTGGAGTTCATGACTTCCCCAACAAAGAGAGACTACTCCATAATAATAGAATAAACACACAAAGAGAATTCAATTACAGCCATAAAAATAAGAAGAAAACAAGTACAGAAAACACCCTTTGAGGAATTGCCCTTAGCTTCAACTCCTCCTTGACTGAAATCTCCTCCTCTCTTTAAAGTGCCAAGAGGTCGTGTAAAACTCCCACTGCACTTTCTCTCAACTCCCAAACTGACTAAAAACAATAAAAACCTAAACTACAAACTATTCTAAGAGCTGTAAATCTGAACTGGATGAAAACTGGATCTAGAACTGGCTGCCTGAGCTCTCTGCCTCGGACCTCTATTTATAGTTGCTCTTCTGCCTAGGCCTTGTAAATTGGTCTCTGTCCAGGGGTATTAATTATGCTTTCCCAAAATCAGAACTAGGTGAAATTGTATACGAACCTTCCTTATGTGGTCCTTGCCTTGCTCAAGAAATTTGAGCTCAATCTGAGTTGGGAATCTCGAGATATGATGTGAAGAAGTTGCTTGATTCTGCTGCCAATTCCAGCACTGGGTCCACCACTTGGAAGATCTGAAACTTGAGAACCCTGACTTGGACTTGCCTGAATTTTCGTGATATGATCCTTAATATCCTCAGGAATCTTCAATCCAAATTTGGCTTAAATTGGAACACGGGAACTCTAGATATGTTATTCACAAATTTCAGATTCAACTTCTCCTTCTGGCTGCAGTTTCCTTCTTTGTGTGGAACTTCTCCTTTTTTGATCATTCAATGCACCTAGACTCGAGCAATATTCCATAAAATCTTCATGAATACCTTCCTTAGACAATTAGGACTTCTTCTCCAAATTTTGGGTTTGATTGGTAGTCAGAATCCCGAGATTTCCGTAATTTGTGATTGCTGAGTCAGCGGCGGGTCGCGCCGAAATTCTTCTTTAAATGGCGCAGTCGTGCCACTGGAGCAAAATTCTTTCTAAGTCTGGAGGTAGCCTTCGGGTCCGTGCTGAGGAAGGATACTAACTGGCGCGGCAACGCCATATTTGGCTGTAGAATTGGCGCGGTCGCGCTACTCCTTCGAATCTTTGCCGGCTTCCCGAAATAGAACTTTGAACTTTTTGTAAGGCAACTGTCTGGCGCGCCAGCGCCACTGGTAGAGCCATCTTCCTGGCGCGGTAGCGCCTTTTGGGGGCGCGGTTGCGCGATTTCTCTTTACCGAATTGTCCTCTTTTAGGCCTTGCTAGCCATTGGGAATTTCTGCCATTTATTTGAATTTTCGTACATTTTCCTGGCGCGGTCGCGCCAGAATCTGCTCGATCGCGCCATTCCCTTTTTGGCTCTATTTTGCTCCTTTTTCCTTCATTTTCCCTTAGAATCCAGATTTTCTTCTTTTACCGGGTACCTGAGACACAAAACATGAATTTGAGTTATATATGTCATTTTCATGCTCATAATCAACTAAAAATGGAATTTATGATCTATAATTCATGCATAAATAAGTGTCTTTTGGACACTTATCACAACCCCAAACTTAAACCTTTGCTTGTCCTCAAGCAAAACTCTGAAATAAATACCAGATAGATTTGTAAAGACTAAGAAAAATTCAGTGATCTTCCCTTTTAAAGTTTTCAAGATAGATGATTCACTTCTTTCCTAATGATGGTTCTTCTTGCTTAGTCAAAACAGACTTCGAATTTTCTTCAAAAAATTTTCAAAGATGTACATTCTCATACAAGTGAGAAGTCTCAATTCAACTCCATAGGCCAACCCTCAGTTCACTCTCCACTAACCTGAAGGAATTCTCAATTCTGATCAATAGGTCTTTATGGGTTGTAATGAGGCAGGGGTAATGGGTATGATGAAGATTTTTGGTTATTTCTTTTGGGTTTTATTCTCCTCCTCATATCCATTTTCCATTTTCCTCAGCATGAATCAGATTTGTGACTTTTCCTCCAAGCTCTTCCACCCCAAACTTATTCTTTTGCATTGATCCCTCATTTTTTCTTTTCCCCCTTTTTTTT
Organism: Aristolochia fimbriata; assembly: GCA_019845555.1. Classification (NCBI taxonomy): domain Eukaryota; kingdom Viridiplantae; phylum Streptophyta; class Magnoliopsida; order Piperales; family Aristolochiaceae; genus Aristolochia; species Aristolochia fimbriata. Next base: position 16,670,428 of record CM034081.1, read on the forward strand.
TTTCCATGTATCTTTTTCTTTGGGTTTTGTCCAGAGTCTAGCTTACCTCGTCGATTGACTCAGAGTCCCTAAGCTTGCTGAGGCCCGAGACCCGGTACACACACGAGATGGTCTTTCCCTTAACTAACCCTCAACCTTTTCTTTCTTTTGCTTTGGCTTTGTTTGGAGTCTAGCTTACCTTGCCGGTTGACTCAGATACTCTAAACTTGCTGAGGCCCGAGTCCCGGTGCACACACAAGGTGGCCTTTCTCCTAACTCAGCCAGACATTTTCTTTTTCTCTCTCTTGCTCCTTCCCTTCTTCTTTTTCTCAAAAAAATTTTCTATACCCTTCATCCATCCCTCCTTATAACTTCAAAATTTTGATCCATGCTCATTCAAACAGAACACTTCAATAATTTGGAGAATCATGGGTCAGTAAGAAACAAGTTTATTTATCACTAAGGCTGGTTCATGTAGCATGGGACATTGAAACAAAACAAGGATCTTTTCGGCCCAAAAGGTTTGACAAAAGGTGATGCAACTTGTGCATTGAAATGGGTGGCTTTGAAAAAGGCTCAAACGATTTTTAAACAGGTGCCTAAATCACCTCAGAATTTTGAAAACCTTTCTCTGTTTCGCCTCAAGTTTTCCTCAGGTTGGTTCTAGTGATTGAAATCAACTTGCTCACTTGTACTTTATTTTCAAAAACTATTTTTAAAGAAAATTCTCATCCATTCAAGACTAAGCATCTGAACTAAAATATTTTTCCAGAAAGTGAATCATGTTATCCATCTTATCAGGGATTTTCACTGGTATTTTTCAAAATCTCTATTTGATTTTTCTAGAAATTTTTGAAAAAATAGGGTTTTTTAAATCAATATGTAAATGCATGAAGAATTCATGAAGAGTATCCCACCCCAAACTTAAAAACCTGCTTTGTCCTCAAAGCAGTAATAAACATAGGAGTAAAAGAGATACTTCCCTGACAGTCTAGTTTGTTGAGGTTGGCTGGCACTCCCTTGGTGCTTTTGAATTCTGCTTTCACGGTTAGTGCCAAACACTTGCATGTTTTTAAGCAATTGAAAATGAACAATGAGTGGAAGTGTCTCTCAGGCATAAAATTGATCATAAGAAGAATACCTGTAGTGCATTTTGTGTTTCCTCACCTCTGTAAAGGTTGTACTTCATCAAGGCAGTGGCGCGGCCGTGCAAGAATTTGGCGCGGACGCACCGAGTAATTTCAAAAATTCTTCTGAACCTGAATGAATTTTTCAATCCTTCCCTCTTGGACAAGTTAGTATCAGTTACAGGCAGGTGTAGAGTCATTTTTTCACACATTTTCATTGGAAGAATTATTAAAAACATGCTTTGAGACAACTCAATTGAGAGTAGAAATCAAAATTTCATTAATATGAATGGAGATTGAGTACATATTAATGAAATTGCATTAAATCACACTCTCAGATACAAGCACACACAGAGCAAGCTCACACATAAATTTCAGAAAGAAAAAGTCTAAAAGAACTAGCAAAAGCTAAAATCTTCTAATCTTCTTCTTCTTCCTCATCTTTTTCTTCCTCCGAATCCTCTCCTTCTTCTTCAGAGGTGTCTCCAGTAGGCAGCTAGTCTTCTGTAATGCCTTCATGCTGGGCCCACAACTTCCACATCTTCTTGTTATAGGTCGTCAACTTTCCCATCTTTTTCTCTAACCCACTCATCCTCTCATGGAGGGCAGCCATGTCCATCTCCTTGGATTTGCTAGAACTTGCTACTGATCTGGTTGGTGGGTGTTCTCTCATGATTTGCTTCATTGAGCTGGCTGAGATGCCTCTGGGGACTTTCTCCAATGGTTCGGTTGGGCTTAGTGCTATCCCATTAGCCAAGCAAATGGTAGTGATGAGAGAGGGAAAGGGGAGTCTTCCTCTTTTGTGGTGTGTCATAGCCATGATTTGGCTATGGATAATGTTCCCCACATTGATGGGAATGTCCTCAAATAGAGATTCTAAGAAGTAAACTCTCTCTAGTGTGATTTCAGTGAAGTGGGAAGTGGGCGTCAATTTTGTATACAGGAATATAGACCATACCTTTGCATCTACATGCATGTCCTGCCTCTGAAAATGAAGAAGTGTGCCCTTTCTTGATTCCCACTTAGCTCCATTGGGGTGCAATCTTTCTGCTATCTCTGTATCACTGACCTCCTCTCTTAAAGTATTCAACTGTTCGGTGGAGACATCAGGAGTATGCAAGTAGTTGTTGATGTCATGGGGAAACAACTGGATCCACTTTCCCCTCACAAAGAAATTCCAATTCCTTTGGTCTGGCAAGTTGGCATAAAATTCTTGGACCAGGGGGATGCTAGCTTCTGTAGGGGCCTCCACCCATTGGGTCCACCCTCTCTTTTCAATCATGGCCCCTTATTTTTCTTTGATCAACTCAACCATTATAAACCCCCTTTCCATGTGGAGGTTGCACTTGGACATAATGTCATTGAACCGCTTGTGTCCCTCAGCTGTTGCAAACCTCTCTTTATCCCACATTTTTGGCACTTTGGCTCTTGACCTCTGGTAGGTTTTCCGAGTTGCCATTACAAGTGACTTTCTGTGAAAAGTGCTTTCTGGCCTTTTTTAGGGGCTTGGTTCTCCTAGCTCAGAGATCGGCTGGAGCGACAAAGTCGGGCGTTGGGAAGCTCTAAGTGTGTATTTTTAGAGCCTAAACTCCCTTTTCCAAGATTAAGCCCAGGTGTTTCTATTTAATCCCCGAAAGAAAGCAAGGAAAACACTATTTTTCTGCCCAAAATTTTTTGTAGAGCTGGAAAATAAACCTCTAACTTTGAGAACATTGTTCTCCCTTGTTCCTCAATGAAAATACCCAAAACCTAGACCAAAATAAACTAGGAAGTAGCCTCTATTCCTCTGCACCTTTGGTTTTCGGAGGTTGATTCCAGATTTTTCCAAAAATGACTCCAAAGATGCCTTGCCCGAACTACTTTTCTGCTAGAACAGTGTTCAGCGCCGAATTCCGAGGTGTTTTCGGCGAGGTTTTAGGCGAGAAATCTCTTAGATGGGTCTTGATTTGGAGAGTTTGAAGAAGGTATTCTAGGGTTCTCTCGCTTTTTGGGTTTGAAAAACCCTCGAAATGGAGTTTTGAACCTTTTAAATCTCGCCCCGCATGAGTTGAACCGGCGCTTCGGCCCACAGGCCGCGCCAGTTCAGAACTTCAAGTTCTGGCTTACGCGATCTGGCGCAGTAGCGCCTTTTTCCTGTTTTGATTTTTTTGAATTTTTTATTTTATTTTTTGTTTCTGAAAAGCTGTAAATTTTTAATCTCACACACTTCCTATCCTATGTCTATTCAAATAGTGAAAATAAATCAAAATCTCCTACGAATTTATAACCTAAAAAAATAATATTCAAATCAACTTACACACAAAATCCTAAAAAATCAATTAAAAAACTCTTACTCCTATTCCTACACTACTGATCCAGGTGATCTGATCCACCAGGATCGAACGGAAAATGGGACCATCCATACTTGAGGGTGTTTTTGCCTTTGGAATGTGTTGCATGGTGATTATGACTTTTGACCAAAGAGCTGGTCACTCTCTCTCTTTTTTGGTTGGCTTTAAACTCTTCTTGCTCATTTATTTGTAGCCAACGTTTCTTCACACTACCCAAACCTAATAAAACTTTAAGTTCAACTTTTGTGGGTGGTTTATAAGGCTGGATAATGAAGAAATCTATATCTAATGAGAGGAAAGAATGTTTATTATCCTTGGTGTCCTCTATCTTAACTTCTTTATGCTTGTCATGGGGTTTCTCTTCTTGTTCTACCCCATCCCCTTCTTTCTCTTTTTTGTCTTCTTCTTTTTCCTCCATGATCTTCTCATCTTCTCCCTCTTTAAGTTTTTGAAACTCACAACAACTCTCAGCTTTTTCCGTTGTATCTTCCTCTATGAGTTCTGCAGTAACACATAAATTAAGACAAGAAGTGCTAGTTGTGTACATCCATTCAGGTTCATCATCATCAGATAGCTCATGAAAACATGTTTCAACATTCATACTTTTGATAAATTCATGCTTTTGCTGATTTTCTAGATTATCTGACTCAGTTCTCATGGATGGATGAAAAATATGAATCCACGGCTTAGAAACATTAATACCTTCTAACCTAGGTTGTTCCTCAGGTGGATCTAATCTTGTATCCATTTGGGCACCTTAATCATTCACTAAAGTGGCCAACCTAGACAAGTCTTCTTGATGTTGAGGGGGGAATGAATTATGAAAACAATGATCATGATACATACCTGCTTGGCATTCATGGTTAGGATGTCCTCCTCCACATATGTCACAAATCTGAGCAACCAATTTTGACAATTGTTTGGTTAGTGACTCGACTTGAGCCTGCAATGCTAATACATGATCAACGTTATGTATGCCAGCGACTCTCCCTCTTGCACTTCTCTCCAACCTAGACAAGTCTTCTTGAGGCTGAAGGGGAGATGAATGTTGATAATAATCATGACACACAAGAGGATTCTCATACTTTAACATGGACAATTGCCCATGTGGCCAATTGTCCTCCAAATCATTCTCAAAATACTGATTTTCATATTTCCAGGAGAAATAATCATCATGCTCTCTTCTATAGGAATCATTAGGTTCAAAATCAAAAGAACATGATATATCAGAATCATACCTCCATGGATCATAGTTAGATGATGCATATGGTTGGGGAAATTCCGAATATGAGTTAGGATATGGACTTATCGCATTCTGCACATAATTCCAACTCTCATCTGAGTGCTCTTTCCAGTTCCAGATCGGGTTCATCTAGTGGCTCACCACTAATTTTGATTTTCATGCATGAATCTGGTTCAACCTGAAAAGATAAATTAAAAATTTTAAATCTCAATCAAAAAATTAAAATTCACTTAAACTTACTCTCAATGCAATGGTCCCCGGCAAAGGCGCCAAAAACTTGTTGGTGTCTAGCAAGTGCACTAGGTCAGCAAGTAATATAGACTTCGAGAGTCCAGATATCGATCCCACAGAGACCTTGATGAGAACTCAGTTTAAGTAAAGATTTTTCTATTGATTGAGAAAAAGAATTTTTTGGTTTTTGATTTTGAGAACAAAACAGAATTAACTACTGGAATAGATGACTAACCTAATGGAGATGAGATGTTGGGGAAAGTGTCAATCCCTCCTAGTTGCTAACATGCAAAGTTCTGATTTTAAAGCTCGAGTACCATTACCTTGACTTAGCTTTTGAAAACTTTGTTACCCATATATAGGAAATAACTTTCACCTATTCCTTGAACTCCATCACAATCCGAAATCATTCAAATCCTAGGTGCATAAATATAAAAGCTTAAAGATTAACTCTCTCTTATTCAGAACAAGAGTTATAGAAGTCACATCACTTTTCAACTAGTCTCCATCACAATCCAGAACGATCTAGTTAGAAAAATAAATTGTTTTAGAAAACAGGAATCAAATAACCAACCCAACTCTCTACTGAAATTTAAGTTCTCTATTCGAACCTCATTAAATTCCATAATTGAATTCAGATAAAAAATAAGCAATGAACTCAGTTTCTAAAACAAAAGTCAGATATTTTATTGCTATAGAATTCAGAACTTAAACAAAAACAACTTGGAGTTCATGACTTCCCCAACAAAGAGAGACTACTCCATAATAATAGAATAAACACACAAAGAGGATTCAATTACAGCCATAAAAATAAGAAGAAAACAAGTACAGAAAACACCCTTTGAGGAATTGCCCTTAGCTTCAACTCCTTGACTGAAATCTCCTCCTTCTCTCTTTAAAGTGCCAAGAGGTCGTGTAAAACTCCCTCTGCAGTTTCTCTCAACTCCCAAACTGACTAAAAACAATAAAAACCTAAACAACAAACTATTCTAAGAGCTGTAAATCGGAACTGGATGAAAACTGGATCTAGAACTGGCTGCCTGAGCTCTCTGCCTCGGACCTCTATTTATAGTTGCTCTGCTGCCTAGGCCTTGTAAATTGGTCTCTGTCAGGGGTATTAATTATGCTTTCCCGACCTCAGAATTAGGTGAAATTACATACGAACGTTCCTTCTGTGGTCCTTGCCTTGCTCAAGAAATTTGAGCTCAATCTGAGTTGGGAATCTCGAGATATGATGTGAAGAAGTTGCTTGATTCTGCTGCCAATTCCAGCATTGGGTCCACCACTTGGAAGATCTGAAACTTGAGAACCCTGACTTGGACTTGCCTGAATTTTCGTGATATGATCCTTAATATCCTCAGGAATCTTCAATCCAAATTTGCTTTAAATTGGAACACGGGAACTCTTGATATGTTGTTCACAAATTTCAGATTCAACTTCTCCTTCTGGCAGCAGTTTCCTTCTTTGCGTGGAACTTCTCCTTTTTTGATCATTCAATGCACCTAGACTCGAGCAATATTCCATAAAATCTTCGTGGATACCTTCCTTAGACAATTAGGACTTCTTCTCCCAAGTTTTGGCATGATTGGTAGTCAGAATCCAGAGATTTCCGCATATCACGTTACTAAGTCAGCAACGCGGTCGCGCCGGATTGTTCTTTGTTTTGGCGCGGTCACGCCACTGGAGTAGAAATTTGTCTAAGTCAGGAAAATGGCCTTCGGGTCCCATATGAGGAAGGACTCTTGATGGCGCGGTCGCGCCACTTTATGCTGTAGAACTGGCCCCGTCGCGCCACTCCTTAGACTCTTTGCCGACTTCCCGAAATAGAACTTGAACTCTTTGTAAGGCAACTGTCTGGCGCGCCAGCGCCAGAGGTAGCGCCCTCGTGGGGCGCAGTCGCGCTGTTTCACGTTCACGAATTGTCCTCCTTTCAGCCTTACTAGCCGTTGGGAATTTCCAGGATTTATTTGAATTTTTGCATATTTTTCGGGCGCGGTCGCGCTAGAATCGGCAGGGTCGCGCCATTCTCTTTTTGCCTTGATTTTGCTCCTTTTTCTTTCATTTCCCCTCAGAATTCAGATTTTCTTCTTTTACCGGGTACCTGAGACACAAAACATGTATTTGAGTTATATTTGTCACTTTCATGCTCATAATCAACTCAAATTAGGAATTTATGGTCAATAATTCATGCATAAATAAGTGTCTTTTGGACACTTATCAGTTAGAGTAAAGTTGAAGCCGAACTACGCTCAGCGACCGCATGCCATACTGACCTTCCAGAAATAGATGCTCAAGGTCAAAGGCTTATTCTTTCGCAGACGCCGATGTACCAGTCATGCTCAAGCAATTGCTCGAGACCAACTTGCTCCAACGGTCAGAGATTAAAAGGCCCAGAGCAAACTGACGAAGTCCAAGGAACCAAACTTCTGCAAGTACCACTGTTTGCTCGAGCATCCAACCGAGAAGTGTTTTGTCCTGAAGGTCAAAATCATGGAACTTGTGATGCAAGGTCATATCATTATCAACAGAGCAGAGAATGCAACATCGGCCAATCCTGTATTCGTTCAGGCTGAGTCTAGTTAAAGAGCTAGGCTCAACCTAGTTTCAGAGCTAGGCTCAACAAGCCTTGGGTTGTAAGGAAGGAATATCGTCCCAAATCCGGCCCCCATAACAAATCATCGGCGAAGCCGTTACAGCATATGCGGAGGGGTGGAATCTAGTCACCCGATAGAAGAAGCCGATCCGAGAGATCGAACCGTCGGTGACTCTCAAAATGAAGGTGAAACAGCCGAGGAAAGAAGGCGAAATAGCCGAGGAAAGGAGCCGCGAAGTGCCAGAGAAAGAATGCTCCGAGGACCCACGTCTGAGGAGCAGACAAAAGAAAAAGAAGACTCATAACATCAGCGGAGTTCTTCCCTAAATATTTTTTTGCGCCACCACCCGCGATGGTGGCCACTTGCTTGATGTCTTCCCCCAAGCCAGTAAATAAAGAAGACAAAGGCAAGTCGTCGGTCATCAAATGCAACGACCTCAGGACCTCTCTGAAGCATATTTTCCTTCTCAACAAAATTAACAACGATCTTAGACCTGTCCATCCAATCTCGACAGTCCTTAATCAAAATCCTTGACAAACAGGAGAAACTTCAATCCGAGTTGGAGCAACTGCTTATGAGAAAACACAACCAGCCGAAGGTCGCCCTGATGCCACTATTCAAGAAGGAAGAGGAAGCCTCCTCCTCCAGCCAGGTGTCATGAGCAGAGTCGCATGCCGTCTCATGCCGTCTCATGCCCGCCTTGCATCACTGTCCAAGAAGAAGATGCTCAATTGGGGGCAAAGATGCACAATCGATCATTGTTTGTTTCGGGCAACTTCAAAGATTGCCTAGTCACTTGAATCTTGATTGATTGCGGCTCCGCAGTGAACATTCTACCAATTCGAACAATGAAGAACCTCGACATTTCCACCGGTGACCTCTCTGGGAGTTCCTTGCTGATCTAGGGGTTTAACCAAGAAGGCAAGAGAACACTCGGGATGATTCGACTCGAGATACACATCGGTGAGATGGTCGCCGACACGACATTCCAAGTTATCGACTCTCGTACATCCTACAATTTGCTATTGGGTCGACCATGGCTGCATGCCAACGGAGTTGTACCGTCGACTTTGCATCAGTGCTTTCAATACCGAAAAGATGGCAAACAAAATATGGTATTCACGAACGAAAGCTCGTTCACCGAAGCGGAGGCCTCATTCGCTTACGCCAAATTCTACTTGTAATCATGACCGGCCACCAAAGCGACGCCTTCGCCAAGCCAGGCTCCAAACGTCAAAACTATTCTCCCTTCAAACCAAGCTTTCAAACAAAATCAGGCACCAAAGTCGATGCTTCTCGACAACCAGTTCACAACAACAGAATGTTAGTGACACCGACACCACCAAAAAGCAATATACCTTTATTAAGGTACATTACTCAGTCGCAAAGGAAGAAGGGAGAGTCCCCTCTTGTCGTTTACAACAACAACGATAGGCTGAACACACTAATAAAAGGGGTCACAATGTTGTTGCCAAAGCTCAAAAATCGAAGCAACTTCACAAAAGAGCAAATGCATGAACAACCACTAGTTGCTCTGCCAATTCTGTATCCTGCGCAGAATAAGCTGAGGAAGGAAGGGCGATGAATCCCTCAAAACCATTAGGGCCTCGGCTATCAGACAGAGAAACCAATTCGAATCTCTGACCGGTCTGTCGATGTGCATCAAGTTTCGGTCAGACATAATGCGCCAAAGAAGGACAAAATTCCAAAGCACAGTCTGATGGTCATCTACACATTGAAGGCCATCATCGCTAAAGTTTGTGTGAGCGCCGACGACATCGTCTCCGTTAATCATATCTCGGCTGCCGACGAAAATGAGCCTGACGGCGAGGAGTTCGTCCTGAAAGATGCTTCGACTGCGTTCGAAGAAGGAGGGCAAGCCACCGTCAACGAACTAAAGAAGATCAACCTAGGCACCAAAGAGGACCTGAGACTGACATTTCTCAGTGCCGAACTAACAAATGACAAAGAGGTCGAGTACATCTCCTTACTTCAGGAGTACCACAATGTCTTCGCATGGAATTACACCGAGATACCTGGTCTCAACCCAAAAGTGGCGGTGCACAAGCTCGCCGTCCACCCAACAGTTCGACCGGTTAAACAAACACAGAGGCAATTTCGTCTAGAGTTCGTCTTGAAAATCGAGAAGGAGGTCGACAAATTAATCGCGGCCAACTTCATTCGGGAAGTCAAGTATCCGACCGAAAGAAGAAAAATGGCAAATTCGAGTTTGCGTTGATTTTCGCTACTTGAATAAGGCATGCCCAAAAGAGGACTTTCTTTTGCCAATCACCTAGCTCATGGTGGACGCAACGACTGGGCACAAAGCACTGTCCTTCATGGATGGGTCATCCGGATACAATCAAATCCGCACGGACCCGAAAGCCGAAGAGCTCATAGCGTTCCACAGCCCAAGGGCATTTTCTGTTACTAAGTCATGTCGTTTGGTTTGAAGAACACCAGCGCGACCTATTAGAGGGCTATGCTACACAGTTTTGATGATTTCCTCCACAAGCGCGTCGAATGCAACGTCAATGACCTGGTGGTAAAATCGAAGGAGCGGTCTGACCACTTACTCGACCTCCGAGCGGTTTTCGAGTGGCTGCGACCATTTCAGCTCAAGATGAATCTATTAGAGTGTGCATTCAGCGTCACCTCCGGTAAATTCCTCAAATTCATCGTGCACCACAGAGGGATCAAAATTTATCAATCAAAGATCGATGCGATCCAGAAAATACCTGAGCCCAAAAGCATCTTCGAACTCAAGAGCTTTCAAGGTCACCTGGCATACATCCGGAGGTTCTTCTCCAACCTGGCCAGGAGGTGCCAACCTTTCAACCATTTGATGAAGAAAGACATGCCCTTCGAGTGGAATGACTCCTACCGATATGCTTTCAAAAGCATCAAGGTGTATCTCACCAAGCCGCTGGTACTCGTTGCCCCAATCGTCGGCAATCCTCTATTACTGTACATCACAACTCAAGAGAACTCGGTGGGGGCTCTATTGGCCTAGAATGATGAAAACAACAAAGAACGGTCTCTCTACTTCCTAAGCCGAACTTCAGTGGGTACAGAGGTCAACTATTCACCAATCAAGAAAATGTGCCTAGCACTAATTTTTGCCGTCTAGAAGCTCTGGCATTACCTTTTGGCGCATTCAACGAATCTGATTTCGCACGCCAATCCACTGAAATACATCATGTCATGGCCAATATTGTCTAGACATTTAGCGAAGTGGGCAATCCTGCTCTTGGAGTTCGAAATCAACTTCGTGCCGCAGAAAGACATCAAAGTCCAAGCCTTGGCAAATTTCCTCACCGACCATCCAGTACTGACAGAGTGGGAACTGACCGAGGAACTCCTTGACGAAGAAATATTTTTTGTTGAAATCCTTCCACCAAGGAAGCAGTATTTCGCCGCCGCCGCAAGAAGGACGGAGTCGGAGCCAGAGTCCTCTTTGTCTCGCCAAAAGATGACTTCCTACCATACTCATTCGTGCTAACGAAACCTTGTTCGAACAATGTGGTGGAGTATCAAGCACTCTTCATCGGTCTCGGCATGGCATTGAAAATGTGAATTCCCCAACTCGAAGTATTCGGTGACTTAGCGCTGGTAATTAAACAACTAACAGAGGAGTTCGAAGTCAAGAAAAGGGAACTTTTACCATACTGGAGGCTCGCTCATGACTTGTTGGTCAGCATCCCGAACATCACACCGCGTCACATTCTGGGCGCTGGAAATGGGCAAGCCGACGCCCTAGCTGGGATCGCCGCCAGCATGGCGCGATTCGATGACAAGCCAAATCGAGTACACATCTGCGAAAGGTGGGTAGTCCCTCCACCACAAGGATAAGAGGCAGAAGAAAAAGAGGAAGCTTTCCCTATCTTAGTCCGTGAAAGCGAAGCCAGAGACTGGAGGGAGCCAATTGCCAATTTCCTCAGACACGGCACACTCCTGGCTATCCTGAGGGAACGAGTCCACATTCGTCGATCGGCGTCGAGGTTCATTTTTTGTCAAAGACATCCTATACAGAAGGTCGAACGAGGGCATCCTCCTCCGATGCTTGGCCAAAGAAGAAGGGTGCCAAGTGCTGAAGGAGAACATGGCGGAATATTCGGTACACATCAAGCTGATCCCAAGCACCACATGCAAGTCAAACGACTAGGGTACTATTGGTCGTCAATGCTCCAAGAAGCCATTGCAGCACCTGCAAGGCTTGTCAGCTCCACGATGACTACATTCACCAACCTCCGGAACCTTTACATCCAACCATCGTGTCATGGCCGTTCGAAGCATGGGGCATGGACATAATCGGTCTAATCACGCTAAAGTCCAACTCCGACTGGCAATACATTTTTGTCGACACCGACTACTTCTCGAAATGGGCCGAAGCTGCAGCATATCGAGAGGTCAAGGCAATTACAGTGGCCGGCTTCATTTGGACACACATAATCTACCACTACAAAGTATCGTGTTACATCGTGACAGACAACGGCACGCCGTTTTGAAATCAGATCATGGACCAATTATGCAAAAAATTCTGAATTCGGTAAAAGATGTCTTCAGCCTATAACTCGGCGGCCAACGGTCTCGCAAAAGCTTTCAACAAGATGCTCTGCAAGATCTTAAAGAAAATGGTGGTCATAACAAACGCGACTGGGATGAGAAGCTTAGTGAAGCATTCCGGGGGTACAAAACAACGTTCAAAATGCCCACCCAGTCGACCCCTTACTCTCTGGTATACAGAGCCGAAGCCGTGTTGCTGCTCAAACTTCAAATTTCGTCCCTCCGAGTCACCATTATAGAAGGGCTCACAGAGAAAGAAGTACCCAACTTCGACTTGCCGAGCTAGAGTCACTCGACAAAAGAAGGCTTGAAGCTCAACAAAGGCTCGCGTGCTATCAAGCACGCATGACTTGAGCCTTCAACAAGAAGGTCCAACTGCGATCATTTCAAAATGGCAACCTGGTGCTCTCCATCAAACGTCCAATGCTCTTTATGAGCAAACCCGGGGCAAGTTCGCACCTAAGTGGGAGGGTGCTTACATCATCCAGGAGACCTATACAACGACGAATAAAAACTCGTAAAATCAGCTAACTCCTCATCGTCGGCATCAAGCTTCTTCTTAGCGTATGCGACCCTAAGCTCCAGAGAATTGAGAAGAGTCGAAACATGCGCAAGTCACTCGAAGAGCCTTTTTCTTCTTCATCGACTGCCTTGCAACCGACCTGATCCTTGTCAAAATCGATAGTACGGCAATCGCGTCGAGACGTCATGAGCTGAATCGACTTGGTGGCTTCAGGCTTCGTGGCAAGCTTGTCTCCAAGACTGAGCCTCCCCTTTAACGAGCGACTCAACTTTTGTAAGTGCGCTGCACCCGATAAGATATGGTCAACCCATTGCTCTAGCAAAGATGTGTCGAAACCCGCCTCCTTCAGCTTGCCAAGGAAGAACTACGCATCTCCAATCACCTCATGTGTGCTCGGGTCCACGACAGTCAGAAAATCAGCCAACACGAAGTCCACCCATTATGCCAAAACGAATCGCTGCTGTCGTGACGTCAACCTTGCCGACATCCTAGAGGAGAACTCTTGCATAACCAAAGATAGGAGGGTACTCGCTGAAAGAAACCACAAAAGGAGGGAAAATAATTCTCAAAAAAAAAAAAAAAAAAGGCAAACTGCGACTCACCTAGGCCCCGGATCTGCTGCGAACAGCAGCTGTGCGTACCGATACGCACAGCCAATAGCTGCTGTTCGCAGCACGCTCCACGGCAATAACGTGTGTGGGGGGCTTAAGTGAACAACCCCTCCTTTCCACCCGGCTTTTCCTCCGAACATAGGCCGGGTTAGATTATTAAATCTGACCTGGACCTGCACTCCGGACCGGGAAACTTAATACTCCCTGTCCCGAATCAAAATCACGGCTTCCCCCCCATTCTCCTCCCGAGCGCAGGAGCTCAACTTGCAGAGGGGAAGCTTGCGGAAAGGCACCTCTCACCCGCCGAAACAACACCTCTCACCGGCCACAAAAGCAACTCTCAGTGATGCACGGCGACGGCAGCAATCAGGTTAGAGTTTTGTTTTTTTTTAATTAGAAAATAGTCTAGGCTGAGACCTTTCAGTGTTGTTGCCTAATTCATCGCCAGTGCTGTCTTTTATGCAGAACAAGGAAGAAACTTGCAAAAATAGCTTTGAACATTAAAAAAATTCAAGAGCTCTCTGTTCTTTTTGTTCTCTATGACAGTAGAAATAAAAGAGAAAAGTAAATAATTTAGTCTTCAAAGAGAAGTTTCATTATATGATTTAGTTTTGCATTATTATGAAAGCATAGTGATTTCTATGCCGTTGTACAGTGATGACAACAGTTGTAGTAATAATTTTTTGGAGAGAATTTTAAAGCTAACATTTTCATCCTAATCTTTTTTATCTTTTGGAGCATGATTTTACTTATAGATATGTTAGATTTGTGAAGATAATTAATAGATGTGTTGTTGCTAAATATTTTGGAAGGTAATATTACAATATTCTTAGTGCAATGCAACAGAAGTTGAAGTGTAGGTTCTTTGTACATCCTTAAACAATGTCTAGATATAGTTTAACTATTTGATTGAAAGTGTTTTCTCTCCTCATTGTGCGTGTTCAAGTGGTATAATATGTCATACTTGAATATTTTATGTGTAATGAAATAGTTTGCAGATCTTTTTTTTTTTCCACTTTAGATTTTTCTCTGGGAAGCATGGCAAGATTTGACTCTTATAATCTTGATGGTAGTTGTTGTGGCTTCCTTGGTTTTGGGCATAAAGACATAGGTGACTTCAGATTCTTGAACTTAAATGTCATTATCATGTAGCTTTGAGATATTTATCTTACTTTAGTTTTGTTTCAAGAAATTGGACTATAGCTATTAAGATCTCATTCCAGATATGTTAGAAATATTTTTGGTAAATATCTTTAAGTCTAGATGAATGCATACAACATACCTGGTAACCCTCAAAATTTTATGGCTACACAGACTTTGTTGGTAAATTTTTTTATGTTCTTTGCACATGCTTCTAGGGGGTCTATAGTCAGTTATTGCACTCCCCTTTTAATTGTTTCCTTTATATAGCTTCCTTTTTTGCACATTGCCGGTTATTATGGTACTAATGTTGTTTGATTTTGACTGTATCTTAAATGCTGAAGGTTCTCCAATTGTTTGTTGTAGGGTATTAAAGAAGGATGGTATGACAGGGGCTGCATTTTATTTGCTGTTATACTTGTCATAGTGTTCACAGGTATATCTATGAAGTTATCTCATGATCATCGAATTCCATATAGTCCATTTTAGGTCATTTCTGACACTTTTTTCTTTGTTTTTTCCTATCTTTTAGCAATTAGTGATTACAGGCAATCTTTGCAATTTCAAAATCTCAACAATGAGAAGCGGAACATACAATTGGAGGTCAGTGTTAAATTTTTTTGTTTGTGTTTGATTTTCAAATTTACCCTTTATGTTGAGTTTCTTTTTTTCTTTCTTTCTGCAATGCTTGTAGGTCATAAGAGGTGGTAAACGAATACATGTGTCAATATTTGATCTTGTAGTGGGCGACGTCGTACCGCTGAAAATTGGGGATCAAGTAGGTGAAAGTTTGGTTCCATTCATTCTGTTGGTAATACGGTTCTTTATCACGACCATGTAAGATGAGACGCTTGAAATTTTCTCTAGGTTCCCGCTGATGGAATTTTGATTAGTGGCCATTCACTTGCTATTGATGAATCCAGCATGACCGGGGAGAGTAAAATTGTGTGTTTACAATTCTGCCTATGTGGGGTTGCTTGTGATCTTAAAAGAATTCTTATTTAAGATGTTTCTATTTCAGATCCATAAGGATCAGAAGGCGCTGTTTTTAATGTCTGGACATAAGGTGGTTGATGGCTACGGTTATATGTTGGTAAGAAAATGAGGTTTTGCATCTTTATTGGGAATTTTTCTTAAGAATATGGCTCTTATAGGGTTGCTCAACCCATTTATATAGTATCAACCCATATATTGCTTATGATATCCATCTTTTTGGTTTCTTTTTTTTGTTTGTGTGTGAATGGAAAAAGTGATCTTTTATTGCTGAATCAAAGAATGCATCTCATGAATTACACTGGTGGATGGAGGTTTCAAGTATAATTAATTCGTGATAGTTTTGTTGTTTTTGGTTGCTCATATGTGGTAATGGTTGTGGACAATAGGTACGCTTAAATGGTGTTGCTACGTTCATTGGGATTGTTGGGCTCTTTGTTGTTGTTTTTGTTCTTGTTGTTCTTTTGATCAGGTAAGTTGTTTTCACTTGTCTGGATCATACTGCTATTGCTTTATCCACTTAATGTTTACTCTCTGATTTCAAATTCTGCAGATATTTTACTGGCCACACCGAAAACACTGAGGGGTTTGTTCGATTTAAAGCTAGCAAGACTAGTTTTAATACAACAATTTGCTTGTGGATTTTGCTTGTGACCTAAATACTAATATCAATGTTTTTCATCATGCAGCCCAAGGATGGTGTGTAGGGGAAAGATTTTTTGTATAGAAAGACAGAAACAAGTTTTTTGTGCATAATAGTGGAAGACAATATGGTGTGCAGTTATACAGAAGAGACCAGAAGAGAGCAATTATCTGCTCCACTCATTTTTTGTGCAGAAACATAGCAACAGATTTTTTTTGGGAAATACCACAGTGGTTGCCCTACTTTATTTTATGTAGTTAATTTTTTTTAATAAATGTACAATGTAATATTTTTGTTCACACTGGTACAGATAATTCAATCCAATTGAAAGTGCAATTATTGTACAGATACTTGTTTTGTGATGAGTTGATATTAGAAGAACGTGTTGTGCAGATGTAACTATTGTGAAGTTATATATGATTAGGTATTACAGCAAGGAAAAAAAAATGACATTCTTGCAAAGAAGATTATAAAGCAGCCCTACATAGTGACACTTTTATAAATAGCTCTGCTATAAAAGCAGCACTCTAATACATAGCTCTGTTATATAAGCAGCACTGTTTTACATAGCATTGCTTACTTAGTGATACTTTCAGATAAAGTGATGCTTTTTAGCGTTGCTTTTAATTATGTAGGCTTTAAAATACAGTTCTTTAGCTTTTCTTAAACCTGTATGAACCTGTTTGATCATCAATTACACTCCTAATAACGCTAAAATCTGCAATCGTAAGAAGCCACACATTAGAAATAACAAGTTAATTAACAAGTTAATTTACAAGTTAATTTACAAGTTAATTTACAAGTTAATTTACAAATTAATTTACAAGTTAATTTACAAGTTAAACAAGTCAATACGTAACTAACATTAAAAGGTTATATACACATCAAAATTACAAAATACACGTGGACATAGTTCTGCCACATACAATACAAAACCTGTTTGAATTATACACAGTTAGTTCTATCACAGACAAAATTCTCATGCCCCACAGAGTTCCATGTATCAACTGGACCAAGCATGCACCAATGTAAGCAATCCTGCGGCGGAGGCTCACAAAACCGTGAGGATGGTTTCCACTGATATACCAAAAGCTTCGATATCCAGAATATAGCCTGATTGTTTGGCAAATCAGTGACTAGAGGAAATAACCACCACATAAAATCTAGGAAGGAACTCCATGACGCCTTCATCTGGAGCATTTACAGAAGTTGAGCTACTTCGATGAGCTTGACTTTCTATAATCTTGTTTCTTTCAGCTACTTATTCTCTAATCGAGATGACCTGCTATTTGTGTTGATTAATTCACTCTGTAACATTAGGTTCAGAAACGATTTGGAGAACTGTATTCTTCATCATTCCTCTCAAATCACTTGCTATCGTCACAATTGTCAAACTGGTTTCCTGCATTCAAAATACATATACAGGCTCATATTCAATATTCTTTATATAATTTACGAAGATTGAAGGGGAGTGTACAACCGGACACCAGTTAAATAGTTGATTAAATAAATGAGACTAGCAATTCACAACAAAGTGGAAAATACCCCATACTGACAAAATTTGCATTTAAACGCTCTTCACTATCTAATTCCAATGCCATATTTCCAACCTTCAAGATATAAAGAAAGTATTACTCAAAAATAGAGCACAATAAAAGCAGAAAGACGGAAAAGAAAAGGCAAGCTGAACGCAATTTTAGGCTCTCATATCTTTTGCCTAGCCAATCCTATTTCCACCCTTAGTACATAATAGATCTTCATGTTACCTCAATTATAAATACTTCTGCCTCATAAACACCATTTTTATTAGCATTGTTTGAAGATAACCAATTACTATTTACATAGTTTTGCACATAAAATTCAGAACAAATTGGCATGATAACTTCAATACCACAAAGAAAAAAAATTCAGCAATGATGATCAACCTACAGTAAATACTTTGACTACCCACCTGGTTGAAGGTCAAAGTTCCTGTTTTGTCACTACATATAGTTGTTGCAGAGCCCATAGTTTCACAAGCAGAAAGCCTACGAACCAGCAGGTCATATCATAACCAAATAGTATATCCCCTGAGTACTCCATTGGATAACAAGCTTTAATTTAAAAGACATGCCAGGGCCTTGTCTGCCATCATTTTTCGCATTGAATATGCCAACCTGCATTGCAAGCAAATAAACAAGAAATATGTATCACAAACTAGTCAACAAAAGCAAATGTAAAAACTTAGTAAGAAAAGGCAGCATTAAGACTGCTCACGTCAATGTAACAGCCAGTGGAAGGCCTTCAGGCACAACTACCACCACTATAGTAACAGCAATCGTCACAATTTTAATAACTCCATCAACTGTTGTACTAAAACTAGTCTTGCCAGCTTTAAATCGAACAAAACCCTCAGTGTTTTTGGTGTGGCCAGTAAAATATCTACAAAATTTGAAATAAGAAAGTAAACATTAAGTGGATAAAGCAATAGCAGTATAATCCAGACAAGTGAAAACAGCTTACCTGATCAAAAGAACAACAAGAACAAAAATAGCAACAAGGAGCCCAACAATGCCAATGAACGTAGCAACACCATTTAAGTGTACCTATTGTCCACAACCATTACCACATATGAGCAACCAAAAAAAACAAAACTATCACTAATTAATTATACTTGAAACCTCAATCCACACAAAACCTGCAACGGAGTTTCTTCACCAATATTGTCATCAGAAATGCTGGCTATCAACAATCCCCACTCAGTATTTATGCCAACACTAGTTACCTGAAAAAAAATCAAATGCAGCAGAATCCTTGTTTCAGAAAGAAAAGTGATACAAAGTGGAATTGAGTAAACTTTGAGAACCTAAATTTCCCAAGAAATTCCAGCACACTGGCTACAGTAACAACACAATCTGTTTTAAAAGAAAAACAAAAAAATAAATACATTTACAAGGAGCCAACTTACTACCTTTTCTTACAAGATGTACCTTTTATCAATACATACAACAAAGGTTGGATGGGCAACCCAAACATTTCTTGGAGCAACAACAACAACCAAGCACATCAAGCCCCACCTAGGTTCCAACACATGAAAGAGTGCACAAGCTTTTTTAAAAAAAAATAAAAATAAAACTCTAAGCTGATTGCTGCCATCACCCTGCATCACTGAGAATTGCTTTTTCGGCGGGTGAGAGGTGCCTTTCCTCAAGCTTCCCCTCTGCAAGTTGAGCTCCTGCGCTCGGGAGGAGAATGGGGGGGAAGCCATGATTTTGATTAGGGGCCGGGAGTATTAAGTTTCCCGGTCCCGATTGCAGGTACGGGTCTGATTTAATAATTTGACCCGGCCTATGTTCGGAGGAAAAGCTGGGTAGAAAGGGGGGGATGTTCACTTAAGCCCCCGCACGCGTTATTGATGTGTAGCATGCTGCGAACAGCAGCTATTGGCTGTGGGTATCGGTACGCAAATCTGCTGTTCGCAGCAGATCCGAGGACGGCAGATGACTGGCCAATACTGGGGCTAATGATGGGAGTCTCGACAACAATCTGAGATAGCCCTTCATTGTGATTGTCACGCACATCTAAACCTTCTGGTTGAATGTCCGCAGTAGAGTCTGAAAGGACCGAAGCTGGAAGGGAGTGCTCGCCGATTGGGATGACCATTAAACTCTCCTCTGCGCCACCGGTTGGGTCATTATTGGGGGCATCGTCCACATTAGGGCGAGGAGATTTTTTCACAACGACGATCACAGAGGGGCCATCGACTGACACAACATCGACAGCCTGAGTGGTTGCAATCGGCACCAGGAGGTCGCCATCAAATTCCAAGGTCCTCCAAGGTCTCGCGATCCTCTGCAACGAAACCCAATAGACTGGGAATCTCCAAGTTGGAGAGATCGATATTCCCTTATAACAATGAAGCCGTCTCTCCAGTCGGCTGGTTACATGGCGCCTCTCGAGGACCCGAGAAAAATAGAAGTAGGGGTGAGCCGCTGACGCAAAGGAGAACGTGGTAGGCAAAGTCGCCTGGGAGGTGTCAACTCGGGGAGCCAAAGGGACTAGCATTTTGCACTCAGACAGTGTCGGCGGACCACTCCTGCGACACTTCAGGACCACTCCTGCGACACTTCAGGACCATCGAAGGAGGAAAGTCAGCCTGTTTGATAGCCGACTTCTTCCGAACGGATGGCTTTTGACCCGTCGCCTTTCGTTCGTGGTACCCTTTGCGGAGGCTGCCTTCTTCTTCTTTGCACCCGTTGCCTTCGGCACCGACAAGGAGAGGACAATAGGCCGATCAAGGGTCTCCTCGGTCGAGGGAAGCTGCGATGACACCTTGGCCTTCCCCTTGCCTTTTTCCACATTGATAGTGTAGGAACAAATTTTGCAAGGCCCGATAAGTACGGTCCAAATCAGCACTACATGGCCCGGGTCAACAAGTAAAATATTGACTTCGATCAACCTGTGAAATCAAGCCATCAATCAAGTCCCGATCAAGCAACGGCTGAGATCAAAATTGCCATGTCATCAGCTTACATGGACAACAAGTCATACAATGAAGCCACATAAGCAGTCTACAAGGACTACACGTGGATCTTGCCTTGGTCCAAAGCGGTTCCACACTTCAAGGGAGACGTTACGTAGAAGAAGCCGATGTGGGTTACAACCACTCCGATAAACCCGGTCCATACAGTTGGAATCCGATAAACCTATGAAACAATAGGCTCAGGACATACAGGGGAGGCCCGGATCCAGAATCTGAAATCAAGAATTCAGAGAGACAGAGACACACAGAAATAAAAAAACCTACATCCAAATTCCAAATCACCACCCCAAATCACTGAGATAGCAACAAGCATTTCTGCCGTTGTTTCACAATCAATTGTCGTGAGCCGATCGGAGCACTAAATTTTTCGTCAAGCCTAGACGAAATTCAAATTCGTCTCGTTCGTTCGCGAAGAAGGCGTACGTTGATCGTTCGTGTCTATTCGGAGATCATTTGTTCTTATTTGGAGATCGAATCAGAGTTCTAGAAGTCGCACCCACACAATCACCTTGAAATTACCAAATTACCCCTCAAATTATTTTGTACACTGTACATCGGACACGTATTTTTCGGTTTGCCTATTGTACTCGTTTACAAATTTGGCATGCCCTGTGGGACGCTTCTACCGTTCATCTTATTCTCCAATCTACCAATTCAAATGGCCAGTTCCAACACCAACAACAACAACAAGGCCGCAGCCAAAACCCCCACTGCCGGAGCCAGCTGATCATCGGCACCAAGGATGACCAATCCTTTGGTCACCTTCCCTCGCCGTCCGCGCACACCAAACACCGCTGCTGCCGGCCAAGCCAGAGGGATTCGTCCATCCCAGATTCCTATGGTCATCCGTTCAAGACCAACTACCATATCTGTCACGGGATCCCTGCCAACCCAGCGCGTTGTGCAAATTCAACAGCAGGCAGGTCAAACTCCGGTCAGTCCCATAGTTTCTCCAACAAGGGTCCATCTCTCGAGGAGCAATTCAGCCATTCTGACATCTCCACTACCGATCAGTCCAGTGGCCAACCCGGTCGCAAGCCCAGCAAGAAGCTCTCCAACGGCAAGCCGAGTCCCTGCACTGATCACGCATTTCGAAGGAAGGTGTATCATTCCTTCTCCCGTGAGATCGGCCGCATCATCTGGGGCACCTCTCACTCCAAGTCCCTCTCCCCCCACATCTCCAATCATCAGAGTTTTCGCAATCATGACACAAGCCAAGACGGTGGAAAAACAACTGGCAGAACTCCAAGCTGCCATCAGGGAAAGGGATGAGCAACTGAGAGAAAGAGAACTACAGAAGGATCTCCAGATCGCCACGATTCTGTAGAAATTTGAACAAATTGCAGATCGCCTGGGAGCACCCTCCCAATCTAGAAATGACGAAGGCCAGGCAGGACCAAGCACGACTGCCAATCCCGTCACAATCCCTCCTTCACCCATCATTCGCCCATCCCCGGCTCCCGAAATCCCACCTATGAGCCGGGAACCATTGCTTGAGGAACCGGGGGCGCTATCTTACGGCACCCTGCAAGAAATGATCTCCAATGCAGTGGAGCAGAAGGTACAAGCCGAAGGAGTCAGATCTCAAGCCTACACTAGGCCCTAATCCCGATGGATCCAGGCAATCGACATGCCTACCTCCTACCATCCGCCTAAATTTCAGCAATTTAGTGGGGATGGCAACCCAAAACAGCACGTTGCCCACTTTATCGAGATCTGCATCAATGCAGGAACAGACGGTGAACTCCTGGTCAAACAATTCGGGCGATCCCTCAAAGGGAACGCATTCGACTGGTTCATTGAGCTCCCAGCCGAATCGATCGACAGCTGGAAACAACTGGAAAGCGAGTTCCCCAGCCGCTTTTATAGCACGAAGCGAACGGTGACACTGGTGGAACTCACGAATTTGAAACAACGCCAGGGAGAGAAAGTGATTGAATACATCAATCGCTGGCGTAACCTGAGTCTCAACTGCAAGGAGAGCACCTCCTAGTCCACACAAACATCCATCGACATGTGCATTCGAGGGATGAATTG
The DNA here is from genome assembly GCA_019845555.1 of Aristolochia fimbriata. Taxonomy (NCBI): domain Eukaryota; kingdom Viridiplantae; phylum Streptophyta; class Magnoliopsida; order Piperales; family Aristolochiaceae; genus Aristolochia; species Aristolochia fimbriata. The sequence goes on from CM034081.1 coordinate 16,692,967, forward strand.
GACTCTGGTATATTTCTTACAGATTCGGAAGCCGAGAGACTTCCAAGAATTGGCGACTAAAGCACACAACATGGAGATCTTTATCCAAGAAAAGGGAGAAGGAAAAGCTCCAATGTCCGAGGCCGACAAGAAGCCGAAGTTCGTAAAGAAGAAGTACATAGCTCCTTCAAAAGAAACACTCGCCACAAACATCATCGAACCACAAAAGAATGCGGTGACCCAAAATCAAAGTACGGGGAACGACTGGAAGCCAAATGTCAGTCGACTCACCGGCGGTGCACCCCGTCAAAAATTCACATTAAAGGATAGACAGGCCAAAACCTATCCTTTTCCCGATTCTGATGTTCCAGGCATGCTCCAACAGCTCCTGGAGAAAAACATGATGCAGTTTCCAAAAGCCAAAAGGCGGAAGATGTTGGGAAAAGCTTAGATCCCAACTATTGCAAGTATCACAGACTGGTAGGCCATCCTACCAAAAAGTGTTTTGTCCTGAAGGACAGAATACTTGAATTAGCGACACAAGGTCGCATCATCTTGGAAACTGACGACAACACTGCGGCTTCCCACACCATCTTCGTCCAATCAGATTTCGGCACCAGAGCAGGAAATCCAAGGACGAACAGAAAAGTCTTCATCCTGCACACTGCAGGACCAAGACCGCAACCCGCAGCAAAAGACAAGGAAGGATGGGAAGTAGTAACCCACAAAAAGAAATTACTTCCTGAAATCCCGGTGAAAATATTCATCAAGGGTTACGCGGCAGAAGAATCAAAAAGGAAAGTCCAGAAGAAAAGAGGAGGCAGAAGGTACAGACGTAAATCTACCTCTGCCAAAGTCGGACAAAAGACTTATCAAAGGAAACCAAAGCCGATCACTTTGGCTGATTTCTTCCCATCCGAATTCCTGGCGTCAACCCCTGCACTGGTGGCCACTTGTTCACCCCAGATAGTCGAGCAAAGGCGGGAAGGGAAGGCTCTGATGGGGTCCATTGATGACATTCACACGTGCTTACAAGACGTGTCCATTACCAATGCTTTACGAGATGACCTAGATTTGCCAATCAGGTATGGACAAGCTCTCATCAAGTTCGTCGCGGCTAAAGATGACTGGCATGCCGAAGTAGAGCAATTGAGAATGCGAAGGCACGATGAGCCAAAAGTCGGTTTATCTCCTAGCACACTGAAAGAAGAGCAACCGGTGGAGCCACCACAAATCAAGGAAGCTCACTCAACCTCCATTTCCTTCAAAGAAGCAGATATGCTGCTCGGAGAGAAGTCTCATAATCGACCTCTGTTCGTATCAGGATCTATCAAAGACAGGTGGATCAACCGCATACTTCTCGACAGTGGGTCAGCCGCAAACATTCTGCCAATCCAAACTTTGAAAAATGTCGGGCTGGTCACTGATGATCTCCAGGCCAGTTCATTAATGATTCAAGGCTTCAATCAAGAAGGACAACGAGAGTTAGGAACGATCAGACTGGAATTGCAAATTGGAGACATGATTTCTCACCTGCTATTCCACATAATTGACGCTCGCACATCTTATAATGTGCTGCTCGGGAGGCCCTGGCTACACAATAATAAAGTCGTTTCTTCAACCCTTCATCAGTGCTTCAAATACTATCAGGATGGAGAGGAAAAGACAGTGTTCGCAGATGAATGTCCTTTCACAAAAGCAGAGGCTTCCTTCGCAGACGCTAAGTTTTACTCAGAAGAAAAATCTACGACTTCGAATAAAACCAGTTCTCCAAAAGCTGTCAAAGATGAACGGACCAACCCTAAGGGGCAGACAGAGGAACCAATTCTCAGGTACGTTCCTCAATCGAGAAGGAAAAAAAGGTGAATCTCCATTCGCTATTTGTGATCGAGAAGAACCAGCAGAGAAATTGAAGGCCTTAAAAGGCACTGCAACTATCCCTCTGCCCAAGCTCAATAACCGGGGCATCCTCGAAGAGAAGTGGAGTCAACCTGAGCTTCCTAAAACTTGGACGCAAGGGTTGGATCCCAACACTTACCGAATGATGGCAAAGGCAGGGTCTGGGTTCTCTCTCAGACAATTGCAAGAGAAACCGGTGATGGCCGTACAGAACCTATCACCAACCCAGAAAAATCTCCAGGCGCAGGGTTATTCAATTCCTTCTAACGGACATGGGCTTGGCTATCAGGAATACGAACCTGTTGTGATCTCTGGCAAAGCCAGCGTCAATCAGGTAACGACCAAAAGAAAGGCGTCCACCTCATAAGGAACCCAGACATCAGCTTTTGACCGAATTGGTGTCCCAGAACAATGAGTCTCGGCCTTCGTCCGATTGGGTCAAGAAGAAAACAGATGCCCGAACATTCCCTCGATACCAGGTAACGAGCCTAAATCCAAAGGTACAAAAATCTGGCAAAAAAAGGGGCAAGCAGAAAACCCTGAACCAAAGGTCACTCCGACGGAGCAACCCAAAAAGATTGTCTTCCAAAGATTGGGGAAGCCGACGGAGCAACCCAAAAAGACTGTCTTCCAAAGACTTGGGGCACCTACACGAGTTCCCGTGAGCCAAAGATTGGGAAAAGTGGGGAAAAGCTCTTTCAAAAGAACAAAGACAGATGAAGTCACCCCGCTAAATACTCCGGTGGTGATTTATATGTCATCAAAGAAAAGAGAAGCGGAAGAATAAGTAGGTGTTGTCCACTACATTTCGGTCGACGAGGGCGACAATCCAACTCCTGAGGAAGAGCTGGAAGAAGCACCTGCAATCTTCGAGGAAGGCGGCCAAGCAACGATCGACCAATTGAAGAAAATTAATTTGGGTACGGAAGAAAATCGAAGACCCACTTTTCTAAGTGCTTCACTGTCTGTAGCAGAAGAAAAAGAATATGTTACTTTACTCAGTGAATATAAAGATGTTTTCTCTTGGTCGTATACGGAGATGCCTAGGCTTGACCCAACAATTGCAGTACACAAACTCGCTATCAAAACTGGAGTCAAACCAGTAAAGCAGGCTCAAAGACTATTCCGTCCCGAACTCGTCCCAGAAATAGAGAAAGAGGTCGATAAGCTTCTCAAAGCCAACTTCATTCGTGAAGTCAAATACCCAAGCTGGATCGCCAACATTGTGTTAGTGAAGAAGAAGAACGGGCAAATTCGAGTCTGCGTCGATTTCAGAGACTTGAACAAATCATGCCCAAAAGATGACTTCCCGCTCCCCATCACCGAATTAATGGTGGATGCAACAACGGGACATGAAGTTTTGTCATTCATGGATGGATCTTTCGGCTACAACCAAATTCGGATGGATCCAAAAGATGAGCAAATGACGGCTTATCGCATGCCAAAAGGTATTTTCTGTTATAAGGTAATGTCATTTGGTCTGAAGAACGCAGGGGCCGCCTATCAAAGGGCCATGCAAAGAATATTCGACGACTTCCTACACAAATTTGTGGAGTGTTACATCGACGATCTCGTCGTCAAAACCAAATCAAGGGACGACCACTTAAAAGATTTGCGAGCTGTCTTCGAACGCCTGCGACAACATCAGCTGAAGATGAACCCGCTTAAGTGCGCTTTCGGAGTTTCATCCGGGAAATTTCTCAGATTCGTGGTCAGACACAGGGGCATCGAAATCGACCAGACCAAGATCGATGTCATTCAACAAATGCCTGAACCAAAGACCCTGTCAGAACAAAAAAGCCTTCAGGGGCATCTGGCGTATATACGGCGGTTCATCTCAAATCTGGCCGGAAGATGTCAACCTTACAGCCGTCTCATGAAGAAGGACACACCCTTCGAATGGGATGAATCTTGCCGATGGGCATTTCAAAACATCAAAGACTATCTTATGAAGCCACCAGTGCTGATGGCTCCAGCTCCAGGAAATCCACTTCTCTTGTACATCGCAGCTCAAGAAAAGTCTTTAGGTGCTCTCCTCGCCCAAAATGATGACCAAAGAAAAGAACGCCCGTTGTATTACCTAAGCCGCACAATGGTCGGGGCTGAACTCAATTACTCCCCGATCGAAAAGACGTGCCTCGCACTCATCTTCGCCATCCAGAAGCTGAGACACTATCTACTCGCACATTCCACAAATTTGATCTCTCGAGCAGATCCCCTCAAATACATCATGTTCAGGCCCATGCTCTCGGGACGGCTTGCTAAATGGGCGTTGTTGCTCTCCGAATTTGAAATCAATTTCATCCCACAGAAGGCCATAAAAGGACAAGGATTGGCGAATTTCCTAGCCGATCACCCCATCCCGGTAGAGTGGGAGGTAAGTGAGAATCTGCCCGACGAAGAAGCTTTCTACTTCGAAGTGTTACCTCCATGGAGGATGTATTTCGATGGCGCTGCACGGAAAAATGGAGCAGGGGCCGGCATCCTTTTCATGTCCCCAAACAACAACCTAATTCCGTACTCCTTCATCTTATCTCACTGTTGCACAAACAACGAGGTCGAGTACCAAGCCATAATCCTTGGCTTGGGGATGGCTATTGAATGGGCCTTAACCGGCTAGAAATCTTCGGCGACTCAGCCCTAGTGATCAAGCAGCTAATCGGGGACTTTGAAGTCAGGAAAGACGAACTCGTGCCTTATCAAAAAGAGGCCCTAAGGCTACAGTAGAAAATCCCAAATGTGACTCTGGGACATGTGCCACGAGCCAACAACAGCCAAGCAGACGCATTGGCAGGAGTCACTGCAAGTCTAGCAAAATTCGATGCAAAGCCCGAACGGATCCCCGTATGCAAAAGATGGGGAGTACCGATCTTGGCAAAATCATCTGGGGAGGAAGAAACCAATCTGGTCTCGGTCTACGCAATCGAAGAAGAAGATTGGCGTCGGCAATTCCTCGATTACTTAGAGCACAAGAAACTACCTGAGGAACTAAAAGCTCGGTCTTATGTACAAAGAGTGGCGCCTAAGTTCTGCTTGTTCAACAAGACACTGTACCGACGATCCTACGACGATATCCTACTCAGATGTGTCTCTAAAGAAGAAGGACAAACCATCTTAGCCGGAGCACATGGGGGAATCTGTGGAGCCCATCAAGCGGGCCCCAAACTACATCTTCAAGTCAAACAGTTAGGCTACTATTGGCCTACAATGCTGTGAGACGCGATGGAATTAGCACGACATTGCACGGCATGTCAACTCCACGCTAATTACATTCATCAACCTCCCAGCCCTCTACATCCGACAGTGGCCTCCTGGCCATTCGAAGCATGGGGGATGGACATTATAGGTCCAATCACCCCGAAATCGTCTGCAAATCACCAGTATATACTGGCCGCTATCGATTATTTCTCTAAATAGTCAGAAGCGGCAGCTTACAAAGAAGTCAAAGCTGCCACTGTGGTCGACTTCATCCGAACGCAAATTCTATATCGGTATGGAGTTCCGAGATACATCATGACCGACAACGGTACCTCATTCCGTAACAAGACAATGGACAATTTCTGTGAGAAATTCGACATCCAACAAAGGACGTCCACTGCATACAACCCTGCAGAAAACGGCTTGGCAGAAGCCTTTAACAAGACCTTGTGCAAAATTTTAAAGAAGTCAGTCGCAGGGAACAAGAAAGACTGGCATGAAAGGCACGGAGAAGCACTGTGGGCATACAGGGTCACATTCCGAACTCCAACAGAGTCAACCCCTTATTCGCTAGTCTACGGTGTTGTAGCCGTGCTGCCACTAGAAATTCAAATTTCATCCCTACGAGGCGCTCTTCGAGAAGGACTCACGGAAGGGGAGAATATCCGACTCCGCCTACAGGAGTTAGAATCCATCGACGAAAAGCACCTGGAAGCCCAGCAAGGGCTCGAATGCTATCAAGGTCGTCTCACTCGCGCTTTTAATAAAAAAGTTAAGTTTTGTTCCTTTCAAAAGGGGGATCTCGTCTTAGCCGTGCACAGACCGATCATGGCCACAAGCAGAGATGGGGGAAAATTCGCACCTAAATGGGAAGGACCGTTCGTCTTTCAAGAAGTCTATACTAACGGCGCTTACAAATTGGTTACTCCCGAAGGAAGAAGACTCCAAGCCATAAATGGTAAATTTCTCAAAAAATTCTATCCATGACAATATTGGTATTCCAAATACAAAGTCTATAAATCAGTGAACCAAAATTCAATTGCATGGAGAAAAGAAAGTGGCTACAAGTCAAATTGAAAGAAAAAAAAAAACTACAAAAAAAAGCAAAGTAAATCAAAGACCCCTAGCCATCTCCTGCTGTAACTCCTCATAGGCAGCCCTCGACGACATAAGAGTTGCCTACTCAGCTGCATTGAGAATAGGCCTGGCAATGACCTCCGCTACCTTCTGCTCAGCTTCAACGATGGTCTTCTTCAAATCTCGCATGCTCTCTCGAATCTGCTCGACTTGAGTTGCAAGGTATACAACTTTAGTCCCGGCCGATTGAAGTTGTTCTCTAGCTAGCTCCAGGCGTTCACGAGCATCCTCTTCATCAACCTTAGCTTCCGAAAGCTCTTCAGCAGCCTCGTCCAAAGTGATTTCGGCATTTTCCAGCTTAGAGGACAATGCATCCAAAGCTTCCCGAGCATCACTCTTTGCCCAATCCCTGGAAGCGCGACATGCCTTCTCTCCAGACGAACTTTCTATCCTCCTAAGAGCCTGCAGCTTCTGAGTGTAGACCTAAAGGCGAGTCACATCGTGACTCACCTCCTATAATTTACTGATGATAAAATCCGCATCAGCAGCCAAAGATGCGTCGCGCACTGCGTCTGGTGATAACATACGAGGGGTTATTTGGTCCTTCCAGACCCGTAGCATCAAACCCTCAACATGAGATAGCAACTGCTGCGACAGAGTCGCCAAGGAAGTCGAAGCAGGCGGTGCAGACAATGGCAAAGAAGCGGTCTCCTGGACAACTGGAGCTTGTTCTTCAACGGGAGCTATCTCCTCAACAACTGAAGCTTCCTCCTCAACAATTTGAGCTTCCTCTTGAACGACTGAGGCTTCCTCTTGAACAGTCAAAACTTCTATCTCGACCATTTTCTCAACTACTGGAGTTGGAGCTTCCTCCTCGATCGTAGCTCCCTCAGCCACCTCCTGAACAACTGGAGGAGTGACTTCTTGGACAGGTGAAATCTCGGGCTGAGTCGGGGCAACTTCCGCAAGATCTTCCGCCACCTCCGTACCCTCAAGGGCAGCAACAAGGTACGAACCTATCTGGACAATTGCTTCCGGAGGAGACACCTCCTCCTGAGCTACTTCAGGCGCCTCTGGGGAAGACAATATTTGAACAGTCTCTATAGGAGGATTTGTCTCCGGCGGACAAGAAGTCTGAGGCTCTGTATGAGGCTCTGTCTCCGGGATCGGAGGAAGGAAAGTCGGCAGCGAAGGAGGGAAAGAAGTAGGCGGAGCTTCCCGGCGCGTCTTCTTCTTCGCAGAAGTAGCAGCGTCATTCAAGATAGTAAGCGGTGCCCTCTTCTTATTCGCCTACGGTTTGAAGAAGAATGTTAGAAAACACAGCAAAATAAAAGCAGTTACAGTCATGATGCGACTTACCGAAGAGGTGCCAACTTTCTTCTTGCCCTTCGACCTGCGTCAACGACGAGGATGAGAACGATCCCTGACATAATCTTCCTCTTCTTCACTATTCTCTACAGCAGAAGCAGTCGGCGTCGGCACCAGTCGATCTCGCTGGAAAGACACGGAACAGTGAGGATAGAAAAAAAAAAAAATACCTCAAAATGTGGGGACATATGCTCCTTCCACCAGGTGTAATATGCGAGGGTGGTCCCAGGGTCCCGAGTTGGTTCGCCAAGCAAAGACAAATCAAGTCAACCACAAGGACGGGCAACACTAGCTCTCCAAAAGGTCATCAACTCGGACAGAGAGGTGGCGTCCCGCTGACTGGCCTTAGCCCCCAAATCTCCAGGCAAATCCTGGCAATACCCAAATTGTTGCGCGAACCTGGTGGGGTTGTACGGCTCGATGAAGTAATGAATGGAACGACGGGCCGTCAAATAGCAGCAACGGACACTGAGGAGACTCTCGTAAGTCGCCCTAGGAATCGATTTCTTTGGCTCATCCACCAAAGAAGAAACCGTGCTTGCACCAAGGGTGTATCGGTTCCACACCAGCACCGGAAGACGCCGGAATAAATCGCACGCCTGATCCTCGTCGAAAGCACGCTGAAGGGAAGGATTCCCAAAAGAAATCATATCTGGACGTCGGGCTCCAGTAAGATCCTCCCCATGCGTGTGAAAGTAGACGGTCAGCCAGGAATACAAGTACGGTCATTGAGCAATTGAGGGCAATCCAGCAGCCGCATGACCCAAGCCTCTGTAAAGACACGCCAAAGCAGGACCAGAAGGCAAAACGAACCCCAGTGGCCATGTAACTTGCCACCTTAAAGACCGTGGGTCGCAGATCATCGCCGCCAGTCGAACGAAACACGAAGCGGGACAACCAAAATGAGAGGAGTGCAGCCAAGTGGACTTCATCTTCTTTACCCAGCATGATGCGGAGGAAGTCAAAGACATCCTGCTCTATAGCCGTCCGCCCTCGTGAAGTGGCCATACCCTTTCCTTAAGCAGCACTCCAGGCAGTCCAAGGATCAGAGACAGGAACGGCGTTGTTTTCGGTGCGGAACCAAAAGGCAACCCAAGAAGTAGTAGACAGGGTGTTGGACTCCGAATTCCGACAGAGACGATGGTACGCTAAAAATAGACACTGGCAGCTGTAAGGTAACGCTGAACTCCGCACGTCCTTGAAGTCGGCCACCATCGGAGACACCTCGTCATAGAAATATCCAAAGATAGGCAAGCCAAAAATTCGGTTCATGTCTAGTAAGGTAATGGACAACTCACCTTGACACGTGACTAATGTGTTCGTCTCCGCACTCCAAACATCAAGAAAATCTCGGACTACTAACATATCGCAGTTGTACCGAAAGAGGGAGGCCCAAAGCCCGTAGTAGACACCCGCGTTACGGAGAGTGCGACTGCATCGTCCCAAAAGTAAAGTAGTCCACTCGTAAAGGAAAGGGATTGGCGTATCCAGAGTCGTGTCCGGTGCTTGAAAAGCCTGCACAACTTCCCCGTCCATAAAACAATCCTGAAGGGTGCGTGGGGGCCGGTTCACTACAAGCAAAGCACTTTGAAGTGCAAAGGCATCTGGGCCAGCAGCTACAGCCTCGTCCTCGGAAGAGCCAGTGCAAGGAAGGAAGAAGACGCGATCTCCAGTGGCTAATAATCTACTCAAAGATCCGTATGGAAGCGAGCAGTCCACAAGGGCTTTACAGCATGGCCCCCAAAAATTGATTCCCCGCTAGGACAGTAGGTTAGGCGAGAAACATCGCCTTCCAGGCACAATGCTAGAGTCAAAACTATCTCATCGCCAACAATCACGGTGTGGTCGAACGCACGCAGTCCATTGATCAAAGTCGTTGAAGGAGCTGCCATCTGAAACAAAAACTCGAAGATTAGAACAAATTCAAAACGCAAAATTCAAATTCAGATTCCAAATCCGAAATCCAGATAAAAAACGAAGAGGAGGGCGTTCTGCCCGAAAAACTGAGAAATTCAGGCAAGGGTGTTCATCCAGAAGTGGCGCGACCGCGCCGGTAAAACTCAGAAATTCGGCAAACTCAGAAATTCGGCAAACTCAGAAATTCGGCAAACTCAGAAATTCGGCAAACTCAGAAATTCGGCAAACTCAGAAATTCAGTAAACTTAGAAATTCAGCAAATACAGTGTACATCCAGAAATGGTGCAAACGGTGCGACCGCGCTAGGAAGTTTTGGAAATAAGCTTAGTCTCGGGATTGGTTAGTCTCTGGGATTAATCTCGGGATTAAGCCTAAGTTTCGGATCAAGCCTTAAGTTGGGAGAGCCTAAGTCAGCTAAGTTAAAGTGGATTGATTAAGGCTATGGCTAACTCTTAATTAAGAGACTAAGTCTTAATTGGCTAAGTTCTTATTGGACTGGATCTTGATTAAGTAGGCTAAATCTTAATTAAGTCTTAATTAAAGAATCTTGATTAAGTCTCAATTAAAGAGTCTTGATTAAGTCTTAATTAAGGCCCGTGGGTGATGCGATTCATGCCGATTAAGGCCCGTGGGTGATGCGATCCATGCCGATTAAGGCCCGTGGGTAATACGGTCCATGCCAATTAAGGCCCGTGGGTGGCAAGGCCCATGCCAATTAAGGCCCATGGTGGCGAAGTCCATGCCAATTAAGACCCGTGGTGGTGAAGTCCATGCCGATTAAGGCCCGTGGTAGCGAGGTCCCGATTAAAGCCCGTGAGTGGCAAGGTCCATGCCAATTAAGGCCCGTGAGTGGCAAGGTCCATGCCAATTAAGGCCCGTGAGTGGCAAGGTCCATGCCGATTAAGGCCCGTGGGTGGCGAGGTCCATGCCGATTAAGGCCCGTGGGTGGCGAGGTACGTAAAGTTAAGGGTCAAATTATTCAATTCAAGTTCAGTTACTTAATTGAGAAATAATTATCTCGATTAAAAAAAAATAAAAAAAAAATAAAAAAAAAGTGAGTCACGACCCGGGCCTCGACCCGAGTCATGACCCAACATCAAGAAAATTTCTAAGTCCCCAAACATAGGGATTTAGGGGTATCTCTCAGACTTTCGCGAAATGGCGCCACCAGCATCACGGAAGTGCCGCCCTCCAGCAACCTCGCAGACGGCGCCTGCCGCACTACCAGATAGCCATGGAGACGCCTCCATCTCGCCGCGCGCCGCGGAAATCAAACCCAAAATCAGCCGAACGTACTCTCCGGCGCTCACTCCGGCGAGAAACGCCATCAAGACCAGCGTTCCCACGACGCAATGAAGCCGCACAAAAGAAGAAGGAGAAGAAAATTTAAAGTCGCGAGGCTAGGGTTTCAACGAAGAAGACGAAGGATGCGGGTCCCCTAAACGGACCCTCAAAACCCGACACAAAGAACCGCGACATTCAGACCTCTCAACCGGACACGAAGAACCGCAACATTCGGACCTCTCAACCGGAACCCTAAAATCCGGCAAGAAGGACCGCGACATTCTGTCCTCTCAACCGGAACCCTAAAATCCGGCAAGTAGGACCGCATCATTAGGGTTCCGAATATCATACGGGTCCCGCATTCGGAACCCTAAACTTCGGCTTCCAGAACCAACAACTCTGCCGGATCCCAAAGATCCGGGATCTCCACCCGAAAAGCCAGAGCCTCGCAAGGGCGAGGCTCCATGGCTCGTCTCCTTCGCTCCGTTTCACCGAAGCAAAGAGACAGCGCCGCAGGTAAGCGAAGCGACGACGCCCCACGAGGCCGCCCCGCCCCTTTCTCCGGCGCCGACGACGTCGATGACGACAACGCCGCTGACAACGAAGTGCGGTCTGTACCAAGCATGTCGCCGACGACTATGAGGAGGACGCCGCCGCCGACCACAACGGAGGGATTCAAATCCGCAACAAAACAAAAACCAAAGGGGAAGCCACCGTTCAAGGCAAAATCAAAGCCTGAGAAGGCGAAGCTTCAATAAACCGGTGGACCTCCACCGAACTAAGCTCCGCCAAACCAAGCCTCTCAATCGCCGAGAACGCTGCCGCAGTCGCAAAGACAAATAAATTGAAGACTCCCGAAGTTACAGTTCAAAGCCAAATTGAGGGTTCGACTGGCGAAACCTCAGTAAACCGATGGACCTCCACCAAACCGGGCTCCACCAAGTCAAGCCGCCTCAATCGCCGGAGACACCGTCGCAAGAAAAAAAAAAAAGAGAAAGAGAAAGGGCAAAAAGAATTGAGTCACTGCAGGGCCAGAATTGAAGGTCCGAACAGCGGAGCCGCGGTAAGACGATGGACCTCCACCAAACCAGGTTCCGCTGAAACGAATCCTCTCAACTTCCCAGGAGTGCCGTCGCGAAGAAGAAAGAAAAGCGAGAGAAAGAAGGAACGAAGCATGCAGCAAGGAACAAAGCAAGGACAAGTTATTAGAACTGATGTACAAGCATAAAGAAACACAAAGGAAGGACTTTTACCTCAGCAGATGCAGTTGATTGGGGGCAGATTCAAGTACAGCAATTAAGGCTGGCACTTCTGACGAGGCCATACTTATAAGACCCCTAAACCTAAAATCCCCCTTATTCTCGGATTAGACTTATCTTTCATTCATTATTTGAATAGGGATAAGGCACCCAAAATTATCCACGTGGGTAATCATAACCCACTAAACAAATAGCCACCAGTAAACTCAGCCACGCACTCACTGGGTCAATTCACATGGTCCAGTCCACTAAGAAGGAGAGGTAGCCGGCCCATAAAGTGAAAGACGTCTACAGTGGACCTAAACCCAAGGTAAACTCAAGTATGTGGTAACCTCAAGCCCACTTATGTGTGGGCCCACAAAAAAAAAAAAAGGGGGTACTTCAAAATGTACACATTCTTAGTGTAGACTCTCAAATTGTACACTTAAAATGCACATTTTGAAAGGGGCATCTGTAGGAACAAATTTTGCAAGGCCCGACAAATACGGTCCAAACCAGCACCACATGGCCCGGGTCAATAAGTCAAATATTGACTTCGATCAACCTGTGAAATCAAGCCGTCAATCAAGTCCCGATCGAGCAACGGCTGAGATCAAAATTACCATGTCATCAGCCTACATGGATGACAAGTCATACAATGAAGCCACGTAAACAGTTTACAAGGACTACACGTGGATCTTGCCTTGGTCCAAAGCGGTTCCACACTTCAAGGGAGACGTTACGCAGAAGAAGTCGATGTGGGTTACAACCACTCCGATAAACCCGGTCTATACAGTTGGAGTCCGATAAACCTATAAAACAATAGGCTCAGGACATACAGGGGAGGCCTGGATCTAGAATCTGAAATCAAGAATTCAAAGAGACAGAGACACATATAAATACAAAAACATACGTCCAAATTCCAAATCACCACCCCAAATCATTGAGATAGCAACAAGCATTCTTGCCGCTGTTTCACAATCAATTGTCGTGAGCCGATCGAAACACTAAATTTTTCGTCAAGCCTAGACGAAATTCAAATTCGTCTCGTTCGTTCGTGAAGAAGGCGTACGTTGATCTTTCGTGTCTATTCGGAGATCGTTTGTTCTTATTTGGAGATCGAATCAAACGAGTTCTAGAAGTCGCACCCACACAATCACATTGAAATTACTAAATTACCCCTCAAATTATTTTGTACACTGTACATCAGACACGTATTTTTCGGTCCGCCTATTGTGCTCGTTTACAATAGACGTTGGTTGTTTGTGCTTTCGCTAGGGATTCACTCGGTCACCATCGTCGCCATCGTCGTCACTCAACCGAACAGTCCAAGCGGGAGGAAGAGCGGCACAGCCTCGCGAATAAAGTGCTGCCATGTACGATGCGGATTAACAGAGAAAGAAGAGGAGTTAATCGCCGACTCCTTTAAAAGAATATATATAAAAATAAATGGAGATAAATAGGCATGCACCTCAAAGTGCAGGACACTTGGAATTCGGCTAGAGAGAGCGAAATTAAAAAAAAAAATGAGGGAAAAGAAATAAAAAAAAAACGAGAGGAAAAGAAATAAAAAAAAAATGACAGGAAAAGATATCGAAAAAAAATGAGAGGAAGAAATCTAAAAAAAAAAAAAAGAGGAAGAAATCGAAAAAAAAAAAAAAAGGGAGCGAGAGAGAGAGAGAAAGAACCAAAAGCGAGAATAAAAAAAAAGGATTGAGGGCGACGTTGAAGATACAAAATGAGAGAGAGAGCAGAAGAAAGAGGGCAAAGAAAGAAGAAAAAAGAGAGTATAAACTACTCAGCGCTCTCGACTCAGCCATAACCTTGGCTCAATCAGAGAGCATCAAGAGGGAAAAATAAAAAACATGGTATATGAAATCACAGTAGTAATGTGAGGGTTCGAAGTTGCAATAGTCTCGTGCACTCTATGCAGCCTCAAGCACTAGCAGTCTCGTGCACAAGTACTAGCAGTCTCGCGCACAAGCACTAGCAGTCTCGCGCACAAGCACTAGCAGTCTCGTGCACCAGCAGTCTCGCGCACCAGCAGTCTCGTGCGCCAGCAATCTCACGCACCAGCAGTCTCACGCACTAGCAGTCTTGCGCACCAGCAATCTCATGCACCAGCAGTCTCGCGTACTCAAAGCAAATGCACGATCACAAAGCACATAAAGGAGCAGACAAAAGTAAGGGTGGCAATGATTTGGATATATTCAATATCTAAATCATATCAAATCAATAATTTTGTTATTGGATCTTCATTACCAATTCAATAAGCTTTTGGACTCTTATGGATATCCAATAAGAATCCAATAAGCTTATTGGATTGGATATCCAATAAGCTTATTGGATTGGATATCCAATAAGAATCCAATAAGCTTAGATCCGTTAAGAAAATAATAATATTTAAAAAAAAAAAAAATTAAAATTTTTTTTTTTTAAAAAATTTAAATTTTTATAAAAATTTAAAAAATCATAATAAAATTTAAAAAAATAAATTAAAATTTTAAAACCTAAAAACATATGGAAAAAGAGAGAAAGAGAGAAAACCCCAGAGAGAAAAACAAAAAACCTAGAGAGAAATATAGAGAAAAATCCCAGAGAGAGAAAGAGAGAAAAAACCCAGAGAGAGAAAGAATAGAAAACCCAGAGAGAGAAAAACATAGAGAGAAAACCAGAAGAGAGAAAAAAACCAGAGAGAAAAAAACCAGAGAGAGAAAACCCAGAGAAAAAAGAGAACCCAGAGAGAGAAAGAGAGAAACCCAGAGAGAAAAGAAGAAAAAAAACCCAAAAGAGAGAAGAGAAAAACCAAAGAGAGAAAAAGAGAAAATCCAGAGAGAGAAAGAGAGAAAAAAACCTAGAGAGAGATAAAGAACCCAAAAAAACTAAAGAGAGAAAACCCTAGAAAGAAAAATCTAGAGAGAGAAAGAGAGAAAAAAAAGAGATTAAAAACCAAGAGATATAAAAACCCAGAGAGAGAGAAAAACTTAGAGAGAAAACCCAGAGAGAAACACAGAGAAAAGAGAGAAAAAAACAGAGAGAGAAAACAGAGAAAAAAATTTATATAGAGAGAGAGAGAAAAAAGAGAAACCCAGAGAGAGAGAACAGAGAAAGAGAGAAAGAGAGAACAATCTAGAGAGAGAAAGAGAGAAAAATCTAGAGAGAGAAAGAGAGAAAAATCTAGAGAGAGAAAGAGAGAAAAATCTAGAGAGAGAAAGAGAGAAAAATCAAGAGAGAGAAAGAGAGAAAAATCTAGAGAGAAAGAGAAAAAAAAGAGAGAGAAAAAGAGAAAAAAAAGACAGAAAAAAAAGAGAAAAACCCAGAGAGAAAAAAAAAAGAGAAAAACTAGAGAGAGAAAGAGAGAAAACCCAGAGAGAGAAAGAGAGAAAACCTAGAGAGAGAAAGAGAAAGAAAACCCAGAGAGAGAAAGAGAGAAAACCTAGAGAGAGAAAGAGAGAAAACCCCAGATAGAGAGAGAGAAAGAGAAAACCCAGAAAAAGAGAGAGAAAGAGAGAAAACCCAGAGAGAGAAAGAGAGAAAAAAACCTAGAGAGAGAAAGAGAGAAAGAGAAAGAGAGAACCCAGAGAAAGAGAGAGAAAGAGAGAGAAAAAACCCAGAGAGAAAGAGAGAAAAGAAAACCAGAGAGAAAGAGAGAAAAGAGATAAAGAGAAAAAAAGAGAGTATTCGTTAGAGAAAGAGAGAACCTAGGGGAGAGAAAAAAGAGAGAAAAGCCAGAATAAGAAAAAGAAAACCCAAAGAAAAATAAGTTAAAGAGAAACCCAGAGAACGAAAGTTAGAGAAAGAGAGAAAAATCTAGAGAGAGAGAAAAAACCCAGAGAGAGAAAAGAAAATAAGAGAGAAAGAGAGAAATTTAGAGAGAGAGAAAAATCAGAGAGAGAAAGAGAAAAATCAAGAGAGAGAAAGGAAAAAAACCTGGAGAAAAGAAAAATCTAGAGGAGAAAGAGAGAAAAAATCAAGAGAGAAAGAGATCTAGGGAGGAGAAAAAATCTAGAGAGAGAAAGAGAGAAAAAATCTAGAGAGAGAAAGAGAGAAAAAAATCCAGAGATAGAAAGAGAGAAAAACCCAGAGAGAGAAAAAGAGAGAAAGAAGAAAGCCCCTCGAAAGAAAAAACCTGAAAAAGGGGAAGGAGAGAAAGAGGGGAAACGAGAAAATCCCAGAGAAAACCAGACCATAACCCAGAGACGAAAAATTTAGAGAGAGACTGAGAGAAAATCTTGAGAGAGAAAACGAGTGAAAATATAGAGAGAGAGAAAGAGAGAGAAAAATCTAGAGAGAGAAAGAGAGAAAAATCTAGAGAAAAATTTAGAAAGAAAGAGAAAAAAACTAGAGAAAAGAGAGAAAAAGAGAAAGAGAGAAAGAGAAAAAGAGAGAGAAAGAGAGAAAAAAAATCTCTAGAGAAAAGAGAGAAAAAGAGAAAGAGAAAAAGAGAAAAATCTCAAGAAAGAAAGAGAGAAAACCTAGAGGGAGAAAAGAGAAAAAGAGAGAGAAAAATCAAGAAAAAGAGAGAAACCTAGGGAGAGAAAGAGAAAAATAACGAGAGAGAAAGAGAAAAACCCAGAGAGAGAAGAGAGAAAACTTGAGAGAGAAAGAGAGAAAATAAATCAAAAAAAACCCAGAGAGAGAAAGAGAGAAAAAATCCCAGAGAGAGAAAAGAGAGAAAGCCAGGAGACGAAAGAGAGAAAAAACCAAGAGAGAGAAAAAAGAGAGAAAACCAGAGAGAGAAAGAGAGAAAGAGAGAAAGGGAGAAAAAAGAGAGAAAGAGAGAAAGAGAGAAAAGAGAGAAAGAGAGAAAGAGAGAAAGAGAGAAAGAGAGAAAGAGAGAAAGAGATAGAGAGAAAGAGAGAAAGAGAGAAAAGGGGAAAAATCTACTGCCTTAAATCAAACAAAACGGGTCTTCGATAAAGGGGGAAGAAACGATGGATCGAAATCTCAAACCATCGATAAAAGCTGAATAATAACCAAACGAAAAAATTTAGTAAAATGGGGAAATCGAACTCCCTGTCATGATTCCAGAGGAGGGAGCCGGGAGGGGGACAGATAACCATTTTTGGAGGGGGGGGAGCCGGACCCATGGGAGAGAAATTCGCCGGAAGGGATTGGGGAGGTATCAGGGGATGGGAACGGGTGGGGAGGGGGAGTCCCAACTTCTTCAAAAAAAAAAAATTTAAACCGACGAATCCATTTCGTTTTCGGATCTTTCTCCCGATGATCCGGTCTTTTTCTTTTTCTTCCATCTCCCTCCGTTTTCTCTTTTTCCTTCCGTCTTGGCGACCATGATGGTGATCGTTCCCTATCGACCATCTTCCTGGAGCCAATTCCCCTCCGACTCTTCCCTCCTTCCTTCCCTCTGCTTCTATCTACTTCGCATCCCTCTTCTTCCCTCTTCTTCTCTCTTCTTCTTATTCCTCTTCTTCTCTCTTCTTCTTATCCCTCTTCTTCTCTCTTCTTCTCTCTTCTTCTCATCACTCTTCTTATCTTCTTCTCACTGAAATCGGACAAGAAATCATGGCTACATCAGCGAAGGTATGAGTTTAGGGTTTATTTTACAAGATTTCAAAAGGAAACCGACCAGGGGAAACTGTTGCTTGCTCTTGTTCAATGGAAGACAGATTATGTCATTGTATTTCGACGATAGACACCTCCTAATTAATTTGGGTATTTGGTAGATTATGTTGTCAATATATTCCGGTTTCATGGCTGTTTGTGTAGGTGGGTCAAAGAAATATTGGCTCATCCGAGATTAAATTTGCCTTGGCAGTTCTATTTTTTAGGAGGCATTGGGTTTTCTGGTACATGCTGGGCACTATTTTATTATTGTTCATTACTATTCAGTTTTTGTCTTGTGGTTTAAGTAATAGTGGTAAGTTGACTAGTGTATGATCTCTTAAAAAAACTATTATATGTAAATTTTCACTGCAATGGATAGTGTTTACACGATCTAGTATTGGACAAGATTTTCAGTGAAAGAGGACACAAGTCCACTTTGGCTATCGTAAGGGGAAAATGTCCTGGCTGTGGTTGCCCGTTCGTGCAACTATGATGATCTGTAGTTGTGACGTTTGTTTTTTCAGGTTCTGTATAAATTAGTAGTACAGATTAAATCAAATCTTCCTTGGTCTTCTCTTTGTCTTATGAAACTTGTCAATTGGCTATGGTCACTGTGAGCTAATGTTGCAAAAATTGATTTATATATTTAGTTTTACCTAATTATGTAGGTGTTAAGAACGTGTCCTTTGAACTACATTTTCTTGGATAACAAATTCTGTGGTTAACGAATTCTGTGCTAAATTGATAGTTTTAAATCTTGTTCTAATGTGTCTTCCCTCTACTTTCTGCAGGCTGGAACCGTTGTGCAGTCAAGGTGCGTGCCACATAAGATCAAAGATATGTTCGATAGTGTGAACGTCGCACAACACTATATGGAGGCGCTTGACCGTACCCCATTTGGTCACCTCCGGCACGTCAATGACATTACCATGGAGAGGCCTCTGCTGCACTTCATTGTCAGCAACTGGGATTGCACAGAATGCGGGGTCAAAGTCAACGGTCGCATTCTCCCGTTTAGGCCTATAGATGTAGCCTTAGTGTTAGGGATAAAGAACCACGGTACTCCCGTGGATATATACCATAACTCCGGCCCGACACAGGAGTATGAGAGGTTATTTGGGAGGTGTAAGGTGAAGGTCTCTTCGTTAGTCGAGGCCTTTAAGAGGCTGGTAGGGAGTGGGGGGGAAGTAAAAGATGTAGTTAGGGTGTTCATTTTATTAATGTTCACTGAGGTTTTATTTTCCCACGCAAACGGGGGACTAAAGAAACATTTCCTAGCACTAGTAGAAGATGTAGATGTGCTAGGTTCCTATGCCTGGGCTCGAGCTGTCCACCGATTCATGGTGGACGGCTTGAACAGCCCGCGGGAGAGGCTGGAAACATCGTCATTCGCTAAGAACAACTACCTTGCTGGATGCACGCTAGCTCTGGTGGTAAGTCAATATTAATTATCATGTCTATTTACTATTTATGTTCTTTGTAGTTTGCAATGTGGGTTGATTTTGAATTATTGGTTTGGCTAGGTATGGTTCAAAGAGTGCGTACAAAATGTTGCTTTCTCAGCTCTTGGGTGCATTCATTTTTTATGGAGGTTTATTTCTGGAATTATCTATGTTTAATGATAATACAATAGTGTTCATAATTTGATAAGTCTTTTTTGTGTTGTTGCAGAGAGACCATGAAGGGAACAAACGGTCTGCCAGGAATTTAGAGGGGTTCTTGGGCAAGTTAACTACCACAGCAGACCTCATTTTCTTGCCATTGAACAATGAGATGCATTGGCATCTCCTCGCGGTTAAAGTGGCAGAGAAGAAGATCGAGTGGTACAATTCAATGCCCACGGCAAGGTCAGCGAAACCTTATGCAGTGGACGTGGTAAGTGTAGCTGTCGTTGTTGGTAAATTTGCTTTGATCAACCCAAGTTTTAGAAAGATGATGTTGTGTCTTCATAACGCAGGCATCAGCTCTGAAGGAGGAGATGGTATCAAGGGGCTTCCTTGATGCCACTGAATTTGAGCTTGTTACAGTTGAAGATCACCCACAGCAAAAGACTGGCTACGACTGTGGCATTTTCATGGTCAAGTACATGGATTTCTTATCTAGGGATGGGTGCGACTTAAATTTTACCCAGGATGACATTCCCCGTTTTAGAGGAGAGATAGCCGCTGACATCATTCGAGGGCATTTGGTAACTATTTGGATTGTGATTTGCGAACTTTCCTTCAAGGCAACCAATTGTGATTTATATGGCTTTTGGTTTTGGGATTGATCTTCCCTTCTTATTTTTTCAGATGTAGAAAGCGAATGTGTCTATGGTTCTGCTTATGGTGTACGTGCTTACGGTGAGGTTTTTCTTAGATCTTTACTACTCTTTCTGAAACAGGGACCTGGCCCAAGAATGAAAGGCATCAAGTTTTTGGATTTGTAATTATACGCCACAATTTTAGTAGAATAGATGAGAGTTGTTAAGTTGGACTTCTGATGAAGAAACGTTTTATAAATGAATGCAACCCTTGGAAGTAATGTTTATATGAATTTTCCACTGAATTGCTTCCTGATTCTTAGCTGAATTTCCTTGTTTAATACCTACCTTTATTGGTCAAACCAGCGTATCTGCAGGAGCTGTGGCAAATTGTTGTCCTTTTGGTTCTTCTGATAGTGCGGTCTTGATGGCTGATGTTCGATGTCTTCCTGGTAAGGGAAACTAGTGACTGTTCAGATTCCGACACAAATGCCATTTATTATTTAAGTTTGCAAATGATCAGTTATACTAGGTTTTGTAATGAATATGTTGTTCTTTACCCCGTTAGGGATGGATGGTGCACCAGTGTTGAGCAGACATGATAGTCTTGTCGTTATCTTAACATGACCTATAAGGCAACGGGCAAGTGGTGTAGAAATTCAGGTGAAAGTTTGAAATTTGTTTCCCTCATTTTGTCCTAACAGATAAGTGCCTAGAGATTTTTAATAGATAAATGTCTGTGTTCCCGATTACAGCTGGTCATCACATGGTGTGCAATTGTAGATGCTTGGAGGACCCACCTGCATAAAGACCCTCTAAAGACTCAGGTGAATCTTAACCATCCACCTCCAGTTTGCTCCACAATCCCAGCATTACTCTGACCTTCTATGTTGTTAACATCTGGTACCCCGTCAGGTCCAACCGAAGCTATCCCTTTACACGTGTATTCAAGATGGCGCATTGTTTGCAAACTCATTTCTCTAGCTACTTCAAATGTCGTTTGATGTTCTGCAGCAAGAGAGGCAATCTTTACAAAATTGTGCATCAATTGGGTGTATCTCGCTAACTTAGGTCCGCGTGTATCCTGTTCAATGGCAGCCCCTTTATGGTTCACAACTAACCCCGATTTAGCCTCCTTTGACCATCTCTTCAACAAGTAATCAGAGTGCAAAGATGGCTGATTCTTCATTATCAGCAACTTCAATACGTGACAACATTGGATCCCTGAAAACTCAAACTTGCAGCAACTACACCGCACCTGAAATGTATTGTTGTTTAAAATGAGTGTGCTCTCTCGATGTTTGCTGCCATCGACAGCTTTGAACTTGCTTCCCTCGTCCTCGTCACAAATGTGGTAGATCTGTATGGCATATGTTTGCCTCCATTCCTCTTGGAATAACATAAATGCATCCAATGTGTAATGCATAGAAGCTTGCTTCAAGAGAGGGCATGGAGCCAGTAGAGTTGGTGTGCTATTCATTGTCTTGAAATTAGCCATGGACTCTTCATGCCGGCGTGCTTCCACGAGCCGCTCAAAGTGCTCAAAAAATCGTAGTGGATCAATCCGTGAATTTAAAAAACGCCTAATGACAAAATTGAAGCTCTCACTCCGTTGTGTGCTTCTCAAGTTTGCACAGAATGTGTGACGCTCATACGCCATCGCCCACTTGTGTCTATCCTTAAAGAGCTCTTCTAGCCACTTGTTACCTTTCAGATCATGATCATTCAGCATCCTTTCCCATGCTGCCAAAAATTCACTCTCACTCTCATACTCATAGATGCACCGGCTGAAATCGTTCCTAAACTTTGTCCCTTGCCGGAAGACATGATTGAGGTGTTTAAGAGCGTTCTGAAAGATGTGCCACGTGCACAAACGGTGATGTGTATCTGGAAGCACCGTAGCAATCGCCTTAGCCATGGCAGCACTTTGATCAGTGAAAATTGATTTCGGTCTCTTCCCCGACATTGCCGAAAGAAATGTCTCAAATAACCACATAAATGACTCCGCTATTTCATCATATAGCAATGCTCCGCCAAACACAATCGTTTGATTATGATGGTTGACTCCCAAAATCGGTGCAAACGGTCTACCGTAATCATTTGTCCGATATGTTGTATCAAAGCTTACTACATCACCAAAGAAGTAATAATCAACAATCATTCTTGCATCTGCCCAAAATATGTTAGTCATCTGTTCGTCGACATCTAGCTGAAAAGAGTAGTAGCAGCCACAGTTTTCCTCTTGCTTCTTCTTAAAATACTCCAATATTGCACCTGCCACGCCCTTTTCCATTGTTTCTTTCCTTTTGTGCCTCAAATAGTTTTTCAGGTCAATATTTAGAAACCCCAAGTTCTCTCGGCCTCCGGCTTGTCTGCTTTGTAATTCATAAGCTTGTGTCGGTGCAATCCCTGATGAGCTTGCAAATTCTATTTGTGTTGCCTGTACCCCATTTATACATCTTTGAGAAGCCAAAAACTGACGCTTCGTAGGACTGCCTACGACCGGGTGATTGTGCTCTTCTTTAAACCTTGACACTTTGTATGTGCCATCGCTATTAATGCTCAAAGCCATACACGCTTCACACCCGATTCTTGTTTCAGGATGTGGAGCTTGGACACTCTGTCGTCGCTTGTCTTCTCTCCGCTTCCCTTCTTTTGAACACACGAAGCTTCTAAAATGTGGGACACCATTTTTCCTTCTAACCATGTTGCCTTTTTGAATGCTAAATCCGTTAATCCAAGCATATTTGTTGTAGTACTGATATGCTTCATCCAGATCTTGGAATATTAATCCTTCTCTTGGTACAGGATCGTCAACCGGTTGCTTTGGAGAGTTTGGGTCAACGTGAACTTCCTGAGAATAGATACACATACATCACATGGTCAATAACATTTGTATACATTTGTATGAACTTTTATAATGAAATAAAAATCACTTAAGACACATGACCAATTAGTGCAAACTGTAGTAAATTTTAACCAAATTACTATCACACTGTATGGTATATAATTATGCTATCTGTAGTATAGAGTTGGTTCATACTGTAGTATAAATGTACCAGATTAACATTACAAATCATGGTACATATTTGTGCAATATGTGGCACAGAGATAACACAGTGTACTATTGTGTGCAAGAAAGCAATGGTATATATTTATGACTTATGTGGTACAGAGTTATTTCAAACTGTACTACACTGTTACAAGATTACAATGTCGTACCTTCTCTCCTGACGTTGCCATAACTCGAAACAATACATATATCGTCGGAAGGGGGTGAGAGAGATGAGGGTTGCAGGAGAGAAGAAGAGAGAAAGAAGAGAGAAGAAGAGGGAACGTCGCAGGAGGAAAGATGAGGAATGATGAGGAATGGTCGCAGGAGGAGGGAACGTCGCCGGAGGGAAGAGGGACGGTCGCAGGAGGGAAGCTGAAGCGGGATGGGATACGAGGGAACGAAGAAGCGGGAAAATAAAATATTAACCCGATCAGGAAAATAAAAGCTTATCCCGGTCCATGTTTTTATTTTTTTCCTAGTCCAGGTTTTTTTCTCACCTGAACCACTCGGGGAACCCGGTCCTTTCGAACGAAGCCCGCGACGGGCATCCCGCGGCGTATCCCCCGCCATTGGCCGTGCGTACGCTGGCCACAAATGGCTGTGGCCAGCGGATCCGGGTCCGGAGTCGGGAGGGGGGGAGTCGGGAGTGAGCGCGGGTCGGCTAAGGCTTCGGGTCCGGTGGATATCCATTACCATTATGAATAAAATTCATAATCAAATCATTAACAAATGAATATCCGATAAGCAGCTTATCAGATATTCATTTTTTAACGAGGGAGCTCGAGCAAGGTTATTCAGCACAGATAGAAAGTCACACGCACTCCAGGAAACAGAAGATCACAATCACAAAAGAGAAGAAGAAGAGGAGAATTAGGAGCCTTGTAAGGGAATTCAAACAGTCCCTCAATCTCGGGATAGATGATTGAGATCCCTCTTCGAAGGGGATTCTATCAAAGCAAAGTTTCCATGCAGAGTTCTACTCAAACTGGAATTCTGCATAGGGAATCCAAACCGGGATCGGAGAAGGAGGCACAAACGAAGTTAGGGTGGGGCCCACAGACTCTGACTCCACCATCGCCACAACACAAACACCGAGCTCAGAGGAGTGACCAGTTGGAGAGGGACCCACCTCACCCCACTCTTTCTTCACAGCGCCCTTCTCTAGTTCGACACCGATGTTGTGCGACCCTAGAGAAATCGACCATGTTAGAGCGGGACCCACCTCGAGAAGCTCAAGTTTATCTTTGCCAACTCCAGTATGCTAGTCTACCGTAGACTCTAGTTCACCTCGATGCTTTAGTCTGTCACAGACATGCCAATCCAACCCCAATTCACCACAAGTACTTCAACTTGTCACAAACTTTAGAATCTTGCGCCAACACTCCAGTTGGTTACAGGTAGGGGTGGATTTGAGCCAAACTTAGTTATGTTCAGGCTCGGCTTGAAATAAACAACACAAACTCAAGCTCGGGCTCAAGCTCGACGATGAACCTGGTGCATAGCTCGAACTCGAGCTTGATTCATTTTCTCGAATTCGAGCTCGATTCATTTTCTCGAATTCGAGCTTGAGCTCGATTCATTTTCTCGAATTCGAGCTTGAGCTCGAGTCGATGTATTGTGACAAAAAAATAAAAAAGATATAGAATTATTTTTTTTTACATTTGTAGTTTGTACGATGGTTGCAGCCTGCACATTCTTTAATGATCGCCTCCGAAGGTTCAACGATTTGGAGAAAAGACGGGCTCAGCTTTCGAAAATTGCAGAGAACTCTTTTTTGGGAGATTAAATTTTTTATATTCAAACTTGCCCCTATTTTATTGCTGAAATGACATTAAAAATGGTTTAAAAGTATAACTACGATGGTCTCATGTGTGGGTAAAAATGGAAAAATAAATATAGTGAAAGAAGGTTATTAAATGTGTCATTGCCTTGTGTAGTAGACAGGATAAAAGTAAAAAACAATATTGAGCTGGCTCATGAGCCAATGAGCTGAACTTTTTATAACTCGATTTCGGCTCATGAGACTAAACGAGCTCCTTTATATGTTCGAGTTTGCCTCAAGCTCGTTATAAATGAGCTTGAGGTAAGCAAACACTGAGCCGAGCCCGAGCTACTCGAGAGCTGGCTCGGCTCACGTCCAGTCACAGACATTAGCTCGGACACAGCCCAAATCGAATACTACCCTCCACTCCAACTCGCAGTAGCTCAATTTGGAATCGAGCAGGACGAATTCATCGTCCAGGTACACTATACTTTTTATATACATGTACATATACCTATATGTATACATATATTAAAATAAAAGAAAAAATTCAAAAAATCAAAAAGCCCTAAAAGTAAGAGGGCCAAAAAAAGAAATGAAAAAAATGATGAATACATGTGTACTAAAAATATACACTATCCTAAAAAATCAAGAGGAAAAAAATATGTACACTGAAAAGATAAACAACCGAAAAATAGTAAGAGGGTCCAAGAAAAAAAGGAAGACTACTTGTTCTTCGAACAAATAAGTCTTGCAAGAGGCAAACTATAGACACCAAAATCTGAATAACCCATCTATGACAAGCCCACCCATCCATAAGTCCATTATCTGTTCGTCGCAGGCTCGCCATCAGCTTGTCCGTTAAATCATCAAGTTGTTGTCCGTCAGCCCATCATCGGGCCCATCGCCTGCGCCACATCGTTGGTACCATCATCGTCATCGTCATCACCAACTCATCACTGCCTCGTGGTCGTGAACAACACCTTAATGCCATCTCAAGCTATCAAGACCAACTAAGTCTTGGTTGTCGCCCAATAGAAGGGAGCCAAGAATTAGTAAATCCCCCATCGATCTCCTCCTTTCTGAGAATCGATGGAGGAAAAACAAGGAGGAAATCGCTAAGTCGCCATCCCCTTCCTGGGCAAAAAAAGGATCTCGATCCTCTTTTTCATGATCTATGTCAATTCAAGCTCTAGCTACAAATAGCCAAAAAAATTTCATGCCAGGGGTTCAGAAAATTTTTCTATTTAGGAAATTTTTCACACGCAAAAATCTTCTCGAGCCATAAGTTCCCCCAAGCCACCTAACAGTTCGTCGGAGATCTGTAGTTCACCGAAGAAGCTCTACACAACTGCCAAATATGTCAACACGCTGATTACACGGAACAGAAATAATTTCGTCCGGACGACTTAGCCCATCGACCGTTCATGTAGTACACTCTTTCAAAGTTTGTGACTCCACGTTGAATTGTTAGAAAGCTGTAACTTCATCAACCACAAAGATTGAATAAGAGGAAAGCTAGGATAATGCACTCGCAAAATTTTCCAATTCCCACAAAACTAATAAATTTCTCTGTAATTTTGTCGATTTAATCAATCAATTGCATTGCGATTTTCGAGAAAACAATATATAAAATAACCTTATTCAGTAGACTCCAAAACTAAATTTTTCCCATGAAACTTCTTAAAAGGAATTATCTTAAAAAGATTTCTATTAAAGAGTCAGTATACTATACCCAAATGCTACCTTAATTTTATTCCTAATAAATATTTTTTTTCGGAAATAGGCAAGTCTTGTGTCTAAGACTCTAACTAACAAAACCTAATTTGTTTTACCTATTTAAAAAATTTCTTAATCTTTTTAATGATTAATATTGATGTGAATAAAAAATATATCCGGACAACAACAATACATTTTACATAGGGTAATAAATAAAATTTAGGATAAAAACTTAAAATTGGCTATTTATTTTTTATATTTCAAAATTTCATGAATCTAAAAAATTCTAAAGATGATGATAGAGAGAGAGGGAGAGAAAAAAAAAAAAATCTTTCTCGAATCTCCTCACCCACCGGTCACCAATGAGTAACGACATTCCTAGGGGTGGGCTTCGGGGTCGGGATTTCTAGGTAACCCGACCGACCCGACCGACCCGACCCAAAAAACTTGGGTTTGGATTCCCTAATCCAACCCGCAGGTTGGGTTCGGGTTTGGAAATCCAAACCCGATCTTGGGTAACCCATGGGTTTTTAATTTTTAATTTTTTAATATATTTTTCATTAGTTATTTAAAAATTTTATATAAAAAAACAATTTTTTCAGGTTGAGTTCGGTTTTAGTCAAGTCGGGTCGCGTTTGGGTTTGTAAAATGATGGATCGGATCGGGTTCAGGTTCGGATTTAAAAACCTGTCCGGGTTTTTTAAAGGTTTCAGGTTTTGGGTTTTTAAGTCGGGTCTGGTTCGGGTTTTTAGAAACCCGACCCAAAACCGACACGTTCCACCCCTAAACGTTCCTATACGAGGGACAGCATAGTCATTTGAAATGCAACTTCTAAATAGAAGTTATCTAGGGTTAGGGTTTAGCGCTCTGCTCGCAGGCTATAAATCCTCTGTTCTTAGTACCGATGATATACGTGCTGAAATAGATGAACTGCTGTGAGGGCGGAGGGGTTCTGCGTTCTCGTTTCTGGGGTAGTTTATGGCGGATTCGCCTTGTAAGCTTCATGTCTTGCAGTCCCTAGCCGGGTGGGTTTTGTTTCCTCCCCTCCGGGTGGGTTTTTGTTGCCTTCCTTCTTCTTTTCGTTTCTGTGTATGTTCAACGTTTACGAGGACGTAAACGAGGAAAGCCAATTAGCAGAGCAAATGCGTCGATTCAAATGGCGCGTATTTGCATTGAAGGTTGGCGATAATAGAGTCGATTCTCCGTGCCTCTCAAATCTCTCAGTTTTGATGACGGCCTCGAACAAATCGCAACATTTTTTTATTCTCCCGATCTTCGTTTTTCTTCTTTCCCTCAATCAAACCAGTAGAATCGACGAGAGCAAGGACGTGAAAGTAAATACAGTCGTATTTTCAGATAACTTGAAGCAATATACGTTGTGGAGACGTGAGATACATTATGAAATTAGTAAATGAAAGTTCATATCGACGGATCCGATCATTTTCTGAGGGATCCGATCAAAACCCATGAGCTCTTCTGTCTAATTAGATATTTAGAAAGTTCATATCGACGGAAATTCAGAGTTTGTGGATCAGTAAATCATTCACAATAGATACCTCAATATCCAAATTGACGACAGCAAGTTTGATTTTAAAGTATTAAGAGTGATTAAACCTGTTAGAAGTGTGTAGCTGTCAATCCTCATCCTTTTCTACACAATCAGACGAGAGGAATTTGGCTCATAAGTTTCATCATAAAAGTGCTTGAGCCTCTAGTTTAGAGAAAACGATCTATAACAACAATGTGTGAATCCCCCTTAACGGTCTCCCCTGCTGAAATTATGAGGGAAACACTTCAGATTTGTGCGCACAGCATCAAGTTTTGCATCAGTGCACTTGTAGCAGGACTCTGAGTGCAATCTTATTATTAGACATCTTGTGGTGAAGCCTAAACAACCACCTTAGGAGCGGATTTCAATCTTCAAGTTTTTCCCACTGTTTGCACAGTCCATAATTACCAGCTTAAACTCCCACTTAGCTTTTGTCCGTAAACCCGCTTAACCTAACAAGTAACAAAGCAAGCTAAGCCAGAGCTTTAGAAATAATGTCGAGGTGAAGGGAAAATTTCAAGTCTTCAGAAATTTCAAGTGATGAAGAGTATGTTCGCCATTTCTGTCTTTAGGATAATCCTTGCAATCCTTTCTAAACAATTGTATGGCTAGACCATTTTAATGTTGGATGTTCAAGTTTTTCAGCAATTGCCATCCTCGTCAACTTACTCTGGATAATCCTCTCTAAAAGTATTGTGAGAACTATCTCATTTCTACGCCACCTCAAATGACCTTCTTTTACATCTACATATGTGAATCCTGAGTTTTCAGATTTAAACAAAAAAATCTTTTCATTACACAGACTTTAAGAATGAATATGAAATTTGAATTGAAGTCAACCTGCTGATTAAGATTAACAGTAGAAGATGAATCAACAGCAACTGAAGAATAAGCAGCAAAACCACCAGCAGATTTGGCATTAGTTAAAGATGACTAGATTCCATGACAAATGGGAGGAGCTGCATCACCCAAAACCTGAGTTCCAGTAGCAACACTAGTCAACTGCATGTTCATTTGAAGCCTTTTTACGAGCATGTATTAAGAAATTAAGCTACAACAGAAAGGTGGTCACCTCTAGTTGTACAAAGTGTTCCTTTTTTCCAGTTTTTTCCTGTACATTCAGCAATCTCAGCCATGGAGATGAGCAAAGTGATAACAGCATCATCATAACAGAGATATCGACATATGTTACTTCACTATCTGCTCAATATTTTAAGTGTGAAAACTATTGTCAAGGCATGACTAAAGCTTCTATACAAATAGAGGAATAAATAAGACAAACAAGTATATTGCATTACAGAAGCTTCTTTTGCTTGATCATCTACTGTCCCACTGAGCTATGACATCCACCAATCCCAAAGGTGGGCAAAGTGAATATTCCGTAGCTCATTGTCATCCACCATCTAGAATCAAATGAAAATGCACAAGAAAGTTAGATCAAGCCGATTACCCATCCAGCATGTTACACATTTTTTTTTCTTTGAACAAGCAAAAACACTGAGAAAGGCCAAAAAGACCAAAACAAGGATCAAAAGGGCAAGATTGATGATGCAGCACAATACTCAGAAATCCCCCTCATGAACATGAAAGACCCAGAGAGGATCACAAAAAATACATTGACAACTTGTTACAATCCAATAACCCTCAGGAATAAGAATCTAACCTTTGGTGTCCTTCAGAAGAAATCCCGAGCCTGGACTCTCTCGAAGAATAAAACCCTTAGTGTCCTTCAGAAGAAATCCCAAGTCTGGAGCCTCTGGAAGAATAAAACCATCAGCGGCCTTCAGAAGAAATCCAGAGTCTGGAGTCATTGGAAGTATAAGCAATACAGAATCATGATGAATAATAGTCCTGCTTAGGTACCAACTAAATTAAGAAAAGATGAAATAGAAAATATGAGAGAGGAGAGAAGTGCGTCAAGTAGAGAATTGCCCCAATTACTTGTAACTCATAACTCAATCAAAATCGAGCAAGCTTGTAAAACTTAAAGTAGAAGCTTATTTTTAAACCCTTTCTGTAGAAATAATAGTAAAGCATCCCTCACAGAGGAAAATACTTAAGCAATACTAAAAAATCAGCTTAACAATTCATTTGAAGAATTTTAGCAGACATGACAAATAGTTTCAAGCAACTGAGGACAAAGCAGAACTCATCCATTTCATTTTTTCATTTTTTCTGTCTACTACTGGTTCGCATCCTTTCACTAAATGAAACTTTTGACTCTTAGAGGTGAGATATACTTACAAATTCTTTTCCACAACTCCATCCAGGGCCTGAGATCTGCATGGATTGATGCAAAGTTATTTTCGGATTACTATGCAAGGGAAAGAGAACATACCAGAGGCACAAAGGACCAGACTGTTTATCAACCTGATCAGCTTTTGGAAGTTTAATAGTCAGATAAACACCAGTAATTTCATCTGGCTACGTTGACTTAATTTTCTGCTCATTCCAGAAATGCCATAGGAAGTTCTGGAGTATGTCATTTGCAGATGATGCCGTGTTGATGAGCTAGACAAGAAAGAAAGTGAATGATGACTTGTGAGGCTAGGCAAAATTAAATCCACAACAAAGACCTATCCTGCTGATGGGTATTTGGGCACACATTCATTAATTGCACATTACTGATCCAGTGATCGAGCCAGACTGTATGCCTCCCATTTCCTTTTATTCTTTTGCAACCTTCTAAAATTAGTGGATTTGTTTATATAATCATCACCACTCTTTGAAATCGCAATATTTTTATCTTTGAAATCACCGGCATTTGTGTCATGACCAACAAGTAGTTTGAGAGTGAAGATGGAAGATACAAGAAAATCTGACAGAGTAACAAAAGTTCAAAGAGAATGACTCAATAAGAATCAACTAATCAACATAAATAAAATATGGCTGCAATAAGGATGTCATTAAACATGATACAACAGCATAACACAGACCACCTTTGACTTTCTTTAACTTGAGCCCAACAAGGGTTTACCAGGATTGGCCTTCAAGCTCTTCAGATCAGCCTAACAGAATTTCCGCCATCTACATTGATACCTTATCTTTCTAACTGTAAATCTAAAAATGACCTCCTCCTTCTGTATCGACTGTTTTATCTCTCAACTTCAGCCCAACAAGGTCGTATTGTTTAAGTTGATCACTGAAGCTGTACTACTTCATGCTCAGCCAACTGGATGCCAATGGCAAGCAGCTAAGTCTCATCATAGCAGGGAAGGGAATCCCTGTCTTCCGTATGGAATGATAAAACATTTGAAGCAGCTCTTTCCTTTCTGTTGCTCAGTTGCAGCAAGATATCAGAAGGCCTGTACAGATTCATACAGACATCAAATGAAAGACACCTTTCATCTTTCTAAACCTGCTGCCATGTCCTCCCTGAAGCTTCAGAAATAGCTCAAGCAAAAAAACTACCCTGCAGAGCAAATACATTCATAGTCATTTCATTGATGAACTGGCTACAATGTCAATCATCTACAGGAAAGAATCTTATTAGATACA
The DNA here is from genome assembly GCA_019845555.1 of Aristolochia fimbriata. Lineage (NCBI taxonomy): Eukaryota > Viridiplantae > Streptophyta > Magnoliopsida > Piperales > Aristolochiaceae > Aristolochia > Aristolochia fimbriata. Next base: position 16,724,317 of record CM034081.1, read on the forward strand.
AGTATGTCCCTTAATTAGCGCCAGGCAGAGAGAAAAATGTGGGCAGGCAAGAGAAAAATATGAAGCATGCAAGGAAGAGATATCTCTTGGAAAACATGAGTGCACAATATCCAGCTCAATAATTTATATCCATCAATAGACGTCTAACAAAGCAATGTTAGAATCTAGACAAAGAAAGCAGAACATGTTAGCAAATTATCACATGTGAACATGCATAAATGGACAAGATGAAGTCAGAAGCGATGAAAAAAAGTACATGCTGATGTTTAGGTGATTTTTTTTTAAATTTTTTTAGAAAAAGACAGAATATAAGTTCTTCTGTAAAGCAAACTGATGCAGAAAGTTCACATACCCAAACAAAACCACCACTGATCATTCTTTTACTAAATATCAAATGGATAATATAATTAAGATTAATAATTTTATCAAAGCAGAATGTATATTACCTTCATTAGTACGGCTGTCTTGGATGTGGGATTGATGGAATTGACATACCCCAGTCTAGCTGACCCTGAAAAGAGGTGGAAAAATACATCACTAGGAGCTTAAATAGATTATTTTTAAATATAAAACACAAGATCAATAAGAATTCAACCATTTGAATATCTTCAACAATGTCTGGCTCCAAGTTTGTCAATGTTGGGCAGGTACGACTATTGTGACCAGGTTTCATACAAGTGTTGCATGTGTTCATTCGACGTGATTCCTTCTCAGACCCAGATTTTGGTTTAGATGTAACCCTTCCTTTTGGTTTTGACTGATGGGCACTATGAAAGTTTGACGTATTACACATGCTATTTGCTTGATTTCCTTCACTTATTTTGCTTAGATGTGTACTCCCACTGAGTGATGTACTAGCTTGTGCAGGTCCCACAAGATTCTCATTGACATTTGCAACTTCTCTCAATGTTGCATTCAAAGCATTAGCTGCTGCATGATATCCTTCGACAGATCTCGCCCCTTCCTCTGCAAACCTGATAAGTCTATGACATAAATCATTGTATCTTGTGATCATAGCTTGTCTTGAATTACCCTGCACTTCCACATCATGTTCATCCAGCATGATCCTACTCCTGGCATTTCTTGTCCACCGCTTCAAGATGTAATGAGATGGAAGCAAGGAAACATTCTCACCGTTAAGAACACTCAATATGTGCCTACAAAGAATGCCAGAGAATTCAAACATTCTGCAATTACAACTTCCCCTCATTTCATTAAAATCAAATGTAACTGTATGAGTCTTTCCACCATATTTTGTCACCATATACATGTTCATGGAGCCTTCTTCTGCAACTCTATTTGGAACATATTCAAAGCATTCAAACAATTCTGTTTGAAATTTCTCAAACAATGCTCTGGTATAAAGCGATGCAGCTTTACTTTCATCGGGTGATGCCGTCTTCAGCATAGGTGTCTCAAAATCTGCTTGGACTTCCTTATCATACCAACTATCGAGGACAAAATTATAATCTTTGAAAAATTCTTCCAAACTTGTTTGAGGATTCACATGTCCCTCAAAGAAAGATCCAAATGTCTCATTTTTCAGGTTTAAGGACGTTTCTGCAAAAAAGGTCGGCTTCAAATACACTGGGACCCAATACCGGCGATCTTCATATAATGATTGGAGCCAATCATTCTTATGGAGATCAAATGCATCAAGGAATGATACCCAACTTGCTTCAAACTCATCTTCTTCAGTCTGACACACACACTTCAGGAAATCTTCCACAAGATTCTCATGTGTGTTTGTCATGTTTTCCAACTTCTGCAGCAATTTTCTTTGAACATGCAAAAGACAAAAACGATGATTTGCTTGCGGAAGCACCTCAGCCACTGCAGCTTTGAGAGCTTTGTCCTCATCAGTAATAATTGAAACTGGTTGGCGTCCAGACATAGCAGCAACCCATGAGTTGAGAACCCAGACAAAGGACGATTTAGTCTCGCTCGAAAGTAAGGCACAACCAAACAATACAGCTTGCCCGTGATGATTTACACCGACAAATGAAGCAAGGGGAATACGATACTTGTTCGACAAATACGATGTATCAAACATGACCACATCACCAAAATGGTCGTATGCAGTTCTTGATTTCGAATCAACCCAAAAAGCATTCAAAACGTGATCTTCTTTGTCCACTTGTACTGCATAAACGAAGGCAGGGTTCTCATTCTGCATAAATCTAAAAAAGTCTAGTGTTGCTTGAGCAACTCCTCTCATACTCTGCTCACCAGTGTTCGTATGGTTTTGCACAAGAACAGTTTGTATGTCCTTGTCAGATTTTACAGCCGAACCTGATATGATGTTGTTTAAGTGTGCAGCCAAACCAGGAATGTTACTGATCAGATTCACTGCAGCATTGGATAATCCTCTGTGTGAACGGAGAAACTGCACTTCAACTGGGCTCGCTAGTTCATGATTATGATTCTTCTCAAAACTTTTAACAACCCATTTTCCTTGATTTGCCTTCTTTACAGTCATGGATGCTTTGCATCCAACCCTTGCACTCAGTGAAGAAGGCTTAGACAAACCCTCTTTGTTTACAGGGAAACCTTCCTTGACACATACATATTGCTGACCAATCATTTTTCTGTCCCGTTTTGAACGATGAGAATAGCTGATCCTGGTGCCGAAACCTACACGCTTAGCATAATCATTATAAAATGATCTTGCAGCCCACTGAGATTCAAACTCCATACCTACATAAGGTTCCAGATTAGCATCTCCATTAGATACGGTCAAGTCCCTCACTGTAGAATGTTCTTCAGAATTGTCATCTTCATCCATATGATGTTCACCTTCAATTTCCAGTCCACTATCATGTCTCATTACTACATTAGATTCTCCCAACTCCATACACTCATCTTCGGCACCACCTTCCACGTTGTTCCCTTTAACATCTACAAGAGGGTCTGTAGATCCACCATCATCATCTGCCATGTCATCTTGTCCATTCACTTGAGGTTCAGTTGACTCGCTACATTCGTCTACCATGCTCTCCATGAGATATAGCACCCAACTACAAAAGATAAACTCGAGGATCAGATCATTGGCAAGGCAAACGAATCATGGTGGGAACCAACCCAAAGAAACAAAGATTTTCTATAACATATGTGTGGTATACAGTACAATGGGTATCAAAATATTCTATTAAACCCGATAAAAGAAATGGAGCAGCGCCATAAGAAGGAGAATTCTCATGAAATCAGCAAATAACACAAAATTTGATAAGTGGAGAAAGTCATTCATGGTTTTAATGGGTTAGCCATATGCCACCACTTCAATGGAGTAAGATAACTCATTTTGTTCAGTCAATTTAAAATATAAATAAATACGAACAATTCCTTCTTTCAGGACCGCCATTCCAGGTATCATCAAGAAATAAGAAAACAAAAAGCATATTTACAGACATATGATTAAAGCAGTATTAATAAGTTCCATTATCCTCGGAACTTGAGAATCACTAACCAGCCTCCTAACGCCACTTAAAAGGGATAGGAATTTATGGAGCTGTTAAAATGTGAAGTACGAATTGAAGATATAAATGCAATCACTGAATCGTGATATTGGATAACGGCCTATGTTCTACTCACAAGAAATTTGTATTAACCAAACTATATATTTTAACAAATAGGCGAATTCCAATCAAAACAAAATTTCCGACTCCAGACAGCCCAAATGTCCATTATAGCCAGGGAATGGTTTTTAGTAGTCTTCACTTAAAATCAATTGGATTTTTTAAAGCTTCAATAAGTAAAATTGCTAATGCATTTGCAATGAATAAAAACGGCATCCAAATAATCTAACAATTCACATTTTAAGAGACCCAAACTTGGTAATATTTGTTCGAGTTAATGGTTTACTTGTTTTATGAGTTGAAACTTGGAAAAAGAAGGAAAAGTCCATAAACAGTATTAAATAGAAGAGCCTTTCAACAGAAGATGTGTAAACTAAGAAACTAAATCCCTCATCCCCAACAGGTTCATTTGGTAAAAACAACGAAAAACCCTAAAACCGAACAAGGCGATAGAACCCAATAACCTTGGTCATCCGAAGTCGGGCGACAATTTCCAATTTCAGGTGTTTCACGGCCGGTTTTCCCTCCTCAGAAGTGTCGATGACGTCGGAATCCGGCGACGAATCGAAACTTTTCGGCGCCGAAATGCAAGCTTACGGTGAGAGGCGCCTGGGTCGGAGGTTCCCAGGGACGGGAGTCGCGCTGGAGAAGGGACGAATGGGCGTCTCTCGGTTCGTTTGGTGAGAGGCGTCTGTTATTACCGAGTCCCTGCGTTACCCGAACGTTAATCGCTGCGTTTCTGCTGCGACTTTTATATGTCAGGTTATCAAACAGCATGACTCCGCGTTCGGACTCTCCACCTCGCTCACCGATACATGAACAGACCGAGTCACCAAACAAAACGATCTGAACTCGGACTGGCTGCATCAATAATTGGGTTCGTTCAACACTTGAATCTATCATTTTTTATTTTTTTCGTGATTTTATAGTTTAAGGCAGCAAAAGAATAATTAGTAACCAACAGGAAATTAACTGTAGCTGAGACCCCTCATCATTTTAAATGCTATTTAATTATTTTATCCATTTATAAATTAATTGACTTACTCCTAAAAGCGTAAGTTTTATATTTTATTTTTATTATTTCATCTATTTACTCGAATTGAAATATCATTCAATAAATAAAATTTATTGATATAATAAATTCCTTCTTGAAGCTTTAATTAGCACAAGAATTCAAATGATGTACAAATATTAACATAAAAATAAAAAGAGGGTATTATCATGTAAAAAAATTTTCTGTCTTTTCTAAGGTAAATATTAATGCACAATTTAAACTTTCTAACCTTTCTTTAAAGCTTCAATCAATTACATCATCAATACCATAGGACAAATCAAGATATCTGAATCCAAATACTAGAAAAAATCCTTACTAGTTTCCTGTAAGTTTCAACATAGTATTTTTTCTCAAATAAAAATAACTAAACTATTAACTTTACAAATTGTTCATTGAAAGCTGTTCATACTTGATCTTCTATAATACATTTTCCTTCCCTCCCAGAGATTTGAGGGATCCTACGTAATCTGGAGAGAAACAAACGCAAATGGAGGCAGAAAGCAGCAAGTTGAAGTTACAACTGTTGATTCACAAAGCTATGCTAAAGGCAAGGAAGAAACTATTAAGATTGCAGCGCATTGGTCATCCTTCTTTGCTCATTAAGTAAACAAGGAAGGAGAGTGTAAATGAAAGACAGCTTTGACAAAAAGGATTTAGAGATTACAGTGGGGAAACAGATATAGACCGTATACAAACATCTCCTGCATTTGTTCAGATTCAAATGACAGTCATGCACCTTAGAAATCAAGAAACACTTTCAAGAGGAAAAGACCTGAAGTACACTTAAGACTACAATTTAAATTTTCAACTCTTCCTTCTATAGAAACAGAAGGTTAGGGTTTTACCTCTCCTAGAATTTGGATCCATGATTGTGGCAGTGGCTAGAGTTACTCTCTGTGGGCCAACAGACTACAATACAAAGATGCCCAACTGAAATCACTTATGTTGGAGGACCAAATGTCAAGAAGTCACAGGAGGGAGAAAATGATGCCAATCGTGCATATAAGATCTGTCTAGACGTGGCCCAACACAAACACACTCCTCCCGTCTGATCTTCACATCAAATCGTACTTGCTTGAACAATTCTAAACCAAACAAAGTGACCTGACGGCAACCATGTAAATACAAAACCATGAGCTTCTGACACCCAATTTGAAGAGCTTGCAGGCCAGCGTCACATAAATTTCGGCATCTATTCACATGAAGCATCTGCAAATTCTTGCAATTTGACCCAATTGCCTGCCAACCACGAATTCTAACTTCATGACATACGGCTAAATTCCACTCCTCAAGTAAAGGGCAGCCCTTTGCTATGGCCTCTACAGACTCATCACCTACAAATCTACACAATCGAAGGTTGAGAAACCGGAGCCTTGAGGCCAAGCCGGAGCCAATTCCATCCAACCCATCTCCACCAGACCAACACCTGAGGCTTGATACATTCAAGTATTCAAGTCCACCTCCACTAACAGCTGCCAAAAGCCCCTCTCGAGTTAACAAACAAGAATCTGCTTCCAAGTAAGTAAGAGTACGGGAGCAACCTCTTAAACCAGTACCTTCAATGCTCTTGCAGTATGAGATAATCAACACATGAAGCTTGCGACATCCCATGGAAAGGGCCCTAACGCCATGGTCAGAAACAAATGCACAATATGAGAGATTCACATACTCCAACCCCAAGCAAGATTTACTGAGAACTGCTAGTCCTGCATCAGTGATATTGCAGCGATAAAGGCTGATTGAAACCAAAGCAAGGCACCCAGAAGAGACCAGTGTAAGCCCATGATCAGTGAGACCAAAACAACAGTCAAGCGAGAGGCTTTGGAGTTCTGATCCAGAAAGTTGTAGCCATGTGAGCGCTGAATCAGGAAGCTCTGTACAACCGGCAAGAGAAATTGAACGCAGTTGTTGAAAGCGCATGAGCAGCCTTGGAAGGTACCTTACATACTCTTGAGTTATATTAGGTCTGTAAAGGCATCCTAACTGCAGGGAGTAGCGAGCTGAATTTTGAATATGAAGCCAACGCCGGCAAGTCAAGCCAAATGCATCACGATCTGAGCAGCTTTCAAGCTTCCGAAAGACAATAAGAAGACAATCATCTGGTAGGTTATTTGCAGTAACTGAAGTTTCTCCAGATGAAAACATTGTATCTTATTTTCAGTAGGTATTCTAACAGGCTGCTCTATCTTGGGAAGGCTGTAGCCTCAGAACTTTAAGGTCTGTTCAGATGGTCAGCGTAACAAGTGGGTCAAAATAAAAAAACTGACCACATTCAGTGCACTGGTATCCAAATGAAGCTCAAACTTTACAATTCAGCTTCACAGCTTCACACACTCAAATGAATCAAGTTAGATCAGAAAGGAAGAATGAAATGACAAATATTGTGGCATGTATGGTACATGAGACTTAATATTGGAGGTGTCCCAAATGGAAGAATACAAGTTGGTGGAGAATCCACAAGAACCATACCTGCAAACAGGATATAGGAACAGAGAAAAAATAATTTTAGACAACGCTCTAACAAGCGTAAACACAATAGATCAAAAGAAATCATAGCATGTTATCAGAGAAGGATAGAAAAATGATTTTTATAGGTGGTAGTCAAATCTAACGCTAAGTCTCCAAATTGCTACTGCTTCCAGGGACTCATCCAACATCTACGAGATGAATGACTTGCTGACAATCTCTTCATGTATTTCCACCAATTTTTTTCCCTAAAAATCAGGAGCAATGCTTCTACCCCTCGACAAAAGTCAAGAGGTTTTCGCACCCTAAAATGGAAGGAGAAGATTACACCAATTCTAGGAGGATGATGACATTGTCCAGCAACGTTCAAAGTTTCACCCGATATGACTCAACATGTTGTCCTAATGACCAACTAGTGTGATGGAGAACCTTGGGGTTTGTATGAATTCAGATCAAAGTGGAGAACAAAACATGTTATCCCCACTATTTCTACAGTAATTACTGACTTAATCAAAATAAAGCAAAAGACGAAAACAGGGTCAGCTTCAGTTTATCCAAGTATAAAAACTCAAGCATGGATATGAATAAAAAGCAAACAACTGAACTTAATTTGATAGAGTCAACAGTCCAAAAAGCAGTCTATATCACAACGACGCAGCAACTGATTATAAGTGAGATCCAGATGGCATAACATCCAAGAGGTACAATCCCCCATTGAACTAACTTCGCTTCCCAAACTAGAATCAACCCAAAACCATGAATTATCAAGGTTTCAACATAGCTTTTCAGAGTATCAGACAAGATTGCGTCCAAATATTCCCCTTTCCAGAATGGGTCATCCATTCCTTTCCCACCATCTAAATAACCTCCAGAAATTCAATGTAGGGGGCCTAATTCAATCATAAATAAGAAAAACCATCCACAACCTGAAACTCAGAAGGAAAAACACGATACGCGCATCCAAGTGCGCGAAATTGGGCTCCAGCACTTAGGTGTATTTCTTTTGGGCAATTCGATAATGCACATACAATTCGAGACGATTCAGTCAACGAACACACATCGAATAGGCTTGCCTTCAATCAGAAGACAGCCGAAAGGATTTTCACCGTCCCTGCCGCTGGTGGGCTTCCCCTAATTGCTTCTCACGTCTCTGGAAACATTTACTCGTTACAATCCAGGCGGGAACCGAGAGCTCCCCAGCTGGGTTTCCCGCGCTTGGGTTGAGGAAAGTCACGCATGAAATGAATAAGAGAAGCTCTTACGGAGACTCTCCCTCATCCAAGAACGTCCACATATCAAAGCCTTAAAAAAGGTTTTTGAACATCCATGATCCCATGCACAGATTTACTACTCTAAGCAAATTTAGTTATTTACCATTATTTTTTATTCTTAAATTATTAAATATTTCGTACGACTTTTGTTAATACGTACTATATACAAGAACATCTTGTCATTATTTTTTTGGGATATTAAGTATTTTATATGACTATAAAATATAGTCATGATACATGAACATTTTTATCATTTTTGTAAGAATATTAAAGTATATCATACCATTTCGAGTAATAAATAGTCGCAGATGCAATACCGTACAAGAATTTTCTCCCATAAATTCAATTTTACAAGATCAAATAATTATAAAAATAAAATTAAAACTTCGATAATATTCTTACAATTTACTATATTTATGAAACCACTTATCTCTTTGTTTTTAAACTCTAAACATTAGGGATAAAAGAGACTTCGATCCAGTTTGCCTTCGTTTAACTTGTTGATTATAGTAAGAGTTTTAAGTATATTGACTTAATCCTATTTAAAATGATATGACATAAAACAATAAGATCAATAATCAGTATGTCAGTAAGATGAAAAATAAACACAAGAAGAGAAATATATAGAATTTTTATTTAATTAAATTAAATAGTAAATATAAAAGGACCGGAGATGTTCCCTGTTTTGTTTGCAAGTGTGAATAGGCAAAGTGGCTTCTCAATCCATCCATTATGGGAGCAGAAAGATGAGTAGAACAAGAGAGAAGAAGGGTGTAGCAACTAGTAATGTTTGAAAATGGGTTTGGGAGATTTCGGATAAGTTCAGTTTTCATCTTTGTTGGTTTATAAAATTTGGAGGCACAAAATGTTGCGTCCACGGCAAGGCATTTTTTGCCTTCTACTTCTGCTCATCAACCATCCACTTAGGAAAATGAAAGATACCAAACGCGTCTCTGTATGAAGTTGAACTGGTCTCCTTCCAAGTTACAAAAGTAGTCATTTGCAGAAAAATCAAATCCTGGTACCATTGCCAGAGTTACTTCTGAATGGCTGTTCAAGAGCTTGATTTGAAGGAGACTTTCTGAATACCGGCTCAAGATTTGAATTACAAAATTGTCCTCCTAAAATCCAGGCTTCACTAGAGATTGAAAGTATATATGGATTAGAGGCATGGGAACAAAACTGTGCAAATCAATTGTATGGTTCAGGATTCTGTAAAACCTTAAGATTCAGGTCTTCGGTTAGAATCATTCCTCTATCCTGATGCTAGAGAAAGCAGACCCTTGATCATTATCTAAGTAGGTGAATCCCATGGAGAATTGGTGCCCTGTTCTGAAGTCTGGAAAACTTTCAAGTGAAGTCTGAATCAACCCCATCTTTTTAATCAGGAGAACCACAAGGCATCGGGTCTGGCCCATAACTTCCCACCACATTGCCAGATTCGGATCAACCATAACCTCCCCTGTTTCTTAAAATGTCTTTTGCATGCTAAAGCATGGTGAACCTAGGATCTTCAGGGCTAACCTTGAGAAGACTCAACTCCATTGCAATCTACAATTTGCAAGCTAAAACACTGAGAAACCAGGGATACATGGCTAACCTTGAGAAGCCTCCCCTGTTCAGTTAACAACATCTTGCGTGCTAAAGCCTGAAAAAACCAGAGGTACGTGGCTAAACATTGAGAAACCTCCCTTATTTCTAACCTAAAACATGGAGAGCAACCATTTCACCAAATCCATCACCACCAATCCACCGGTAAAGCCATGTTACAGTCTTCTAGGGGATTCATTCTTCGCTATCACCTCCATGAATTTTCTCAATTGTTAGTCAATAGTCAACAGCAAAATCTGCATCAAACCATACTCAAATTGGGAAAGGGATAATTCTAATGCAGTTACCTGCTACATCCAGAATATCGGTCCCGAACATATTAAGCTTGGCCATTCTCAGGTCTAAACCATAGCTCAGAAACAGAGACCAATTGAGAGCTTTTCCTCTTTGTTCATTTCCTTTTTTTATCCTGATGGTAGCTAACAATAGAAGGGCACTCAGAAGATTCTTGAGCAAACCACAAAAGAAAGGGATGAATGGAGGCTGTGATGCGCTCAACCCAAAACGTTTAATAGCGTCAGATGAATAATAGAGATTTGTCACACCCATACAGAAACTGAAATTCTGCAGTAAAATGCATTAACAGCCTACTTACGTGTATTTGACAGTAAGAGGTAACTATCCAGCTATAAAAAATAATTCAATCGCATTGATCTACAAGGTGAGTTTCGAATTTGAAGCCAACAATGGCTAGTCAAGCCAACCGCCTCATAGTTAGAGCAGCTGTTAAACACAAGAAGCATCCAATCATCAGGTAAGTCATTCTTTTCCTCAGACAAAAACATTATTGGTCTCTTTTTATTGGAAAGAATTATTCAGTTAGCTAGCTCTCTTCTGAAGGCTGGAGGGCACGAATTTTCACAGTATATTTCTTATGACATGATCTGGGTGGAGCTGAGGAATCAAACCCACAAACTGTAGCTGATTCTCCATATCCGTAGCCAACGTGAGCTCCACATTTACGACAAAGAAGCTTTGTTTTTGAACGATAAGGACCCCACAACTGGGGTAGGCAATTTACCTCATCGACTTGAGTGAATCTGCTGAGATCCACTGAGAGGAATGAGATGACACCTTTCTTAATGGATTTCTGATATTCCGATCCAATAGTAGAGGTGACGCGGTTAGAAGAATTCAAGTTCAAAGGGTATCCGCAAGAGCCACAACTGCACGAAATGTAGAGTCAGTTCAGAGACTGCAATAAAGTGTCATTCAGTTAACAAAATCTCAAAGAGATGGGAACAGGAACAAGCCAAAGACAACAAAAAGTAAAACTTTCATGGCGACTTGCATCAGAAGAATAAAAAAAAAAAATGATCTCCATCTGCCGATAGGCAGGAGAATATTTTTCCACTAAAAAGTATTACAGATTTGAATGGTACCCTGGAGAAATCAACAAACAAAAGACTTGTATTTGATGCAGAGTATTGAAAAAAAATGCGAATTTTGCAACTGTCTCTCATCCATTTTAAGGGTAAAAGGTTAAAAAGCAATTCATGAGCCTATGCGTCCTCATCCACCAGAGGAAGGCCCATGGAAGTCACAACACACTGAACTTGTTCTTCGATCGAGTAAAATAGGGATCAATCATAAAGTAATAACAGAATATGCATGCATATTGGGAATAGAAGTTCAGTCAACTTACACGATCAGATTAAAAAACAAAGAGACGTTCCAATATGCTGGCAATGTAAACCACAGAAGACCTAAAAAGCAATCCATCGTATCAGAAGGGTAAACAGTTAAACTGCGACAAAATCAAAGCGAACATTAAAAAGCCAGACATGGAAACGATTCATTGTAAACACAGATTTTAACTACTTTTATACCCGCAGCACCGTGTGAGAGATGATCCAGACGAGGAAAAACACGCAAAAATCACTCTGCCGCCGATTCGAGTTATCTCAGAGATAAGAGCAAGCAACCATTCAACAAGAATTGGTCAACAGACGAATTCACAAAGCATTAGAAATTCCGAACCATTCAAGAAAAGAAAAAGAACCCGAAACCAATCTACCAGCAAACGAAAAGCCCCAAACTCATTTCGACGAAAACGACGCAAAGAAAGAAATGGAAACAAAAGATTCAGCGTGGATCAAAGGAGGCATTATATATCACGACGATGAATACCTGTAAGAAACATCCGCTTGCGACATTCTTCGAGACCCAGATGGCAAATTTCGAAGAAGACTTCATCCGTCAAAGGCTAGCGGAGTAGCAATCCATTAGAGAAAAGAAAACTAAGAAGAAACTCTGTGCATGTGGACTTTTTCCTTTTTAGAGTGGAGAATAGTGAATAGCAGCGGAGACTTGAAAGCGTGGGGACGGAGCTGCATTTACGAGTAAATATGACAACGCTGCTCGGCCCCCCTTTGTTTGGTGCTTTCTCTTTTCTTTCTGGCCTTTTTTTAACTCAGAAAATTGGCGTTCTGGTTTCCTTCCACCCTTTTCAATTGTCATCCACCAGACCTCGCTGAATGTTAATTACCATGAAATTAAATGGTGTAAGTGTTTCACCGAAAATCCGCTGGTCCACGAAGAGCCGCGATCGAGAGAATATTTCAATTACTTTAAAATAATTTGTGTTTACAATGTGTGTGAGTCAGGAAAAAGCAAGTTCACTCTTCTAAACTTCCTCTGATTCGATCTCCGTTACAAGTTTAGTTGAAGTTTCAGATCCTGCGAGGTCGTTGTTGAGACTGCGAGTTACAGAAACGAACGTACACGATCTGGTGTGGCTTTTGTCGGTCGGACGGAGGTATTTGTGCTCCGTGTGTGTCGACTTGTGACGATGCCGGTGACGGTGTAGAATTGCTTCTGGTCGAGCTGTAGAGCGACGAACCGCGAGTGCTAAACTTCTCTGGTTTTAGTGCTTCATGCGAGTGTATTTTCTTCTCGGCAAGAAGGCTGTCGATCTTCAAATTTTCTAACCCCCAGGACGGGAACTTCGGCCTTTTGTAGCCGGTCATTGGTAGTTGTTGAGGAATTTTGCACGGGAAAGGGGATCACGATCCCCTTTCTACTACTTGAAGTTAAGATGGGAGGAGGACCGGGAGCTCCTCCGTTGAGATCCCTTGAATGAGGATCGTGTCCCTTTTTTGGCTTTTTTATCTCCACGCTTTGAGGTAGATGATCGTATCTTTGACTCATCTTGATGTGGCAATGACTCACCGAGTTGTAGTTGTTTGGGTGATGACTTCGAGTCGTTCTTGACCGGACGATGACCTGTGTTCCGCGAGGGCGGCGAGACGGATGGCTCTGGCGATGGGCTGTGTCGGATGACCTTGAGAATCGTTGAAGCCTGTCCACGAACCTTGTTTGCTGGATTAGTGGACTCATGGACTTGTTGAATTTGAGCCATGCACATTTTGGTGCATATAGATTGCCCCCTTTGAGACTTGTTCATTCGGGAGGAACGAACAAGTTTCGAATGTGAAGATGAACGAACACAACTCACACACACCTTTTTTTTTTGTTGATCCTCTTACTCTTTTAGGATCGTTTATCTTTTGTGTACGTATGCTCTTCTGTCCTCTTTCTTTTTTAGGACAGTGTATATTTTATGTACACTTGTAAAATTTTTTCTTTCTTTTCTTTCTTTTTTCTTTTTTTGTTTGGCTCTTGCTGTTTAAGAGCAGAGAGATTACTTTTATTTTATTTATTTATTTATTTATTTTTTGTTTACGCATACATGTGGAGTATGTACGGTATAGAGTAGGGATGGCAACGGTGCGGGTTAGCGGGGAACCATTCGACCCGACCAAAGCGCGGGTTCGGGTTTATGTTTTTACCCCCGCTGGTCGGTTCGGGTTTGGGAGCAGAACCCGTCCACGGGTTCGAGGGGGGCGGGTTTCACCCCAAAACCCGACCCGACCCGGCTTAATTCTTATATAAAAAAAAAAAAAGTTTTAGAGGGTATTTAAATAATAAAAAGTAAAATCCTACTTTATTACGTTATCCCCTTATGTTTGACAATATGTTTAAGTATTTATATGTTTATATTATTTATTTTAGAATTTTTTTATATTTTTAAAATTTTTAATATTAAACATAGCGGGTCGGGTCGGGTACCCGCGGGGCGGGGCGGGTTTTCGCGGGTTCGGGGCGGGTTTTTTGCCCCGCGGGGCGGGGACGGGTTTAGAAATCAAACCCGCGGGGTGGGTTTTCGCGGGGACGGGTTTCCCCGGTTTTTATTGGCGGGGATGGGTTTCCAAAAACCCGCCCCGCCCCGCCCCGTTGCCATCCCTAGTATAGAGAGATGATGAATACCTGAGCAGAGATGTCGCCCAGGTTTGAGCAACAACGGCGAATTGGGGTTGAGCTATTGGCTACGGTCTGCTTTGAGTATTGTCGAAAGTTGTTTCGAAACCTCAGAGAAGGACGACGCGATAGACTTTGCGAACTTCTGCAAACCTCGGCGACTTTTGGTCGTCGCGCGTTGGGGAGAGGGTGTCACTGGCGACTCGGTAAAGCCGCGTGACCGGGTGAGAGGTGCAGTTTCAGTAGCTTTGCTTCAGCGCCGGAGAAGAGAGAGACTGCGCAGTGAACTCCACATTGCATGGCCCTGACTCATCTAGTGAAATTCTGCTTCGGTAGAATTGGTTCTACACTGGAGGAGGGGAGATTGCGTGGCGCTGACTCATCTTGGGCGACTTCTGCTTTGGCAGAATTAATTCTGCGCAGGAGGAAAGGAGGCAACGCAGAGGGAAAAGGGGAGGCAGCCGTGGGGCCCCGCCCCGTGGCCGACTCATCACCGAAGCCCCCGCCAAGGGCAGAGTTGCTCCAGCCAAGCCAGGGGAGGAAGGGAGGGAGGCAGCCGCGGCCCCGCCCAACCGCGGGCGCCGACTCCAAAGAGCGAGCTCCCGGGCGGGAAGAACCGCCAAGCGCAGGGGAAGAAGGGAGGCAGCGCCAGGGCCCCCGCCTCGTGGTGGCGCCGACTCATCAACAGCTCCCATCAAGGCAGAGTTGCTCCAACGCTAGGGGAGGAAGGGAGGCAGCGTGGGCCCCGGGCCCCGCCATGCGGGCTGACTCAACAAATGAGCCCGACTTCTGCAGAACCGCCCAAAAATAGGGGAAGAAGGGAGGCAAAGCGCCGGACCCCGCCTGTGGTGGCACCGACTCAACAAATGAGCCTCGCCGGGCAGAGTTGCTCCAATGAGGGGAGGAAGGGAGGCAGCCCAGGCCCCCGGCCCAACGTGGCCCCCGACTCAGCAAGCGAGCTTTGGCTTCTGCAGAACTACCCAAATAAGGGGGGAGAAGGGAGGCGCGGCCGGGGGCCCGCCTGCGGTGGCCCGACTCATCCGGGCGACTCCCACTTCGGCTGCAATGGAGGAAGCGCAGGAAGAAGGGGAGGCAGCGCCGTGGGCCCCGCCCTGCATGGCACTGACTCATCTGTGAGCTCCTGCTTCGGCAGACTGGAGGAGGCGCAGGAAGAAGGGGAGGCAAAGTCCGGTGGCCTCGCCTCAAGGGTGGCTGACTCATCATCTGAGCTCTCCCCCACGCAGACCGGGAGGCAGCCAGGAGGGGGGAAAGGAGGCAGCTTCACGTGAGCCCAGCTGCCAAGGCGTGGTGCTGACTCATCTGCGACCTCCAGCTGTGGTCGAACTGCTCCAGCGCAAGAGAAAATGAGAGGCATTGCAGTGGGCCCCACCCTAACAGGATTGGCGCTGACTTAGGGTTTTCCCCAGGTCGTGCCTCCTCAATTAAGGGATGTGGGCCCCGCCCTAATTCTCTTCTCTGTTAACTTTTGTCAATTAATTCCCATAACAGAGGAACTCATTGACTTCCCTTAATTTCTCCTGTGAACCTGCTCTAAAAATCCTTCTTTTCTTCTTGACTGTCTGTGGTTTGACGTTTTCGTTCATTCTGTGCTCTGTCTGCGACTGTGTTCTGGGAGACAGTCTTCAAACTGACTGTTCTTGTCTGCGACTTTGGGAGGCTGCACGTTGGTTGTCTGCTATCTTCTCTGAGCCCCCTGCTTGTGTCAGAGTTCTCTGCAAATCCAATTCAAAGGTACTGTAAAGAAATTTTTATCCTGGCAGCCTCGGATTGAGTTCGAGTCAGCCAGAATTCCCACTTTATTTTTTTTCTTCTCTCTTCCTTTTCCTTCTTCCTTTTCTCTCCTCTCATTTTTGACTCCTTCGTCAGTCTCTCTCTCTTTTTTTTTACACGATTTTCTCTCTTTTTTTTTTTTGAATTTCCTCTCTCTTTTTTTTCTTTTGAATTTCCTCTCTCTTTTTTTTCTTGACTTCTCTTTTCTCTCTTTCTTGCACTCTAAGTGTTTGTCAATTTGTCCATGTGACAAACTGACAACCTTTGTGTCAAACGTTGTGAGTTTCTGTGGCGCCTAGCTCTGTTACGAATTGCTGGGGTTGATTTGGGTCGCCCCGGGCTCTGTCGCCAGGAGCTAAAATTTCTGTGGGTTGATCCGGCTTGGTCGCCAGGAGGCAGTATGTCTGCGCTAGCACACCTATTTTGGACGCCGGGTGCAATTAGCAGTCTGGTCGCAGTCGACCAGAGTTGGTTGCTAATGCGAGTTGTTTTGAGGTCGCAGCCGGCAAGGGTTGTCGGGTGCGAGTTGAGTTGAGCCTCTTTCTGTTTCACTTCACGACTGCTTCTTTTTGTCGTAGCTCTTTTTTTGGCGACGACTTCTTTTTGTCGCAGCCTTTTTTTGTTTGGCGACTGCTTCTTTTTGTTGCTGCATTTTTTTTTTTGTCCAGAGACGAGTTACGTACCTGGTTATGTTGGCTGCATCTGGCTCGGTCGCCGGCTGCAGGAGTTTGTAGTACTGCACCCGACTCGGTCGTCGGGTAGTGTCTCTGCATTTTTCTTCGCGTCCGTTTTGTTGTTGGGCGCAGACTTTGAACTGTGCTTGGCTCGGTTGCCGGGCACTTGCTTGTTGTTTCGTAGCATTCGTTTCCTGTCCAACTCGGTCGTCCGGCACTGGGCTCGAATGTACGGCTTTTGGCTTTGTCACCAGATGTTGAATCCTCCGTTTGGCTGTGTCCGAATTGTTTGCTGGGCACTGGGGAATTCGATTTTGTTAGCCTCCGGTTTGGTGGCCGCCAGGCTGCATGCTTCGGTCGCGCCAGGCTTGGTTGCTGTGCGCGAGACTTTGAGACTGTTCTTGGTTTGGGTCGCCGAGAACAATTGTTGTTGTTTTGGTCGAACCCGACTCGGTCGCCGGGTGCTGCGATTGACTCCAGCCGGTTTTGTAGTTGGCTGCGAGTTTGGAGATAGATTCCGTCCAGCTTGATCGCCGGGTGAAATAGCTCCATTTTGATTGTGCTCGGCTCGGTCTCCGGGCGCGAGATTTGCTTTTCGCTTGGTTGGTCGAAGAGGATTGGTATACCTCTTCGGTTTGCCCACTCTCTTTTTTTTTTGTTTCTTCATTTTCTCTTTTTTGATCGGCGACTGGTTCTTTTTTCGCCCCTTTTTTGCTTGCGACTTTGATTTTTTTTTTTGTTGTCGTCGGGTTCCCCTTCTTTTTTTTTTTGCGACTCTGCTTTTGGTCGCAGGGGATGCATTTTTTTTTTGAATCGAGGGAGAGGCGGATTGACGTACTTGTTTTGCTTTGTCGCAGATGTCTACTACGTCAGCTTCAGTCTCCCTTCTTGGTCTGACCCTCTCGGATGTCTCTGTTCTGTCCGACGGTATCACGTGGCGCTGCCTACGAATTAGAGACTCAACCAGGCAAGAGAAGTCATTGTTATTACCTCATGGCGAATCTGTCTTTGGTGGTCAATCCGCATCTGTACCTACGCCCAAGAGTATGCATGATTTATGGAGCCATCCAATGGTCGAGGACGACCAGCTTTGTTACCTTCTGCGAAAAGCAGCGTTTCCTTCGCATCAGGCTAGGGGGAACGTTCTGTTGAGCCCTCTGCATAAGTTAGCCGCGTACACAGCTCCCGAGCTATCAATTCATAGCACTCGGTTCGGCACTTGGGACGATTCACACCCTGCACCACCAGTTCCTTTTCCCGCTCACGTGCCTTTTTACTTTGAATGGACTTGCACTATTGTTCGTACTTGTCCGGAGATCTTGGCCAGGCTGGGCATATTGTCTGCGATCCGCAATTCAGGTTTCACTTATCAGTGTTCTACTCACGTGATCCATGCTTTCTTGGAACTATGGTGCCTGTCGACGAACACAATTTTCACTCGAGGTGGGGAGTTTTCAATTTCTTTATGGGATCTACATCACCTTTGCGGACTGCTCATTTCGGGGTCGATTTATGATGAGTTGGTTCCGACGGTGGCTGACTTTACTGCCGTTCGAGCTTTGCCGTTGCCAGAGAGTGTACCATATCTACTGCTGGCATTTTACAGGATTTACTGTCGTCGCAACCCGGGGGACAAGAAGGGTCCTGCCGTATCTTTTTCGGATTGGACATCTTTCTGGTTTCGTACCGAGGAGGGGGTTGTTCCTTCCTCTGACCCTTGGGTCGATCGCGGCAAGATGGTGGAACCTCGAGGTAGAGATCGCTCACCTATTGAGAACCAGGCTCTTATTGACCTTGGTGTACCTGAGGCCCTTGCAGACGAGGTATACTTAGCAACGTATCTGGCGCTTTGGCTATGTCGTTGTGTCATCCCTATGTCGGGTTTTGCTATGCGACCTGACACCTTCAAGATGGCGTGTTTTCTGGCGAGCGGAACTAAAGTGGGCTTGGCTGGGGCAGCTCTGACACATCTTTATCGGAGTCTCAACGTCTTCTCTCCAGGCCGCATAGCTTGGCCGTTCCTTTGTGTCTGGTTGGCACAACGTTTCGATACTCATGGTGCAGATCCTAGCGAAGGCTCTGGTCCTCTCATGTTGGTTTATCGGAATCCGGAGCTCGTCCGACATTTTACTCCGATTGAAGCTCGTGCACTATTTTGGAGGAATTCGATCAAGACCTGGTATTCTGCTAAAGCTCTTCCTTCTGGCATTCTTCTCGACGCGAGAGGTCAGATGGCGTCTTCCTTCGAGTCAGATTACTTTCTGTGTGTTTGATCGACTCTTTTGGTGTATCGGCAGCGCGACACCCTGGCGATAGAGCCTTACAATCTGCACAGGTTTGCTCGGCAGTTTGGCTTTTGCCAAGATCTACCTGGTTTGCTCATTTATGACCAACGCAGGGCAGACTCTCCTTCAGACCTTTTGGAGTTATGGAGAATTAGCGTCGTAAGACCTTTTGGTCACGTGGAAGTACCGGTCTTCATGGGTGCTGACGTGGATCCTGGCGTCACTCTGAGTTTTAGGGAATCGTGGCTTGAGCATGTATCCCCTATCTTTTAGGTATGTGAGCTTTTGTTTCTTTCTCTTCGGTTTCTCTTTCTTGTTGCTGATGTTTTCCTCTCCTCTTTTTTTTAGCACGAGTGGAAATGCCTTACTCGGGTTGGCGCGCCTACGTCCCAGTCCGAACTGCTACGAGCTCAGAGTGATGACGACGCAGCAGATCATGGTCGAATGGCTCTCCGTCCACGTCCTGATCAGCCGGCCTCCACCAAGGCCAAGAAGGGCAAAGCAAAGGCCAAGCAGCCGCGACCGAAAGTAGCGGCAGACGAATTACCGATTTTGAAACTGAAGGGTATAGTACTGAAGGAACCGTCTGCGCCAAGGGACGAGACTGAATCAACGGTCCTTGCTTTGCCGGCGCCTTCAGTTCTAGCCTCGAAGGAGAAGAAGAAGAAAGCTCCGGCCAAGCGGAAGTCACCCATCCAGCCTCCGATTTTCACTCCTCCGCCATTCCTCAAGCGTATCCGAAGTGGTGTTTCCAAGCCGTCCGAGGATTTGTCTGATGTCCCTGGCACTTCAGTTCTTCTGCTGGAACCACCCGAATCCTTGGCAATTTCGGTTCCTCTTCCTCTACCAGGTCCGTCTCAGGGGACTACTAGAGGAGAAGCTCAGTTGATTGACCCGCAGGAAAACCAGCTTGATTCGACCCTGGACGAGCCTTTGGACTTTTCTGGATTGGAACTCCCTCAACACTTGATGCTGGACGAGGAGGATCATGTCTCTTTGGCAGATCTTTCCAGGGTGCGATTCCGTGTGGACCTCCCCATGTCATCTACCGTCGATCATGACGATGGAACTGTCAAGGGTCACGCGACAGTGGTTGCCGCTGACGCATTGCTCCAGGCCGGGACAGAGGTGACTGTAGACAGAGTCGCGACCACCGGTATAACCCAAGTAGCCAGTGGCAGAATTCAGTGTGATGCCCCCGGTTCCTCTCGTCCTAATCCAGCAACTCCGGTTGCAGTGGCTCAGCCTCCGGTTATGTCTGTGCCTTTGAACTGTGGAGAGCCATCGTCAGCCATCCATCCACTCGATAGTGAGCCTTCGACCTCTTCGAAGCCTCTATTGGTAGGTCTCGATTTCTTTTCTCCTTCCCGTATACATTATTTTTTTTCGTCTTTCCCCCTTTCTCGAACTCATAGCCTCTGCTGTTTCTACAGGGGTCCTCGAGGCGTCCGTCAGCGAGAACCAAACTGAAGCTTCAGAAGGTGGCTTTGGGGTTGTGGAAGGACTTCGTCCAAACGGACCTTTTGCCGGCCAGCGATCCGGGTTCACCCGAATTGATGGAGGATACCTACGTTTGCCTTGAGAAACTGACTGAGGTAGGTATTGATACCTCTATATTGGAGCATTGGGTTGAGGAGTTCGCATCCGGGGCGGCTCGACTGCAGCATCTACGCTGTTCGCTGGAGGGGAAGCTCAGTTTAGAAGAACGCCGAGTCACAGAGGCTGAGCTTACACAAGCTGAGAGACGTGTGGCCAACAGTCGTGACCAATTGGATGCACAACTTGCGACTTTACGAACAACTTTACGAACAACTCGCTCTGGTTTCAGCTCGCCTTGACGCCTTGGATGCACAACTTGCGACTGATAAGAGACAGCTTGATGCAAAAGATGAAGAAGCTGCCACCATTCGTCGACGTTTGGCTGAGGTTCGAGCTCGGCCTACCTTCACCGAACAGGAAGGACAAGACATGTCTAACGCCCAAGCTGAAGTGATCCGACTGAGGGGACGACTTGCCGATTTTGAGCTTCCACGACTTTGATATCATCTCACTCTTTCTTTTCCTTTGCATTTTTTTTTTGTTACCTCGTTTTTTTTTTGTGAGGCTTCTTCTCTTTCTCCTTTTTTTGTAGCCTCGCCTTTTGTTACGAAGCTTGAAAGAAAAACTTTTTTTTTGTGCCCCGCATATTTGTTGCGAGACCTGCACTGTTCCCATTACAAATTTTTTTTGCAATGAGAAGTCCGTACTCATTTTTTTTTTCGAGGTTCACTTCTTCCTCTCTTTTTTTCCTTTGCTGCCTTCTTCATGGGTAAAACCGTTTGAGGAATTTACCATTTGTTATCGGCAGCTCCGACCCGTTTGCAGTGACGAGCTTGTATGCGCCATTCGTATAGGCTTCTTGCACGACGTAGGGTCCTTCCCATTTTGGCGCAAATTTGCCCCCAGTTTTTGTTGGGTGTCTAGCAAGTGCATTAGGTCAGCAAGTAATATAAACTTCAAGAGTCCAGATATCGATCCCACAAGGACCTTGATGAGAGCCTAATCTAAGCAAAAACTTTCCTATTGATTGAGGTGAAGAAAATTTGGATTTTCGTTTGAAAACTGGAAAAGAAAAACAGAATTTAAACTTTTTAGAAAAACTTATGAAGATGAGATGTTGGGGAATAATGCCAATCCCTCCTAGTTGTAAACATATAGAATTCTGATTTTATAGCTCAAATATCCTTGCCTTGACTTAGCTTTTTCAAAACCTAGTTACCCATATAGAGGACATAACTTTCACTTATTACTTGAACTCCTTCTCAACCAGAACATTCAAATACTAAGTGCATAAATATAAAAGCTTGAAGATTTACTCTTTCTTATTCAGAACAAGAGTTATAGAAGTCACATCACTTTTCAACTAGTCTCCTTCATAACCGGAACCTAAAAATAAAAATAAAAAAAAAATAAAAACACAACCTAAAAAACACAACCTAAAAAACACAACCTAAAAATAAAAATAAAAAAAATAAAAAAAAAGAAGTATTCAATGTACTCACATACAA
Source organism: Aristolochia fimbriata (assembly GCA_019845555.1). NCBI lineage: Eukaryota > Viridiplantae > Streptophyta > Magnoliopsida > Piperales > Aristolochiaceae > Aristolochia > Aristolochia fimbriata. The sequence continues at coordinate 16,746,351 of CM034081.1, forward strand.
AAAATCCTACCCCTATTCCTATCTAACAGATCTCTTATGGGATCAAGTTATCAGATGTACAACAGAGGTTTTAGATAGAAACCTCTCTTGATAGAGTTTCAGCCTATTCCCATTCACCTTGAATTTTTCTCCATTCTTTAGGTGTTTAATCTCAAATGCTCCAAAGTTTGATACCCCAACAACTTCATAGGGTCCTTGCCATCTAGATTTCAATTTCCCAGGAAAGAGTTTTAATCTTGAATTGTAAAGAAGTACTTTCTGGCCTACCTCAAAGTTTTTCATCCTAATGTTGTTGTCATGCCACTTCTTTGTTTTCAGCTTGTAGAGCTTAGCATTTTCATAAGCCCAGTACCTCAGTTCTTCTAGCTCATTCAGATCCAGAAATCTCCTCTCCTGCCTTTTGCACATCAAAATTTAAAAATTTAGTAGCCCAATATGCTCTATGTTCCAATTCCACAGGTAGGTGACATGCTTTCCCATATACCAATCTAAATGGTGTGGTGCCAATGGGGGTTTTATAGGCTGTCCTATATGCCCAAAGAGCATCATCTAATTTGATAGCCCAATCCTTTCTTGTCATACTAACAGTTTTCTCAAGGATTCTTTTTATCTCTCGGTTTGACACTTCAACCTGCCCACTTGTTTGAGCATTGTAAGGTGTAGCTACTTTATGCCTCACCCCAAACTTTTTAAGTAAAGCAGCGAATTGGGTGTTGCAAAAGTGTTTCCCCCCATCACTGATTATAGCTCTAGGTGCACCGAATCTGGTGAAAATATTTTTTCTTAAGAATTCTAACACCACCCTTGCATCATTGGTCCTAGTAGCTATGGCTTCAACCCATTTAGAAACATATTCAACAACCACCAATATGTATTCAAAACCATATGAAGATGGAAAAGGACCCATAAAATCAATACCCCACACATCAAATAATTCACATACCAATATATTAGTGAGAGGCATTTCATCTTTTCGAGATACACTACCTGTCCTTTCACATCTATCACAAGTGGATACATACCTCTTTGCATCTTGATAGAGTGTGGGCCAATAGAAACCTGATTGCATCACCTTTGCTGCTGTTCGGTTTGAGCTGAAGTGTCCTCTGGCTTCTCCATCATGGCAATGCTTCAGAATTGATTCAAACTCTGTTTCTGGTACACACCTTCTTATCACTTGATCAGGACAGATTTTGTAGAGGTAAGGATCTTCCCAAAAATAGTATTTCACATCAGCGAGGAACTTCTTTCTTTGCTGCCAGCTTAGATCCTTTGGAATCCACCCACCTGCAAGAAAATTTGCAAAATCAGCAAACCAAGGTGTTTGGAATGATAGTTTATTTATCTGACATTTAATTTCATCCGGGAAGAGTTCAGAAATCCCCCTTTTCTCTACTTCCTCAGTCTCAAGCCTGGATAACTGATCTGCCACCACATTCTCAGCCCCCTTTTTATCCTTGATCTCAATGTCAAATTCTTGAAGGAGAAGGATCCACCTGATCAGTCTAGGGTTGGACTCCTTCTTTGCAAAGAGATGTCTAAGAGCTGCATGGTCAGTATACACAACAACTTTCGAACCTATTAAATATGATCTAAATTTTTCGAAAGCATACACTACAGCCAATAGCTCTTTTTCTGTGGTGGTGTAGTTCAATTGTGGCCCGTTGAGTGTGTGACTAGCATAATAGATGGTGTGAAAAATTCTTTCTTTTCTTTGCCCAAGCACAACCCCTACAGCATAATCACTAGCATCACACATTAATTCAAAGGGTATGGTCCAATCAGGAGCAACAACAATGGGTGCTGAAATCAGTTTTTCTTTTAGGAGTTTAAAGGCATGCAAACAATCATCATCAAAATTGAATTTAACAACTTTCATGAGCAGATTCGATAATGGTTTTGGAATTTTTGAAAAATTCTTGATAGACCTCCTATAAAAACCTGCTTGTCCTAGGAAACTCCTTATGCCCTTTATGTTTGTAGGTGGAGGTAATTTTTCAATCACCTCTACCTTTGCCCTATCAACCTCAATACCTTTTTTTGATATTTTGTGACCCAAAACAATGCCTTCCTTCACCATAAAATGACACTTTTCCCAATTTAGAACTAGATTGCTCTCTTCACATCTTGCTAGGACCAGATCTAAAATTTTCAAACATGTTTCAAAGGTCAGTCCATATAGAGTGAAATCATCCATGAAAATTTCCATAAAGTTTTCAATAAAGTCATGAAAAATAGCAATCATGCATCGCTGAAATGTGGCTGGTGCATTACATAAGCCAAAAGGCATTCTCCTATATGCAAAAGTCCCATATGGGTAGGTGAAAGTGGTTTTCTCTTGGTCCTCCAGGGCAATGGGAATTTGAAAATACCCGGAATAGCCATCAAGAAAGCAATAAAATTTGTTACCTGCCAATCTTTCAAGCATTTGGTCAATGAAGGGTAAAGGGAAATGGTCCTTTCTAGTTGCTGAATTTAATTTTCTGTAGTCAATACAGACACTCCATCCAGTCACCGTCTTAGTAGGTATTAACTCATCATTTGAATTTTTTATGACTGTTATTCCACCCTTTTTAGGCACTACCTGGACAGGACTAACCCACTTGCTATCAGAAATTGGATAAATAATACCTGCATCCAGCAACTTTACCACTTCCTTTTTGACCACTTCTTGCAAGGTTGGATTTAGCCTTCTTTGAGGTTGGATTGTTGGCTTGAAAGAGTCCTCCATCAGAATTTTGTGCATGCATGTGGTTGGGCTGATTCCTTTGATATCTGAGATTGTCCACCCAATCGCCTTCTTAGGCTTGCTCAGCACCTCGATCAAGAGCTTTTCTTCCCTGACATTCAAACACGAAGAGATGATCACTGGTTTTGCATTTTCTTCAAGAAAAGTGTATTTCAAAGAACTAGGCAAAGGTTTGAGTTCAAGTTGAGATGGATCTTTGATTTCAGCTCCTTTGTCTTCTTCTTTGTTTCCTTCAGCCTCTAATTGCTCTACTTCTTGCTGCATGAGGGGATCATCATCTTCCTTGGTGCATGATTGAACCAAGCACCTTTCCAAGTTGTCCTTCATCATGACTTCTTGCTGAACATGTTCTGCACATACATCAATCACATCAATAAAATAGCATGTATCATCACAAGAATTTGAAGGGTTTTTAATAGCTTGTTTAATGTCAAACACAATTTTTTCATCATTTAATGTAAGAGTTATTTTTCCCTGTTTGACATCAATTAGTGCAGCTGCAGTGGCTAAGAATGGTCTCCCAAGAATCAGTGGTAATTCCCAATCTACCTCCATGTCCAACACCACAAAATCGCATGGGTAAATGAATTTTCCAATTCTGACCAGCACGTCCTCAATCAGTCCATTAGGTTTTTTGGTTGATCTATCAGCAAATTGGAGCATGATATTTGTCTCTTTAAGCTCTCCAAGATTCAATTTCCTGCAAATGGATAAAGGCATCAGATCTATGCTTGCTCCTAACTCACATAGCACTTTGTTAAACTTAAAATTTCCAAATTCACAAGGTATAGTGAAACTCCCTGGATCTTTAAGCTTGGTAGGCAATTGATTTTTTAATATGGCACTACAACTTTCTGTCAGCATCACTGTTCCTTGCTCCTCAATCTTTCTCTTTCCTGAAAGCACCTCCTTGAGAAATTTTGCATATTGAGGCATCTGCATTAGAGCTTCTACAAAAGGAATGTTAATTTCCAGCTTCTTAAAGATATCAATGAACTTTGAAAATTTATCCTCTAACTTATCCTTTTTAGCTCTTGCTGGATATGGCAGTGTATCCACATTTATGTCATCATTAGAGAGAGATTTAGAAGCCTTACCTTTTTGCTTTTGTTGCTTACTTACCTCCCTCTCCTGATTGAGTTCTTCTCTTTCCTTGTCCTGCTGCTGATTTGTTGTATCCTCCTCCACTTGGGTATGCTGTTGCTCTTCTAAAGCCTTCCCACTTCTCAAGGTGATGGCTTTGATCTGCTCCCTTGGGTTAGTTTCAGAATTACTAGGTAAAGTTCCTTGATTCCTACCTGATATGGCGTTTGCTAGCTGTCCCATTTGTATTTCAAGATTTTTGATTGATGCCTCTTGATTTTGAAGTCTGGCTTCAGTCCGAGCTTCTCCTTTCTCTTGATTTGCTAGAATCTTCGAAAGCATGTCCTCAAGATTTGATTTTTGCTCTGGTTCTCGCGCTACCTTTTGGAATCCAGGTGGTGGTTTGTTTGAGCAATGGGCTGTTGAGTGTTTGGTTGCTGGTTGTTGTTTGACCATGAGAAGTTTGGGTGATTCCTCCAACCAGGATTGTAAGTGTTTCTGTATGGATCATTAGACCTGCAAAAATTTGAAACATAATTAGCATGGTCAAAAGAATTTACAGCTTGAACATTACCTGCTTGGCATTCTTGGCTGGGATGTCCTCCTCCACACATGTCACAAATCTGAGCAACCAAAGAGGATTTTTGCAATTTTGACAACTGGTTGGTTAGTGACTCGACTTGAGCCTACAATGCTACTATAGGATCAACATTTTGAATGCCAGCAACTCTCCCTCTTGCACTTCTCTCCACTGGGTACTGGTACATGTTAGATGACATCTCTTCAATCAGTTCATACACCTCATTAGGGGTCTTTTTGTTCATGGTCCCACCAGCTGTAGCATCAATTAAGTTTCGTGTTGAAACTGTAATTCCATTGTAAAATGTCTCTATTTGCATCCATAATGGGATTCCATGATTTGGGCACTTTTTGAGCAGCTCTTTAAATCGTTCCCATGCTTCATAAAGTTGTTCATCATGTTCCTGCATGAAATTGGAAATAACATTATGCAACTTAATTGTTTTGGCAGGTGGAAAATACTTACGAAGGAACTTCCTTTGTAGCTCTTCCCATGTTCGAATGGATTCAGGTGGCAGCGTGTGATACCAATTTTTTGCTCTGTCTCTTAGAGTGAAAGGGAATAATCTCAACCAGACAACTTCATTAGTAACATCCTTAAATCTGAAAGTATCATAGATTTCAAGAAATTTTTCAATGTGTTCATTAGGATCCTCTTGAGACAAACCTCCAAATTGATAATTGTTCTGAATCATTGACAGGATTTGAGGCTTGATCTCGAAGTTACTTGGAACTTCAGGTCTCACAATGGCTGATCTTTGAGCATTTGGGTTTGATTGAACATAATGTTCCATTGTCTTCTCAGCCCCTTCTTCTTGGTTTTGACCCTCCATTGCTGACTGTCCTGTTTTCCTCCGGTTAAGGAGTGATCTTTCAGGTTCCGGATCTGGTTCAGCTAGTGGTTCTCCACCAGACCTTGTTTTCATGCACAGACCTGGTTCAACCTGAAAAATAGAATATAAAAATTAGACTCAATCAACAAAATAAAATTCACTTAAACTTACTCTCAATTCAATGGTCCCCGGCAACGGCGCCAAAAACTTGTTGGGTGTCTAGCAAGTGCACTAGGTCAGCAAGTAATATAGACTTCAAGAGTCCAGATATCGATCCCACAAGGACCTTGATGAGAGCCTAATCTAAGCAAAAACTTTCCTATTGATTGAGGTGAAGAAAATTTGGATTTTTGTTTGAAAACTGGAAAAGAAAAACAGAATTTAAACTTTCTGGAAAAACTTATGAAGATGAGATGTTGGGGAATAATGCCAATCCCTCCTAGTTGTAAACATATAGAATTCTGATTTTATAACTAAAATATCCTTGCCTTGACTTAGCTTTTTGAAAACCTAGTTACCCATATACAGGACATAACTTTCACTTATTACTTGAACTCCTTCTCAACCGGAACATTCAAATCCTAAGTGCATAAATATAAAAGCTTGAAGATTTACTCTTTCTTATTCAGAACAAGAGTTATAGAAGTCACATCACTTTTCAACTAGTCTCCTTCATAACCGGAACAATCTAGTTTGAAAAACAAGTTATTTTAGAAAATAAAGAATCATATAACCAACCCAACTTTCTACTGAAATTTAACTTCTCAATTCGAACCTCATTAAACTTCAAATATCAATTCAGATCAGAAATAAGCAATGAACTCAGTTTCTAAAACAAAAACAGGATATTTTATTGCTACAAAGTTCAGAATTCAAACATAAAACAGCTAGGAGTTCATGACTTCCCCAACAGAGAGACTACTCCATGCTAATAGAATAAACACACAAAGAGGAATTAATTACAGCCATGAAAACAAGAAGAAAATTAAGTACAGAAAACCCCCTTTTGAGGACTGCCCTTAGCTTCAACTCCTCCTCGACTGAAATCTCTTCCTTCTTTCTCTCTCTCTCTCAACTCCACACTAACTAAAAGAACACGAAATTAAACTAAAAACAAGAATTATAACTCTGGAAACTGGATTAAAACTGGATGGTTTGAGCTCCGCCTTGGACCCCTTTTTATACTTGAAACTCTGTCCAGACCTTGTAATTTCAGCCTCTGTCCAAGGGTGTGAATTGCAACTTTCCGACCTCATAATTGCATGAAATTACATCAAGATCTTCCTTTTGAAATCCTTTCCATGCTCACGAAGTTTGAATCAATTCTGAGTTGGGAAACTCGAGATATGAGGGAAGGAAGTAGCCTGATTTCTGCTGCCAACTTCTGCACGGGTCCACCACTTTGAAGATGTGCAACTCGAGAATTCTGGCTTGGATTGACCTGAAATTTCGTGAAAAGATCCTCTCTAGTACTAGGAAACTTCGTTACAAGTTTGGCTTCAATTGGAATTGTGAAAGTCCTTCTCTGATCTTCACAAAATTCGGATTTTTCTCCTTCCATTAGCAGCAGATTCCTGTTTTGAATTAATTTCTTCATTTGGACCATTCAATGCATCTGGACTTAAGTAAATTCCCTTAAACTCTTCGTGGGCACCTTCCTTAGTCGTCTGAGACTCCTTCTCCCAAGTTTGGATTTGATTTGATTGCAGGTTCCCGAGATTTTGGTATTTTCTGCTGCTGATTCATCGGCGCGGCCGCCCCGAATTCTGGCGTGGTCGCGCCATCGAACCCGATATCCGTCTGTCAGGACACCTCTTGGCGCGGACGCGCCAAAATATGCTGAGATTTTGCGCAGTCGCGCCGGTCCTTGGCATTTACTTTGTCCCCGAATGGCAACTTCTCTTTCTGCTTTTAGCTCCTTTTGGCGCGGTAGATCCTTCCGGTGGCGTGGTCGCGTCAATTCACATTCCCCAATCGTTGGCTTTCATGACCGTTAGGTCGTTAAGAATTTTTCCACATTAATTTGAATTTTCAAGGATTTATCTGGTGCGGTTGCGCCAGAAACGGCGTGGTCGCGCTTTTCGCGACCGAAACGGCGCGGTCGCGCCATTCTCTTTTTGGCTTGTTTTGCTCCTTTTTCCTTCATTTTCCCCAGATTTTCTTCTTTTTCTGGGTACCTGAGACATAAAACATGTATTTCAGTTATATTTGTCACTTTCAAACTTATAATCAACTCAAATTAGGAATTTATGATCAATAATTCATGCCTAAATAAGTGTCTTTTAGACACTTATCAGTTTTGCAGGTGAAGAGCATCGGCCGCCTTACTGCGAGCACGAGATCGCCCTTCTGGAATGACCTGAGTCGTACCTTTTTGTTGAAGGCTCTGGTCAAGCGGGATTGGTAGCACTCGAGATGTTGTTGCTCCTTGAGTCGTTGTTAATCGAGAAACTCAAGTTCTGCGAGTGTCAGTTGGGCACATTCCTCCGTCGTTAACCCTTCTCTTACTGCAATTCGTAGGGAAGGTAGCTGTACTTCGAGGGGAAGCACTGCTTCAGCACCGTAGACCAGTGAGAATGGGGTTGATTGGGTCGGTGTCCGAACCGACGTTCTGTATGCCCATAACGCTTCGGGCAATTTCTCGTCCCAACTCTTTTTGTTGGTGCCGATGGTCTTCTTTAGGATTTTGCAGAGTGTTTTGTTGAAAGCTTCTGCAAGTCCGTTGGCTGCCGGATTGTAAGCCGTAGAGGTCCGCATTGTATGGAAAATTTCTCGCTGAAGCGGTCCATGACTCTGTTTCTGAATGGCGTGCCGTTGTCTGTCATTATGTATCGAGGGACTCCATATTGATAGATGATTTGAGTTTGAATGAAGTCGACGACGGTGACAGCTTTCACTTCTCGGTAAGCAGCAGCTTCTGCCCATTTCGAGAAGTAGTCGGTGGCGGCCAAGATGTACTGCCGGTCGGAGTCGGATTTGGGACTGATGGGGCTAATGATGTCCATCCCCCAAGCTTTGAACGACCATGATGCGACTGTTGGGTGTAGTGGTTCCGGTGCCTGATGTATGTAGTCGCCGTGGATTTGGCACTGTTTGCAAGTTCGAGCTATTTCGATGGCATCTCTGAGCATAGTCGGCCAATAGTAACCCAGTCGTTTGACTTGCAAGTGAAGCTTCGGGCCAGCTTGATGTGCGCCACAGATTCCACTGTGTATCTCTTTCAACACTTGTGACCCTTCTTCTTTGGACAAGCAGCGAAGGAGCAGACCTTCATATGACCGTCGGTAAAGTACGTCATTGATGAAGACATACTTCGGAGCTGCTCGACGGATTTGGACTCGCTCTCGCAAATCGACCGGTAGTGTGCCGTGACGAAGAAAGTTGATGATAGGTTTGCGCCAATCCTCGGTTTGATTTTGGCTGGCCGAGATGGGAAGAGATTCTTCTATCTCTTCTATTTGCTCTTCTTTTGTTTCTTCTTCGGCCGGTGGAGGGATTACCCATTGCTCGCAAATGGGAATCTGGCTTGGTCGTTGGTCGAATTGTGCCAGAATGACCGCGATGCCGGCTAATGCGTCGGCTGGCCCATTCTCGGAGCGAGGGACATGGTGGAGTGAAGTTTCCGGGATTTGGGCCAGAAGTTCACTGGCATGCCTCCAGAGTGGTTCGAGTTCAAGTTTCTTTACTTCGAACTCTCCAGTAAGCTGCTTGATGACCAGAGCCGAGTCGCTGTGGATGTGTAACCGTGGCAGCTGCATTTCGACCGCTATGCCGAGCCTGAGTAATAAAGCTTGGTATTCTGCTTCATTATTCGACCAAATCTGGGTGAGCACGAATGAGTATGGCAGTAGATCTTTCTTGGGTGAGACGAATAAGACTCCGGCGCCAGCTCCATTTCTTCGTGCGGCGCCATCAAAATACATCTCCCAAGGTGGAAGCACTTATACCAGGAATATTTCTTCGTCTGGGAATTCTTCTGTTAACTCCCATTCGGCCGGCACCGGGTGGTCGGCCAAGAAATTGGCCAATGCTTGGCCTTTGATTGCTCATTGCGGAACGAAGTTGATTTCGAACTCTGATAGGAGCAGTGCCCACTTAGCCAATCGACCAGAGAGGATTGGTCGCGACATGATGTATTTCAGCGGGTCAGCTCTCGAGATGAGATTCGTCGAATGCGCCAGGAGGTAGTGCCGAAGCTTTTGAACTGCGAAGATGAGAGCCAGGCAGGTTTTCTCAATAGGTGTATAGTTGAGCTCGGCACCCACCAACGTTCGGCTGAGGTAATACAGAGAACGTTCTTTGTTGTCCTCATCACATTGAGCCAAAAGAGCGCCCACCGATTTTTCTTGTGTTGCGATGTATTGCAGCAACGGTCTGTTGACGATTGGAGCAACGAGCACTAGCGGCTTGGTGAGATACGCCTTTATGTTGTTAAAGACGTTCCTGCAGGAGTCGTCCCACTCGAACGGTGTACCCTTCTTTAGCAGACGACTGAAAGGCTGGCACCTCCCAGCAAGGTTCGAGATGAAACGCCGAATGTACACTAGGTGACCTTGGAAGCTTTTAAGCTCGGAGACGTTTTTGGGCTCTGGCATCTTTTGAATAGCGTCGATTTTTGACTGGTCGATTTCGATCCCTCTGTGATGGACGATGAATCCCAGGAACTTGCCTGAGGTGACGCCGAATGCACATTTCAACGGATTCATTTTGAGTTGAAACCGTCGAAGCCTCTCGAATACAGCTCTGAGGTCGAGGAGATGATCTGACCTTTGTTTCGTTTTCACCACCAGGTCGTCGACGTAGCATTCGACTCGTTTATGGAGGAAGTCGTCGAAGATGTTCTGCATTGCTCTTTGGTAGGTCGCGCCAGCATTCTTGAGTCCGAATGGCATCACTTTGTAACAGAAGATGCCCTTTGGTGTGCGGAATGCCGTGAGTTCCTCATCTTTTGGGTCCATCAGAATTTGATTGTAGCCGGAGGACCCGTCCATGAAAGATAGGGCTTCGTGACCTGTCGTCGCATCGACCATGAGCTTGGTAATTGGCAAGGGGAAGTCGTCCCTCGGGCACGCCTTATTCAGGTGACGAAAGTCGACGCAGACCCAAATTTGGCCAGTCTTCTTCTTGACAGGCACGATGTTAGCGATCCAGGATGGGTACTTCATCTCTCTGATGAAGTTTGCCACGATCAATTTGTCGACCTCCTTTTCGATTTCTGGCACCAATTCTGGTCGGAACCGTCGTTGCGACTGCTTGACTGGTCGAACAGAGGGATGAACTGCCAATTTATGGACTGCCATTCGTGGGTCGAGACCTAGCATCTCTGTGTAGTTCCAGGCGAAGATATCTCGGTATTCATGGAGTAACGCCATATATTCAGCTTCTTCTTCAGTCGTCAGCGATGCACTGAGGAATGTCGGCCTTGGGTCCTCTGTGGTACCCAAATCGACTTTCTTTAATTCGTCGACGATCGACTGGCCTCCTTCTTCGAATTCAGCCGGAGCCTCCTTCAAGACGAATTCCTCATCTTCTTGTTCCTCGTCGATGATGAAAATGTGATTCACTGTGGCTGAGTCATAGGCGCGAGCTCGTGCAATGGCTTCCTTCAATGTATAGATGACGATTGGACCGCCGTCGTTCTTTGGCCGACCGCCATCGTTCTTTGGCTGATCGCCGTCGTTCTTTGGCCGGCTTCGATTGATGGTGGCTTTGGTGTAAATAATCACTGGCTTTGAAGTATTTTGTTTCTCGATTGGGATTTGGCCAACTAAGACTTGGTGCACATCTGCCGATGACTTTCTAGTTATCTTGATCGGCTTTGTTTGGGCTGTATAGATCTTGATTGGTTTTGGTCTCTCATAGCCGAGGCCCAGACGACCTTGACTGATGCGATGCCCTTCATTCTTCAATTTCTCCTGCTCTGGAGTGAAGACGGGTAAGGTCACAGGAGGTTTTGCATGAATCTCGTCTTTTGTGAGATTGGCCCCTGCTCTGGCCATACCCCGGTAGGCGTTCGGGTCGAAGCCTTCATTTGAGCATGTTGACGGCAACTGTTGTTGGCTCGGCAGTTGATTCACGATACTTCGTTCCTCCAATTTTGGAAGAGGAAGCCTAACTTTTTCTGGCAAAGGGGTCAGTTGGATTTTGTTGCAGGCGACCAGGGGAGCCTCTCCTTTCTTCCTTTGCGATTGTGGAATGTATCGCAAGATGGGTATGTTGCGCCGATTTGGTGTAGGCGCGACTGTGGCCGGTTTACGGCCATGTGCCGACGGGCTGTTGTGCGCCGGCTGCTTTGGAGATACGACCTGCGTCGTGGTCTGTTTAGGAGATTCGACCTGCATCATTGTCTGTTTAGGAGAAGCAACTTGCGTAGGAGTCTGTGGCTTTGTGGGCTACGACGACTGTTTGAGTGTTGCATCCTGCGCCGGTTGTTTGGAAGATGCAGCCTGCGTCGGAGTGCTCTTGGCGTTTGCTGCCAGGTTCGACTCTGGTGACAATTTAACTGTCGGCCTAGTCGTCAGATAGAATTTAGCATTTGCGAACGATGCCTCTGCTTCTGTGAATGGGCTTTCGTTGGCATACACCGTCTTCTGCTCGCCGTTTTCCCAATACTTGAAGCATTGGTGAAGTGTGGATGACACGACTCCATTTGAATGAAGCCATGGTCGACCCAGGAGTAGATTGTAAGACGTCCTGGAGTCAATGACTTGAACAGGAGTGTCGGCTATCATGTCCCCGATGTGCAGCTTGAGGTTCGTCATGCCGAGTGTTCTCTGGTCCTCCTGGTTGAAACCTTGAATGAGGAGAGAACTTGGAGAGAGGTCGCCAGCAGAGAGACCAATGTTCTTCATCGTGCGAATAGGCAGAATGTTGGCTGCAGATCCACAGTCGATGAGGATACGGTTGATTTTGTGGTCTCTGATGTAGCCGAAGACGAACAACGGTCTGTTGTGATTCTTCGTCCCCAATTGTGCGTCTTCCTCTCTGAATGTAATGCACGGTGGGCATGTGACGGCCAATGTTTCTTCTGACTTCGCGAAATGCGCTTTGGTGTAAGCGTCTTCCTCCTCTTTTTGTAAAGGACGGGTTAACCCAACCTTTGGCAAATCGTGCTTTCTCATCAGCAGCGTTTCAAGTTCGGCTTTGAGTTCCTCTGGTTTGGCGAGGATCCGGATTAAGGCTTGTCTTGACCTGATGTCCAGGTCGAGATCGTCCTCTGTCTCATTGAGGTGTGAGATTTGTTTGAGCGACGTCTCGAGGTCGTCGCATTAGACGACTGGTCTTTTGCCCTTCTCTTTTGTTGTTGTTTGCTCGGGAGGAGCTGTTGAGCAGGTCGCCACCATTGCAGGCGGCGAGAGGAACTCCTTCGGGAAGAACTCCGCCAATGTGACGGGTCTTCTTTTTTTTTTTGCTGGCCCCCTGGACGTCGGTCCTGGGAGTCTTCTTTTGGCGCTTCGCGGCTTTTTTATTTGGCCGATTCGCCTTCGTTCTGGTATTCGCCGGTGCCGGTTCTAGTTCTCGAATAGGCTTCTTTCTCCGGGTGACCAGGATCCACCCCTCTGCATCGGCTGCAGCTGCTTCTTGGGGTGCCGGTTTTGGTGCGACCTTAGCCGGTGGTCGTCTATTGTTATTGTGCAGTCTGTTGGAGGGACCGAATTTTGGACGATACTCCTTCTTTGTGATCTGCTTCCTGCTTGGCCGAGTCTGCCGGTTCAGCTCGGCTCTAATGGAGATGGTATATGAGGAGGCTGTGTTTTTAGCTCCTTCGATTTCGATACGGCCTTGCGCTGCCAGCTCCATGATACGGTCCTTCAAGACGAAGCATTTCTCCGTCGAGTGCCCAACCAGTCGATGGTATTTGCAAAAATTTGGATCTTTGCTTTTGGATTGGTCGCCAGGTCTTTTGATTTCTGGTAGCCTCAGTAGTTGATTGTCAAGCAGCTGATCAAGCATGATGGGAACGTCGGCGTCGGCAAAGGGATATGTCTTTGCCTGTCGTTCTTCCAGTGTCAGCTTCTTGAAGCCTCCCGTCAATTGTCGTGGGAGGTAGGTCGGCTTGACCTTACTTCCGACCTTGATCGGTTCGACAGTATTTGTCGTGAAAGAGGATTTTGATTTCTCTTTCGTTTCTTTGGGCGTGGTCGCAGCAGGTGCCTTCCCCTTTTTGCGAGGGTCGGCGAGTGAAGATCCTTCCTCTCCTCGTTCTTCTATCAAGTTTTCCATATTGTGAGCTTCTGTTGTGAGCTCCTAGAAATCTTTCGGCCTTCGGCTCTATATGTAGCAGAGGAGATTCCATCGCATTCCCCGTGAGCACATTTCTATTTCGGCTTCGAGAGATAGATTCGAGCTTTCTTTCCAATTGAGGCTCAGGTTCCTCCATCGGTTGATGTAGTCGACCATTTTTTCGCCCTTCTTCTGTTTGAGGTTGGCGATCTCGACTAGAGTGACGGTGCGCTGGGTACTGTAGAACCGACTGAGTAATTCACTCTCCAGTTGTTCCCAACTGTCAATCGACTCTTGGGGTAGCTCGATGTACGAATCGAAGGCATTTCCCTTCAGTGACTGGCCGAACTGCTTGACTAACAAGTCGCCGTCTGTGCCGGCGTTATTACACGTTTCAATGAAATGAGCGACATGCTGCTTTGGCTGGCCGTCGCCGTTAAATTGTTGAAACTTGGGAGGGTGATAGCCGATCGGCATTGGGATGTTCTGGATCCTCTATGTGTACGGTCTCTTGTAGGCGACTGATTTGTGGTCGCTGGCGCTGTTTCGTACTGCACGGTTGATGAGCTCTGTAATGGAATCAAGGGCAAGAGCAGACGGATCCACTTGGGGCGGCCTCTGCGGATGGCAACTGGAACGACGAGCGGCAGCTCGTCGTCGGAGGAGAGGTCTTCTTGCGGCAGCTCGGCTGAGGCGCTGGTAGTCGACCGATTTCGGTCGACTTCTTGAGAGACGCCACCAGTGTTATTGGTGGCTGTGCCCATTTCAAGCCGTTCAAACATCTTCGCGATTTGATCATTACGATCTGCTAGTTGAGCATCACGGGCTGCAAGTTGCGCATCTTTTATGCGCAGCTGTTCGCTCTGCTCCTTTATTGCGGCCTGCATTTCGGCAAGCTGCTCTTCAATAGTCTTGGCCGAAGTTGTCATTGCGGCCATCTTGACGGTTTGCGTCGGAGTAATTGTTCTTGACGTAACTTGGAGATATGAATCCGTCGTCGGTGACTTCATTGGAGAGGTGGGGGATCGGTCAGAGGAACCAGTCGCAGGTTGATTGCGGGATGTGACTGGCTTACGATGGCAGCCACTGGTGAGAGTCGGTGAGATGGAATGGGCTATGTGGCAGCAGGGGAGATCGCTGACGTCTGTCGGCGAGGTGAGCGGAGGGGTGGTGGACCAGCTGCTGCGTTGAGAGCGGCCAGGAGGTCGTGTGAGACCAACATAACCGGCGAGTTGTCTGTCGCCGATGCTCTTTGCACAGAGGAAGCTGGCCTTGAGCATGTCCTGGTCGCAGGGAGAGAGGAGATGCCCCCACTTTGCTCGTAGTGCTGTACCAAGGTGGGAACAATAGAGCTTCTCCGTGACGGCGGCGACTGCGTCGGGCTGGCAGTCGGGCTGCGAGGAGGAGGAGAGGTGGCGATGGCCAAATAGGTCGGCTTAGCCATCGCTGGCAGTAGTTTGGCGGTGACCGTGGCTGGTTTGTAGGAGGCCGCGGTAGCCTGTGGCACGAATAAGGCGCATGGATGGCGCGCGTCGCACATGAAAGGAGCTTGTCCAGCAGACAAATTTCAGGCCATAGCTCTCGTCACTAGGCGAGTGGCCGGTGGTGGTAAGGTAGGAACGCGAACGTTGGCCAGAGATGTGGCAGCAGATCCGCGAGTTCCAATAGTTGAACCTGCGGTCGGGCCGGGGCGCGGTTGGGCAAAGCTCGAGGAGGCAGTTTGCTTGCCTCCATTGTTGTTGTTGTTGTTGCCGTTGTTGGCGTTGCTGGCCATGACTCAGGTTGGAGATTTTTTTTTTTGATTGGACGGAGAAGGAGATGAGAGGTAGGAAAGGTCCCACTGGGTATGCCAAATCTGTTTCACCGAAAATCCGTCGGTTTGAGAAGAGGCGCGACCGAGAGAATATTTCAATTAATTTAGAATAATTTGTGTTTACAACGTGTGTGACTCAGGAAAAAGCGAGTTCACTCTCCTAAACTTCCTCTGATTCGATCTCCGTTACAAGTTTAGTTGAAGTTTCAGATCCTGCGAGGTCGTCGTTGAGACTGCGAGTTACAGAAATGAAAGTCCACGATCTGAGGCTTTTGTCGGTCGGACGGAGGTATTTGTGCTCCGTGAGTGTCGACTTGTGACGATGCCGGTGACGGTGTAGAATTGCTTCTGGTCGAGCTGTAGAGCGACGAACCGCGAGTGCTGAACTTCTCTGGTTTTTAGTGCTTCTGCGAGTGTATTTTCTTCTCGGCAAGAAGGCTGTCGATCTTCAAAATTTCCAACCCCTGGGACAGGGAACTTCTGGCCTTTTGTAGCCAATCTGTGTAGTTGTTGAGGAATTTTGCCTGGGAAAGGGGATCACGATCCCCTTTCTACTGCTGTAATTGAGATGGGAGAGGACGAGGAGCTCCTCTGTTGAGATCCCTTGAATGAGGATCGTGTCCCTTTTTCTGGGTTTTTATCTCCACGTTTGAGGTAGATGACTGTATGCTGACTCATGCTGATGTGGCGATGACTCGCTGAGTCATTGCTGACTGGACGATGACTGTGTTGACGATGTGGCGGATGGCTCTGGCGATGGGCTGTGTCGGATGACCATGAGAATCGTCGAAGCCAGTCCACGAACCTTGGTTGCTGGATTAGTGGACTCATGGACTTGTTGAATTTGGGCCATGCACATTTTGGTGCATACAGTAAGGTAAATTAAATACCATAAGTCCATAATATAATATATAAAATTATAAAAGCACGATAAAAAAAAAGAATTTGAATTTTGAAATTAAAATTTTAAATGGTACAAAATACAAATGACCTATTCATCAGATTGTTTTTAAAAAAATATAAGTTATTTTTTAATCGTACAAGTTAAGAAATCGGTATTAAGTGTGAAAACTTAAATAACCAGAAATGTGATCAAAATAATAAAATTAGGGGAAATGGTGACTCATATAATGCTGATTCATACATGGATGTCACCAAAATGAATGGATCCATCATTTTGGCCTAAGGGTTTGGATCGCGTTTTTAAAAACCCGAACCAGACTCGTCTTATATATGTAACCCAAAACCTAAACCCGGAAAAAACCAAAATGGGTTTTAATCCAAACCCAAACCCAACTCGAAATTTGTTTTAAAAACTCGAACCCGACAGTTTTTGCTAAAACCTAAACCCGACCCCAAAAAAACTGATTTTCTATTACTGTTTTTTTATTCCTTAAGAAAAAATATATTGTTTCACCGAAAATCTGCCGGTCCGCGAAGAGGCACGACAGAGGATATTTCAATTACTTTAGAATAATTTGTATTACAGGGTGTGTTTTGTATGCGAGTTCACTCTCCTAAACTTCCTCTGATTTGATCTCCGTGTGAATTTGGTGAAGCTTCAGTTTCTAGCGAGTCGGCGACGAACTCCGTGTTCTGGAACGAGTGTGCACGAGCGGTGACGGCTTTGGACGGTTGGACGGAAGTATTTGTGTTCTGTGTATTTTGACTTGTGACGTTGCTGGCGAACGTGTAGAGCTGCTCCGTTTGAACTGGTAGACGACGATAGACTGCGATTTGCTGAACTTCTGCTTTGGCTCGAGAACGTCTCTATGAGTGAGAGCTTCTAGGTGAAAATTTTTCGAACCCTTGTGACAGGGAACCCTGGGCTTTTTGTAGCCAGTTCTCTTGGGTCATTGAGGCTTTTTCCTGGGAAAAGGGATCAAGATCCCCTTCCTGCTGCTCTGGTTGAGAGAAGAGGGGAAGAGGAAGACCGGGGCTTCCTCAGTTATCGGCCAGACTTGGTCGTTTGGCCACTGATGAGGCTTCTTGACGTGGTTGATGACTCGACGGATTATGCTGATGAGGGCGCTGACTGTGCTGGTGACGCGGCAGCGTGAATGGATCTTTCGATGGGCTGCTGAGGTGGACTTCGAGCATCAACGAAATATGCCCATGGTCGTTGTTTGATGGACCAGTGGGTTTCTGGGCTCGTTGAATTTGGGCCATGCACATTTTGGTGCGTACAGATTGCCCCCTTTCGAAACTTGAACGTTCTGGAGGAACGAGCGAGTTTCGAAACTGAAGAAGAACACACAATGCACACACCCTTTTTTTTTTTTTTTTTGATCCTCTTACTCTTTTAGGATCGTTTATCTTTTGTGTACCATTTTTTCTGTCCTCTTGCTGTTTTAGGGCAGTGTATATTTTCTGTACACTCTGTACACCATTTTTTTTCTTTTTTTTTTTCTCAATTTTTATTTTATTTATTTATTTTTTTTTTGCGTACAAATGTACGGCATGGAGTGAATGTTCCTGAGCGGAAGAGGGTACTCAGGTGGAGAGTTGATACTGACTTGATCGCCCTGTTTGAATGTAGCTTCAGAGAAAACTGGTAGTTGTGCTCTGATTCCGCGAAGAGGACGTTTTCGACGAACTGAGACGACTTCTGCGATTTTTGACAACTTCGGTTCGAGAGACTTTCTCCGGCTGGTGTAGTAAAGAAATGTTGCAGAGTTTAGCGCAAGTCACCACACCCAAGGAAGAGAGCGCGCTTGAACGGGCTTGGGAAACCAAATTTGAGTTGAATTTGATACCTCGACGAACACGAACTCGACGACGTCTGCTAGTCTCCATAATTTTCTGCGATTCTAGTCTTTTCGGCCAAAAGCAATCAGTGCAAGCTGAATGGTGTGGCTCTGATGGTTTCCTCGGCTTAATTCCAATGGACCTTTAATGCTGTGACCATTTGCTATCTCTGCACAACTCTAGAGACGTTCTACGTTGTGGTTCTGTTTCGTTTTCCTTGCTTTGCAATCGGGCTTTTTATATGCCGGAGTAACTCTGAGGGGTGGGGCCTACCTAGACTTGTTAACGATCCCGGGACTGTCACCTGATCGGGTCCCCATGCAGAGTTTCATCATAAGGGAAACTCTGTACGGAGGCTCGCGATCAAATCTCTTTTGAAAAGGGACTGCTACTTTCCCAAAACCGAATGAAACTTTTTGAGTTCCTTGATAAATAGCACTCTTCAGGCTTCGTATACTTCATCGTACAAACCTCGTAGATTACTTCTTTGCTTTCGGTGACCCTTGAGCATCTGCGACTCAAAATTCTGCGTGTGTTTGTGAGCTAGGGCCTGAACATCATCCGTGCTTTTGGGTTCCGGAGGACCGCTTGTCGATGACGACCTGAATAGCCGTCTCTTTATGTGAATCTCAGCTTTGTCTCTTCCCCCCTGCGTCAAAAAGCCTTCTTCCGACTAGGGTTGAAAGGTACAGTTAAAAAAAACTTGTCTTTTTTTTTCTTCGACAACCTCGTATTGAGTTTAAGTCAGCCAGGGTCCCACTCTCTTTTCTTTCTTCTTCTCTTCCCCCTCTTTCGTTCTTCTTTTTCTCTCCTCTCTTTTTCGACTTCACCCTTGGTTACTCTCCCTCTCTTGTTTTTTTTTTAAGCTCTCATTGCTTACCTTTTTTTTGAATTGGCTCCTTCGTGCACTTTTGGTGTCCGCCATCTAAGTGTAGATGACCGGGCTCCTTTCCTGCGTTGTTTGGCCAAGGAACGCGCCTGGATCTGTCGCCGGGCAAGGTCTCTCTCTTTTATTTTTTAGTCTGCTCCAAAGGATCCTGGTTAGATGTCTAGGATATTGACTTTTTTTTTTTCGCGGCTTCCGTCTCATTGGCCAGAGAGTGCAGGTCATGCCTAGGTCGGTTACCGGGCGTTGTCGTTGTTTCGACTCTGGCTGGCTCAGTCGCCGGGAGGAAACCTATGTTTCAATCGTCGGGCGTCAAAGTTTTGATTTGACTGTTTCGGCAGATTTGTCAGAGGTCCCATCTCACACCAACACCTTTGGCTTGGCCACCAAGTTTCGGTTTCGGCATAATCGCGGCTGGCCATGATTGCTGAAGTATGAATTGTCTCGACCTGGTGACAGTTCCTTCTTGTCACTAAACACTTCTCTCTTTTTTTTTTGTTTGCGACGACTTCTTTTTGTCGTAGCTCTTTTTTTTTTTTTTGGCGACTTCTTTTTTGTCGTAGCTCTTTTTTTTTTTTTTGTTTTGCGCGACTTCTTTTTTTGTCGCGAACTCCTCTTTTTTTTTTTTTGGGAAGAGTCACTTACCTGACCCCGTCTGAGTGCGTCTAGTCCAGTCGCTGGGCGCTGCTTGGTTACACCTCACTTTGCTTTTGGTAAATGATTTTGAATCATGCTCGACTCGGTCGCCGGGCATTGTTTCGCGGCATTTGTTTCCCGTCCAACTCTATCGTCCGACACTGGGATTCGAAATGCGAGCGTCTGGTTCTATCGCCAGATGCTGAATTCTCCATCCTGTTATGCTCTTGCTGGTCATCGAGCATTGGAGAACCTAGTTTGTTCGCCTCCTATTTGTTGGCCGCGAGGCTGCTTGCTGTTGTCACGCTATCCTCTGTGATTGCGTGTCGTCTCGAGACTGTGTTTCTTTTGGTCATCGAGACGTAGTTTTTTTTTCCCGCGACTTTGATTTTCTTTTGTCGCTATTCACCTTTTTTTTTTTCGGTGATCCCCTTTTTTTTTTATCGCGAGGTGAATTTTTTTTTTGAATTGGGGTAGGGATGAATTGCTTACCTGATTTTCGACTTGGCCATTTTGTTTGCAGATGTCTTCTCCATCAGATTCTGCTTCCTTACTCGGCCTCATTCTCTCCAACGTCCTGGCAACCGTAAGGGGTGTTCGCCAAGACTGTTTACGGATTGGTGATGCGAGGGGAGACCGGAGACCGCTGCTGCTACCTCTCTGGAGACCGTCGGCTTTTGGAGGCTGCGATGTACATGTTCCTCTAGTCAAAGCTACTTGCGAATTTTGGAGTCGTCCTGTCGTCGATGAGGATGACCAGATTAGCTATCTCCCTGGAGTCGGTGAAGATTCATCGTCCCCGCATCAGACTCAGGGTACCTTCTTACTGAGTCCCATGCATGACAATCTGGTGGGTTTCTCTACACCAGAGCTTTTCATCGACCGCAATCGGTTCGGTCCTTGGGAGCTCGAAACGATTGAAGCCTTGAGTCCCCAACATGTACCTTTTTACTTCGAGTGGGCGGATGTCGTTCTTCGCACTTGTTCCGAATGCTTGGCCGCGGTCGACTTGATCCACGCCGTTCGAGCTTCGATGTTCCGGTACCACTGCTGCAGCAATGTGGTTAATGCTTTCATGAAAGTCTGGTGTTCTTCTACCAATTCCATCTTCACGCCGGAGGGAGAGTTATCGATCTCATGCATCAGCTTGGTGGTCTGCCTCTTGCTGGGAGCCTCTTCGATGAGACGTTCCCGTCCATTGAGGATTTCCTCGAGTGTCACTTCCTTCAGCTGCCCGAAAGTCTAAAGTATTTGATTCTCGCCTACTACCGTTTGTTCGAGCCTTTGGAAGTAGACGGATTCACCGGACTCCAAATGTCCGAATGGGCATTGTTTTGGTTCCACCCCTAAGACGGCGTACAGCCTTCTGAAGACTCGTGGGCTGATCGCAGGAAGACTTCCGGCCTCACGAGTTGCGATAGGTCGCCGCGGTTGAATCAACCTCTGGTCGAGCTCGGAGTCCCTGATGCGCTTGCCGACGAGGTGTATCTGGTGGCGTTTCTATCTTTGTGGATTTGCCGCTGCATTCTCCCTATGCTGGGGGGTATGTTGCGCTTCACCATAGTCAAGATGGCCTGTTACTTGGCGAACGGCCAGAAATATAATCTAGCCGTCGCGACTTTGGCCAGCCTCTACCGAGGGCTCAACAGTTCTACTTGCGGGAGGATCCCATGGCCGTTTGTCTACACTTGGCTCGCCCAACGGTTCGGCGTTCATGGGGCTGACCCTTCAGAGGGCGAACGACCTTTGATGATGATCTACCGCAACCCCGACCGCTGCCATGCCTACACCAAAAAGGAGGCTCGCGAGTTATTTTGGCGCGGTGGAGTACAGTGCTGGTACCCGTCTCAAGCTCTCCCTCCGGGCCCGATCGTAGACAAACCCGGCCACTATGCTTCGAGGATTGAGGTGGAGTACTTCCGGTGCTTGCGGGCGACCCGTCTCGTGTTGCGGCAGCATGATCTTTTGATCATGGAACCATATAGCCTGCACCGGTTTGCTCGCCAATTTGGATTCTGCCAGGATTTGCCGGGCGTTTTGATCGGCGACCAGCGGAGGGCGGCTTCGGTAGAGGCCTTGGTGGAGATATGGCAGGCCAGGAGCGTCTTTCCCCTTGGCACGATAGAAGTGCCACCTTTTGTGAGCCTGAGTTCTGACCCGGGCGTGACGTCTCTATTTCGAGAGTCTTGGCTCGAAACGATCGTTCCCCTCTTCGAGGTAACGTCGTCTGTATCTATTCATTTTTTTTTTCGCCGTCGCTTCCGCTTCCTTTGCTTCTTATTTCACTTGTCCCTCCAGATTTATTTATTTTTTTTTTTTTTTTTTGCAGAGAGAGTGGCAAAACTTCACTGGTGAATCGGTGCCAAAGAAGAAGACTATGCCAAAGAGAGCCACAATGAAGAGGAAGGCAGCAGGGTCGAAGGCTACGAAGAAGACTGCAAATACTTCGGCACCAGAAGTGCCGACGCAGGGGGTCGTTATCAGAGAGACTCCACCAGTTGCGGACGTTAACCAGCCGAGTTCGATCTCCTCGCTGACAGAGGGTGCGTCTGTGGACAAGGGGAAAAGGGTTGTCGAACCAGTGGCCTTGCCGAAGAAGGCCGCTCCGAGGAGGAAGAAGGCAGAGACTCCTAGGGTCTTTTTCGACCCGCCTTTGTTCAAAAAACGGCTGAGGAGTGGCCTCCGTAAGCCCTTGACTCCTCTTCGCAATGTTCACCCCCCGGCGGTTCCTGCTCCGCAGTCGAGAGAGAAGGTCTTGGAGGCGAGTCCGATCGACGGGTCTGTCGCTCCGTCAGTTGAAGAGACTGCTGCGGAGCAGAGGGCAATGCCAGTGCACCCGCTCCCGATATGGTCGCAGGGAGCCGAAGAGTCTCCATGTCCACCCACCGACGCACTTGCAATCGTCCTGTCTCCTCGTGTGGATCAGCCTACCCTTCGTGCGAAAGAGTCGCTATCTCCCGTTGGCTCCGGGGAACACCGACAACTGGGATGGGTTGGAGGAGAGGCGCCCGTCGCTTCCGTTGCCGGTAGATTGAAGGCCGGCGAAGCTGAGTGTCCAATGACCATCTCGAGCGATAACGAGGCGTCCTCCCATCCTTCAGTTCGAGCGGCCGGGGTCCAGTTTCCGTCTTCTGCTTCTGACGTAGGTCGTCCCGCGACCACAACTCCGGAGGAAGGGCCATTTATGAGGAATAGGCCTGGTAACGAGAGAGTGACTCTTGACGTCGGAGAGGGAGGTCTGCAGCCAGGTCGTCGGCCCATCAGCGAGAACTCTTCCACCTCGCGGTTGGTTTCAGTACGTATTCATTTCCTTCTTCTCCCATTCTTTCTTCTCTTTTTTTTTTGTTTAACTGTTTGCGACTTCGGCCTTCTTTTGCTCCCTTTCAGTCGTTGTCGCTTCCTCTTTCGGCGAGGTCACAAGAATGGGTACAGCAGTCTGCACTGGGCCTGTGGACACGGTTCGTTCGGTCGGTCTCTCCCCCCTTTTTTTTTTTTGAGACATCGGGGAAGAATTTTTTTTTTTTTGTAGTCTCGCGTATTTTTGTTGCGAGACCTGCACTGTACTCACTACAATTTTTTTTTTCAATGAGAAGTACACATATATTTTTTTTTAGTTCTCTCTCTTTTTCTGCTGCCCTCTTCATGGGTAAAATCGTTTGAGGAATTTACCGTTCGTTATCGGCAGCTCCGATCCGTTTGCAGTGACGAGCTTGTAAGCGCCATTCGTATAGGCCTCCTGGACGACGTAAGGCCTTCCCATTTCGGTGCGAATTTGCCCCCAGTTTTGCTGGTGAAGAGCATTGGTCGTCGGACTGCGAGAACGAGATCGGCTTTCTGGAATGACCTGAGTCGTACCTTTTTGTTGAAGGCTCTGGTCATTCGGGATTGATAGCACTCGAGGCGTTGCTGTGCCTCAAGTCGTTGTTCGTCGAGGGATTCCAGCTCTGTGAGTCGTAATTGGGCACATTCGTCCATTGGTAGCCCTCCTCTCATTGCGATTTGCAGAGAAGGGAGTTGTACTTCGAGAGGGAGCACTGCTTCGGTGCAGTAGACCAGCGAAAATGGAGTCGACTGGGTCGGTGTTCGGAACGCAGTTCTGTAATCCCATAAGGCTTCACCAAGTTTCTCGCCCCAACTCCTTTTGTTGGCGCCGATGGTCTTCTTTAGGATTTTGCAGAGCATCTTGTTGAAAGCTTCTGCAAGTCCGTTGAGGTCCGCTGTTTTATGCGAAATTTCTCGCAGAAGCGGTCCATGATTCTGTTTTTGAATGGCGTACCGTTGTCCGTCATTATGTATCAGGGAACTTCGTATCGATAGATGATTTGTGCTCGGATAAAGTCGACGAGGGTGATGGCCTTTACTTCTCGGTAGGCGGCGGCCTTGGCCCATTTTGAGAAGTAATCGGTGGCAACCAAGATGTATTGCCGGTCAGATCCCACTGTGTGTTTCTTTTAACACTTGCGACCCCTCTTCCTTTGCTAGGCAACGAAGAAGCAAACATTCATATGACCTCCGGTAGAGTATGTCGTGGATGAAAACATACTTTGGAGCTGCTCGACGAATTTGGACTCGTTCTCGCAGATTGACAGGAAGTGTACCGTGGCAAGGGAAATTTATGATAGCCTCTCTCCAATCTTCGGTTTGATTTTGACTGGCTGAAATGGGTAAAGGCTCTTCTGTCCCTTCTGTTTCGTCTTCCTCTATTTCTTCCTTGACCGGTGGAGGGATTACCCATCGTTCGCAAATGGGAACCTGGCAAGGTCGCTGGTCGAACAGTGCCAGACTGGCCGCGATGCCGGCTAATGCGTCGGCTGGCCCATTCTCGGATCGAGGGACATAGTGGAGTGAGGCTTCCGGGATTTGGGCCAGAAGTTCACCGGCATGTCTCCAGAATGGTTCGAGTTCGGCTTTCTTTACTTCGAACTCTCGTGCGAGTTGCTTGATGACCAATGCCGAGTCGCCATAGATATTTAACTGCGGTAGCTTCATCTCGACCACTATGCCAAGTCCGAGGAGGATAGCTTCATACTCTGCTTCATTGTTCGATCAGTTGTGGGTGAGCACGAACGAGTATGGTAGCAGGTCTTTCTTCGGCGAGACGAACAGGACTCCGGCGCCAGCGCCGCTTCTTCTTGCGGCGCCGTCGAAATACATCTCCCAAGGGGGGAGCACCTCTATCAGAAATATTTCCTCATTTGGGAATTCCTCTATTAACTCCCATTCGGCAGGTACCGGGTGGTCGACCAGGAAATTAGCCAATGCTTGGCCTTTAATTGCTCGCTACGCCACGAAATTAATTTTGAACTCGGAAAGGAGCAGCGCCCATTTAGCCAGTTGACCTGAGAGGATAGGCCGTGACATGATATACTTGAAAGGGTCAGCTCTGGAAATCAAGTTCGTTGAGTGCGCCAAGAGGTTGTGTCAAAGCTTTTGTATCGCGAAGATGAGAGCTAGACATGTCTTCTCGATTGGTGTGTAATTTAGTTCAGTACCCACCAGCGTTCGGCTCAAGTAGTAGAGGGAATGTTCCTTGTTATCTTCGTCGTTTTTAGCCAACAAAGCTCCAACGGATCTCTCCTGTGCTGCGATGTAGAGCAGCAATGGTCGGCCGACGATCCGTGCGACATGTACCGGTGGTTTGGTGAGGTACGCCTTTATATTGTTAAAGGCGTTTCGGCAAGACTCGTCCCATTCGAATGGTGTATCTTTCTTTAGCAAGCGGCTGAACTGCTGGCATCTTCCGGCGAGGTTCGAGATGAAACGCCGAATGTACGCCAGGTGACCTTGAAAACTCTTGAGTTCGGAGACATTTCTCGGCTCCGACTTCTTCTGGATGGCGTCGATTTTCGACTGGTCGATTTCGATCCCTCTGTGATGGACAATGAATCCTAGGAACTTGCCCGAGGTGACGCCAAATGCACACTTCAACGGATTCATTTTGAGTTGAAACCGTCGAAGTCGCTCGAACACTGCTCGGAGGTCGAGAAGATGGTCGGCCCTGTATTTTGGTTTCACCACCAGATCGTCGACATAGTATTCGACCCGTTTGTGAAGGAAAGCGTCGAAAATATGCTGCATTGCCCTCTGGTAAGTTGGACCGGTGTTCTTGAGTCCAGATGACATCACTTTGTAACAGAAGATGCCTTTGGGCGTGCGGAACGCAGTGAGCTCCTCATCCTTTGGGTCCATCCGGATTTGATTGTAACCGGAGGAACCATCCATAAAAGATAAAGCTTCATGACCCGACGTCGCGTCGACCATAAGCTCTGTTATCGGTAGAGGGAAGTTGTCCTTCGGGCACACCTTATTCAGGTTGCGAAAGTCGACACAGACCCGGATTTGGCCAGTCTTCTTCTTGACAGGCACGATGTTAGCAATCCAGGATGGGTACTTCACCTCTCTGATGAAATTCGCCGTGATTAACTTGTCGACCTCTTTTTCGATTTCCGGCACCAGTTCCAGTAGGAACCTTCACTGCAACTGTTTAACCGGTCGAATGGAGGGGTGAACTGCCAATTTGTGGACTGCGACCCAAGGGTCGAGACCGGGCATCTCTGTGTAGTTCCAGGTGAAGATGTCGTGATACTCGTGAAGCAATGCCATATACTCAGTTTCTTCTTCAGCCGTCAGTGAAGCACTAAGGAATGTCGGCCTCGGGTCCCTAGCTGTGCCCAAGTCGACTTTCTTTAATTCGTCGACAGCCGACTGGCCTCCTTCTTCAAACTCGGCTGGAGCCTCCTTCAAGACGAATTTGTCTTCCTCTTGGTCATCGTCAATGATGGAAATGTGGTTCACCATAACTGAGTCGTAGGCGCGGGCTCGTGCAATTGCAACTTTCAGAGTGTAAATAACCACTGGTTTCAACGCGTCTTTCTTTTCCGTTGGAGTTTGGTTTTTGAAACTTGGTGTACATCTGCTGAAGCCTTCCTGGCTATTTTGATTGGCTTCGTCTGGCTAGTATAGATTTTGATCGGCTTCTGCTTTTGGTAACCGAGTCCCAAACGACCTTGGTTAATTCTTTGGCCTTCGTTTCTCAATTTCTCCTGTTCAAGCGTGAGGACCGGTAGAATGACGGGTGGATTAGCATGAATTTCATCTTTTGCAAGGTTGCCCCCGGCTCTAGGCATCAGTCGGTAGGCGTTCGGATCGAAACCTTCATTGGAGCGTGTGGATGGCAACTGCTGTTGGTTCGGCAACTGTTTCACGACGCTCCGTAACTCCAATTTTAGCAGAGGAAGCGTGACATTTTCTAGCAGAGTCGGCTGAATTTTATGGCAGACGACCAGTGGAGCTTCTCCCTTCTTCCTTTGCGACGGTGGGATGTATCGCAAGATGGGTACACCATGCTGTACTGGCTTTGGAGTGGCTGCGGTCGATTTGTGGTCGTATGCCGATTGGCTGTTGTGCGCCGGCTGCTTTGGAGGCACGACCTGCGTCGTGGTCTGCTTTGGAGATGCAACTTTCTTTGGCTTCGGCGGTTTTGTGGCCTGTGACGGCTGTTTGAGCGTTGCGACCTGCGTCGGTTGTTTAGACGAAGTAGGCTGCGTCGGAGTGCTCTTGACGTTCGCTGCCTGGTTCGACCAAAGTGACAATTTAACTGTCGGTCTGGTTGTCAAATAGAACTTAGCGTCTGCAAAGGATGCCTCAGCCTCCGAGAATGGGCTTTCGTCGGCGTACACCATCTTTTGTTCGCCGTTTTCCCAATACTTGAAGCATTGGTGCAGTGTGGATGGCACGACTCCGTTTGAATGAAGCCACGGTCGACCCAAGAGCAGGTTGTAGGATGTTCTGGAGTCGATGACTTGAAAAGGATTTTCGGCTACCATGTCGCCAATGTGCAGCTTGAGATTTGCCTTGCCGAGTGTTCTCTGGCCCTCCTGGTTGAAGCCTCGGATGAGAAGAGAACTTGGAGAGAGATCGCCCGTAGAGAGACCGACATTCTTGATTGTGCGGATAGGTAGAATGTTGACTACGGATCCACAGTCAATGAGGATACGATTGATTTTGTGGTCTCTGATATAGCTGGAGACGAACAACAGCCTGTTGTGATTTTTCATCCCCAACTGTGCGTCCTCCTCTCGGAATGTAATGCACGGTGGGCATGTCACGGCAAGCGTTTGTTCTGACCTTGCAAGTTGTGGGGATGATAGTGCGTCTTCCTCCTCCTTTCTTTAAGGTGGATTTAGTCCGACTTTTGGCAGGTCGTGCTTTCTCATGAGCAGTATTTCGAGTTCGGCTTTGAGTTCATCTGGTTTGTCGAGGATCCGAATTAAAGTTTGCCTTGACCGGATATCTAAGTCGAGATCATCCTCAATTTTGTTGAGAGGCGAGATTTGTTTGAGAGAGGTTTCGAGGTCATCACATTCGACTACCAGTCTTTTGCCTTTGTCTTTGGCTGTTGTGGGCTCGGGAGGTGCTGTTGAGCAAGTTGCCACTAATAAGTGTCTAAATGACACTATTTTTAAGCCTCAATTAGAATTGGAAATTATATTTTGAAGTCAATATTTATCATAATATCATAAAATATGTCTCAGATTAATCTTTTCTCTCTCAGGAGTCAAATTCAACAAGAATCATTGAAATCGGAGCTAAAATGAAGAAGATATGAGGATTTTAATGCATAAAGCTACAATGTTGCAGTGACCGGCGCGACCGCACTAGTTTGAAGACAAAATCTGGCGCGACCGTGTCAAAATGGATCCAGAAGACTTATATAGTTGTCAAACAAGACCAGAACTCTTTCCATTCGAGAACTTAAAAGAATCTCTGCTAGATTGGCGCGACCGCGCAAGTTTCAGGCATATTTTAGCGTGACCGCGCCACGGACTCAGAAATACGAAATCTCTAAAATCTCGGGATTCTGAAAAGTAATCAAGATGAAACGTGGAAGGAAGAGTCTTAAGTGTACTAGGAAGGTGTCCACGAAGTCTCTTGAGGAAATTGATAGAAATCCTAAGAGGTTTGAATCCTCAAAGGGATGAAATTCTAGGGTTTAGGGAGATTCCGAGTTCCAATTGAAGTAAAATTTGGACTGAAGATTCCTGAGGATACGAAGGATCATATCACGAAAATTCAGGCAAGTCCAAGTCGGGGTTCTCAAGTTTCATATCTTCAAAGTGGTGGACCCAGTGCTGGAATTGGCAGCAAAATCAAGCAACTTCTTCACATCATATTTCGAGTTTCCCAACTCAGATTGAACTAAAATTTCATGAGCAAGGCAAGGAACATAAAAGTAAGGTTTTTATGTAATTTCAGCCAATTCTGAAGTAGGGAACGCATAATTCATACCCCTGGACAGAGACCAATTTACAAGGCCTGGGCAGCAGGACAAGCATAAATAGGGGTCCGAGGCAGAGCACAAATCATTCAGTTTTTACATCCAGTTTTGTATTCAAGATTTAGTCTTTACATTCAGTTTGAGTTTAAGCTCTGTTTTATTCATTAGTTAGAGAGAGAAGAAGCTAGAGGAAGTCCTACATGACCTCTAGCCACTTTGAGGAAGAAGGTGAAGATTTTAGCTTAAGGAGGAAGGGTGACTAGGAGCAGTCCTCTTTAGGGAGTTTCTGTGCTTATTTGTCTTTAATTATTATGGATTTTGTCAAAGCCATGTTGTGTATTTTTATTTCCAGTATGGAGTAGTCATTTTTAGTTGGGAGTCCATGACTCCCTCGGCATGTAATGAGATTGATACTTTATATCTAGTTGGTTTTCAGTTTGGTGCACGAATGAGTTCTTCATGTTGGTAATTCCTGATGCATACTTGCTGTTTGGCTATGTACTGGTTATAAGGTGACACTGGGCTTAAGATAAGAAATGTTGATAGGATTTTACAATTCTTTATGAGTTTATGCACTAGGTAGATCACTAATCCTTGGGTTAATCCTCGACCTTAAAGTAATACTCTGTTGGATTAGTTGATCTGCCTATGACATAAGAGCTTCATGTTTAGGCTGTCAAGTAGAGTAGATTATGCCGGCTAGTTTGCTCTAGGAGACAGAAAACGGTGATGCCGATGCGGATTGTAGCCATGGTTTTATAAGCTTGTCAAAAATTGATTTCCAAAACCTTATTTCTATTCAATCTCAGAACTGTCTAGGGAGGGAATTGGATTCCCAACGTCTTCTCTCATCATTGAAATTCCTCAAAGGCTTTTCTCAACAGTTTTCAAATACTAATTTAGTTTAATTCTCTGTTTCTCAAATTAGGATTCTCAAACTTTAGATTTTTATTCAGAAAACAGTTAACTGCTGGCTTTGTCCTTGTGGGACGATATTCGGACTTGCATAAAGTCTATATTACATTGATTAGTCCTCTTGCTAGTGATTAGCTAGGATCGCATCGAGTTTTTGGCGCCGTTGCCTGGGGACCAATGTTTTAATAGTAATTGCTAGTGTTTAAAACTAGAGCTTTGAGTGTATATTCTGTTTTATTTTTTTTTTTTTTTTTTTTTTTTTTTTTATGGTGGACTGATGTGTTGTGTGCATGGATTTTGGTTTGCATAAGTCCACATATGGAAGGATATGGAAGGAGATACCTTGAGGAGTATTATGATTTTTCTTACCCATATCAAGTATGGAATTCTTTTCAGCACTCTAGAAATTTTTATATGCCATGTGATTCTTATGAACAGCCATGTAGTCCTTTTGACCAGTCTTATAATTCTCCCACCCATCATGATGATATGCTTAGCATGCAAAGTCAACTTGATTTACATCAAAGGCAAGCTGATATCTTGCAACTACAAAGGAATTCTGTGAATTATTTTTGTGATGTGTGTGGAGGTAACCATGCTATTTATGTATGCCATTTAAATTTAAGACTTTATTTTTCTAATTATGAGTCTAATTCCTGCAGGTTAGACCCATATGGCAACTCATACAACCAAGAAGAGGTGGATTCAAAAATCACTAGGGATGAATTGGAGAAAAACAAGAAATTGAGGCAAGCAATGTATGCAAAGTTGCAATCACTAAGGCAACCAGTCACACTTCTGACCACTCAAGTGAATCAACTTAATCAAGATGCATATGAGAGACCTGAGGGAACCATGCCTAACAATTTTGAGGAGAATCCAAAAGAACAAGAACAGTCCATACCCTTTATGAGTGGAGAGATCCTAGAAAAGCCTCAACCAAAAGAAACCTTGGAAGAGAGTGTGTGCCCCTATGATTTAGAGGATGAGGAAGAACCAATTAAAGAGATAGTAGCTGAGGTGGAGGAAATATTCATCCCATGTCTTATCTTCCAACTAATTGAGCAAGAACTCCAAGCATTAGTGGCTGAAGAAGAAAGCATGGCAGAAGTTGATGAGGTCAAAGTAGAAAAACCCATGGCTGAGATAGCTGTGAATGTAGAAGAGGAAGAAGAAAAATCCCAGCAAGGAGAAAAATCATTAGAGGCTGAAAAAGAAACCATGGCTGAAGTACTAGATGAAGTGGAGGAAGAAGAAACCATAGGTCAAATTATAGAACCTTCCCATGAAAAACCATTAGAGAATTGGGTAGAGAAAGAAGAAGAGATAGGGCTCTCCTCTGACTTAGACTTATTCATCATCCCACCTTACACACCTAGCCCAAAAATACAACTGAAACTTTTATTAGGGCTGGCCAAGAAGATGAATGAGTGGCTGATATGTGTGAAAATTTACTTCTTAGAAGCCACAAAGTCGAAAGAAATGATTTTTAACTCAACATCAAAATTTGGTTGCTTTAGCATAAAGCATTGCAAGGGAAGAAAAACCATGATGAATGGATTTGAATTGAATTTTCCTTTTAATCTAGGTGGAGCGAAGCCACTGGTCTGGCTGAGGACCATAAACTTAGCGCTTCATGGGAGGCAACCCATGGTAGGTAAGTTAGTTTAGTTTTTCAATTAAATTGTTCTGTTGCTTTGAATAATCACTTTATGTGAATCTTAGATCTTAGGTATAGTTTTGTTTTACTCATGTTGGGTTAGTATTTTAAATTTGTTTGGTTAGAATAAACACCAGAAAAAAAAAAAAAAAAAAAAAAAATTGTCTAAGGCACCTATCCTTCAAAAATCTGGAATTTGAAAGCTAAGTGGAGTTGCATGAAGCCATTTTTACAGCTATACTTGATGTATTTTTTTATGTGTTTTTCAAAGTCTAAATGCAGAGTTCAAAAGAAGGAAGTTGTGACTATCATTCCCAACCATTTACATCAGCTTCTTTCAAAAGAAAAGCCATCATAACACTCAGGTAAACTCTGTGCTGAAAAACCAGTGCAGCAGCAACTGTATTCGAGCAGCCAACATTAGAGCTGAATTCTGAAAAATATGAAAGAGGAAAGCAACAAGTAAAGGTAAGTAGTTCAAGAGGGCACTTAGTAGATAAAATAGGGCCTGATTTGAGGAATTTTCATTGAGTATAACGGAAGTTATGACTGTTGTAACTTGGGTAGTTAAAACTGTTTTTTGGAAAAAGTTTGGGTTGGAAACATTACCATCTTTCTATCTTTGAGCTGATTTCTAAAATTTTTTGTAATGATTCTTGGAAAACTGTTTTATGGTGATTAAAGTTCATACTTATTACTTTCCAGGAAACCCTTTTTCGGCTCTAGATGAGAAGTGGTTAGGGAGATGTAGTGCTTGCAAAATGCCTCCAACTCACTTTCTGCCCAGAATATCAAATTTGCTGCCAAGTTTTCAAATCTGTCTATCTTTCAATTCCTTTGATGAAAATGCATGAAACCTATTTTATTGTGCACCTCTGAACCTTAACAACGTGCTACAAGTGGAATCATTAAATTGTGCATTCAAAATTTCAATTTATGAAGGAAAAGAGTAGCGCTTCCGTGCCAAATTCTAGCACGGCCGCGCCACATGTTTGATCAATTTCCGAGGATCTGTAACTCAGAATCATTCCATTCCAATTCTGACATGTTTAGATTTATGAGTTATATGTCTTGGTAAAATTTCATAAATTTTTGAATTCGTTTACAATAATTTTTTGCTTTGAATGGTTCTAACCACTTTTGGTCAAGAATGAAGGCAGCTCAAATTCAAATTCCTCGTGGTGCCTCAAGAAATCTGAAAGTTCAAGCAACCAACAGTCTCAGGGAAGTTTCTTACCCTCTATCTTTTTTTTATTGAATTGTGCAGAATGCCAAATTTTAAGTTTGGGGTGGGAAACTCAGATTTTAAAGTCTAGTTGGTTTTCATTGTTTAGTTAGTTTTGATTTGTTAGTCTTTGTTTTTTTTTTGAGTCAATACCAGAAGAATGTTTCTAAATCTGAAAAGTTTTTAAAAAATTTTGTGGGAACTCTGATTTGTGGATTGAGAAGATAGGTCTCATACATTCTCTTGAGAAATATATTTGTTTGAATGTTTGGTTTTGGCATGAGAAAAGTTGTCTTAGAAAGTGGTTTGATTGGTTGAATGCATTGAACATGTTTATTTTGTACAATAGAACAAACCTGAAGGAAGATCGAGGCGAAACGAAGATAGGTTTTTTAAAATTATGAAATGATCTAGGCACTTGTTTTGAATCGTTTAAGCCTTTTTGAGCCACCCACTTTAATGCACAAGATGCATCACCTTTTGTCAAACATTTTGAGCCGACAAGATCCCTGCTTTATTTTCAATTTACACATTACATGAACCAGCCTTTGTGATGAATAAACTTGTTTCTTACTGACCGATATTTCTCCAAATTATTGAAGTGTTATGTTTGAATGAGCATGGACAAAAATCTGAAGTTATGGAGAAATAAGGAGGGATGAGTGAAGGTTATTGAAATTCTTTGAAAAGGAGAGGAAAGGAGCAAGATGAATGAAAAAGGTGCTGGAAAATCTGAGAGGAAAAGTTAAAAACAAAAAAAAAAAAAATTGTTGAGTTTGGAGAAAGGCCACCTTGTGTGTGCACCGAGTCTCGGGCCTCAGCAAGCTTAGGGACTCTGAGTCAACCGACAAGGTAAGCTAGACTCCAAACAAAGCCAAAGAAAAAAAACTTGGGTTAGTCTGACTTTTGGCAGGTCGTGCTTTCTCATGAGCAGCATTTCGAGTTCGGCTTTGAGTTCCTCTGGTTTATCGAGGATCCGAATTAAAACTTACCTTGACCGGATATCTAAGTCTAGATCATCCTTAATTTTTTTGAGAGGCGAGATTTGTTTGAGCGAGGTTTCGAGGTCGTCACATTCGACTATCAGTCTTTTGCCTTTGTCTTTGGCTGCTGGGGCTTGGGAGGTGTTGTTGAGCAAGTTGCCACCATTGCTGGCGGCGCGAAAATCTCCTTCGGGAAGAACTCCGCCAGCGTGACGGGTCTTCTCTTCTTTTTGCTTGCCCCCTGGACGTCAGTCCTGGGAGCTTTTCTTTGGCGCTTCGCGGCTTTTTTATTTGGCCGCTTCACCTTTGTTCTGGTTTTGGCCGGTGCCGGTTCGACTTCTCGAAGAGGCTTCTTTCTCCGGGTAACAAGGATCCACCCCTCTGCGTCGGCGGCAGCTAGTTCACGGGGTGCCGCTTTTGGTGTGACCTTAGCCGGTGGTCGTTTGTTGTTGTGGTGAGATCGGTTGGAGGTGCCGAATTTTGGGCGGTATTCCTGCAACGCGACCTGTTGTTTGTCTGGCCGAGTTCGCCGTCTTGGCTTGGCTTGGATGGAGATGGCATGTGAGGAGGCAGTGTTTTGAGCTCCTTCAATTTCGATGCGGCCTTGAGCCGCCAACTCCATGATACGGTCCTTTAGGACAAAGCATTTCTCCGTCGAATGCCCAACTAGTCGATGATATTTGCAGAAGTTCGGGTCCTTGCTCTTGGATTGGTCGCCAGGTCGTTTGATTTCTAGCAGCCTCAGCAATTGGTTGTCAAGGAGTTGGTCGAGCATAATTGAAACGTCTGCGTCGGCAAAGGGATATGTCTTTGCCTATCGTTCCTCCAGTGACAGCTTCCGGTTTGTGCTTCCGGTTAACTGTCGCGGGAGGTAAGTTGCCTTGACTTTGCTTTCGACCTTGATGGGCTCAAAAGCATTTGTCGCGAAAGAGGGTTTTGTTTTCTCCTTCGTCTCTTTAGGCGCGGCAGCGGCTGGTGCCTTCCCTTTTTTCGAGGGTCCGCAGAAGAGGATCCTTCTTCTCCTCGTTCTTCTATCAGATTCTCCATATTGTGAGCTTCTGTTGCGAGCTCCTGGAAATCGTTCGGCCTTCGGCTGCGGATGTAGCGCAGGAGTTTCCACTGCATCCCTGCGAGCACATTTCTATTTCTGCCTCGAGGGAGAGGTTTGAGCTCTCTTTGCAATTTAAGCTCAAGTTCCTCCATCGGTTGATGTAGTCGACTACTTTTTCGCACTTCTTATGTTTGAGATTGGTGATTTTGACCAATGTCACGGTACGCCGAGTGATGTAGCCACCACCGCAAGCCGATTCTACAGCACTCGGCTCCAACTATTCCCAGCTGTCGATAGACTCCTGGGGTAGCTCAATGTACCAGTCGAAGGTGTTTCCCTTCAATGACCGGCCGAACTGCTTCACCAATAAGTCGCCGTCGGTGCCGGCGTTGTTGCAGGTTTCTATAAAGTGAGCAACGTGCTGCTTTGGGTGCCCATCACCATTGAATTGATGGAATTTTGGAGGGTGATACCTGACCGACATAGGGATATTTTGAATCCTCTGCGTGTAGGGCCTCTGGTAGGCGACAGATTTGTTGTCGCCCGAGCTGTTTCGTACAACACGGTTGATTAGCTCATTGACTGCGTCGATGGTGAGAGCAGTCGGATCCGCTTCAACTCGGCCTCTGAAAACGGTCACTGGTGCGACGGGCAGCAGCTCGTCGTCGGATGAATAATCTTCTGGCAGTGGTTTGGCTGAGCCACTGGTAGTCGCCCGATTTTGGTCGATTTCTTGAAAAATGCTGCCAATGTTGTTCGCAGCTGTGCCCATATCAAGCCGGTCCAGTATTCTCGCGATCTAGGCCTCGTGAGCAGCAATTTGCGCGTCTTTGATGCGCAGCTGTTCACTCTGTTCCTTTAGCGCGGCTTGCAGTTCGTCCAGCTGCTCCTCGACTATTTTGGCCGAAGTTGTCATCGCGGCCATTTTGACAGTTTGTGCCGAAGAATTTGTTTACGGTGAGGCTTGGAATGGTGAACTTTTCACCGGCGACCGTTCTGGGGAAGCCGCCGTTGGCGTCCTTGATTGCGGAGCGGTTTCGGTGGGTGACTGGCTTGCGGTGGTGGCCGCCGATGAAATTCGGCAAAGAAGGGTAGGTGATGTTGCGACTGGGGAGGTCACCGAGGTTTGTCGGCGAGGTGAGCGAGTAGGTGGTGGTCCCGCGGTTGCGTTGAGTGCGGCCAATAGGTCGTGCGAGACCAGTACAACCGGCGAGTTATCAGTGGCTGATGTCTCTGCACAAAGGAGGTCGACACTGAATGTGTCCTTGCCGTGGAGGATGAGGAAACGCCCCCACTTTGTTCGTATTGCTGCACCAAGGCAGGGACAATAGAAGTTCTTCGCGACGGCGGCGACTGCGTCAGACTGACAGTCGGGCTGCGAGGAGGAGGAAATGCAGCGACGGCCAGGTATGTAGGTTTGGCCATCGCTGGCATCAATTTGGCGGTGGCCGCGGATTGTTTGACTGAGGCCACAATAGATTGTGGTACGAACACGGCGGTTGAACGACGGGCGTCGTGCATAAAGGGAGTTTGTCCGATGGACAAGTTCCTAGCCAATGCCCTTGTCATTGGGCGAGTGACTGGAGGTGGAGCAGGAGGAGCGCGGGCTCTTGTGGTTGAGCCTGCGGTCACGGCGGGGCGTGGTTGACCAGAGCTCGAAGAGGCGGTTTGTTTGCCCCTGTTGTTGACGTTGTTGTTGTTGGTGCCGTTGTTGGCGTTGCTGGCCATGGCTATGGTTGGAAGATTTTTTTTTTTGAACGGAGGAAGAGATGAGAGGTAGGAGAGGTCCCATCGGGTATGCCAAATCTGTTTCACCAAAAATCTGCCGGTCCGCGCAGAGGCGCAACCGAGAGGATATTTCAATTACTTTAGAATAATTTGTATTACAGGGTGTGTTTTGTATGCGAGATCACTCTCCTAAACTTCCTCTGATACGATCTCCGTGTGAATTTTGTGAAGCTTCAGTTTCTAGCGAGTCGGCGATGAACTCCGTGTTCTGGAACGAGTGTGCACGAGCGGTGACGGCTTTGGTCGGTCGGACGGAAATATTTGTGTTCCGTGTATTTCGACTTGTGACGTTGCCGGCGAACGTGTAGAGATGCTCCGTTTGAACTTGTAGATGACGATAGACTGCGATTTGTTGAACTTCTGCTTTGGCTCGAGAACGACTCTGTGAGAGAGAGCTTCGAGGTGAAAATTTTCCGAACCCTTGTGACAGGGAACCCTAGGCTTTTTGTAGCCTGTTCTCTTAGGTTGTTGAGGCTTTTTCTTGGGAAAGGGGATCACAATCCCCTTTCTGCTGCTCTGGTTGAGAGAAAAGGGGAAGAGGAAGACCAGGGCTTCCTCGGTTATCGGCCGGACTTGGTCATTTTCCCGCTGATAAGGCTTCTTGACGTGGTTGATGACTCGACGGGTTATGCTAATGAGGGCGCTGACTGTGCTGGTGACGCGGCAGCGTGAATGGATCTTTCGATGGGCTGTTGAGGTGGACTTCGAGGATCAACGAAATATGCCCATGGTCGTTGTTTGATGGACCAGTGGGTTTCTGGGCTCGTCGAATTTGGGACATGCACATTTTGGTGCATACATATATATAAAAAAA
Source organism: Aristolochia fimbriata (assembly GCA_019845555.1). Taxonomy (NCBI): domain Eukaryota; kingdom Viridiplantae; phylum Streptophyta; class Magnoliopsida; order Piperales; family Aristolochiaceae; genus Aristolochia; species Aristolochia fimbriata. The sequence goes on from CM034081.1 coordinate 16,783,614, forward strand.
AAAATTAGAAATGCGCAGGTCGGGTTTTGACAAAGCCGAACCCGACCCAACCGACCCGAGATCGGGTTTGTATTCCCAAACCCAAACCCGACCCAACCGACCCGAGATCGGGTTTGTATTCCCAAACCCAAACCCGACCCACGGGTTGCATTTAGGAATCTAAACCCGGGATTTTTGGGTCGGGTTATCCAGAAAACACGACCCTATGCCCACCCCTATTTTGGCTAGTGTTTTAAAAACTAGACCGGTCCGACCAGTCCCCCAATTGAACCAAAATCGGAGGGTAGTTCAGTTCTTATTTACTCGGTCTGGTTCACTATTAAACTAAAGTACTTCTTTTATTATTATCTATTGTTTCACTGAAAATCCGCCGGTCCGCGAAAAGGCGCGACCGAGAGAATATGTCGATTAATTCAGAATAATTTTGTGTTACAGTGCTTTTGAATATCAAGGAATGTGAGTACAATCTCCTATGCTTCCTCTGATTCGATCTCCGTGTGAATTGTCGAATTTTCGGCTTCTAGCGAGAACGTCGAAGCTGGAGTTCTGGGAACGAGTGTGCACGATCTGGTGTGGCTTTGATTGGTTGAACAGAAGTATTTGTGTTCCGTGTGTTTCGACTTGTGACGTTGTCGGCGAACGAGTAGAGCTGCTCCAGTCGAACTGTTGAACGACGAACTATGAGTGGCTGAACTTCTCTAGTTTGAGAGCTTCTGCGAGTGGAGTTTCTTCTCGACAAAAGGTTTTCGAACTCAAAATTTTTCCAACCTCAGTGCGTGAAAGTTCTTCTCGATGAAGGAATTTTCTGACCTTCGTTTTGAGAGAGCTCTTCTGATGGTTCTTCTCGATGAAGGATTTTTCAGACCTTCGTCTCGAGAGAGAGCTTCTGTACGTGAATGAGCACTTCGACTTCTATTTTTTGAACCCTTGCGACAGGGAATTCTCTGGCTTTTTGTAGCCGGTCTGTATAGTTGTTGAGGAATTTTACCTGAGAAAGGGGATCACGATCCCCTTTCTGCTGGTGTAGTCGGGAGAGAAGAAGGGGAGGAGAAGGACCAAGATCATGGCCTCCTCAATTAGCTCCTACGGTTGGCGACCAAAATTGGTTGTTGAGTATTTAGTTGAGTGACGGGGCTTGATGACTAGTGCTGACGCGGTGATTTCTGCTGACAGGGGCGCCGACTGTGCCGATGACCCGACGACGCGGCTGGACTTCGCGATGGGCTACAACGACGAAATTCGAAGATCGACAGAGTCTACCCACGATCGTTGTTTGATGGATCGGTGGGTTGCAGGACTCGTCGAAATTGGGCCGTCCACATTTTGATGCATACAAATTGCCCCCTTCTGGACTTGACCGTTCGGGAGGAACGAGCAAGTTTAAAAAATGAAGAACACAACACACACACACGCAACACTTTTTTTTTTTTTTTTGATCCACTTGTTCTTTTAGGATTGTTTATTTTCTGTGTACTGCATTTCTGTCCTCTTGCTTTTTTAGGACAACGTATATTTTCAGTACACTTGTATGTTTATATATATATTTTTTTGTCATTCCTTTTTTTTTTTGTCGCTGGGACGCAGGAGCTTCTCCTTTTAATTTTTTTAACTCGGCTCTGTCGCCGGGGAGTGTAGGTCGCATCCGACTCTATTGTCGGGTGTGAAGTTGTGTTTCGGCAGAGTCTGGCTTGGTCGCCGGGACGCAGGAGCATGTTGCGCGACTTGGCTTGGACGCCGAAATGCTATGGTCGCATCCGGCATGGTCGTCAGGTGCAAACTGTTGTGTGACTGCATCCAGCTTGGTCGCGGAGGGGGTAGAATTTCTGCGCTAGCGCACCCGGCTTGGTAGCCGGGTGTTGCATTTGATAGTTCCTTCGTCATATTTGGCTTGGTCACCGGGAGCAGATTTTTGTTGTGTCCGGCTATGCCGACGGTCGCGAAGCTTCTTTCCTGCGTTCGGATTGGTCACCGAGTGCATTGCTCCTGGTTTGGTCGCATCCAGCTCGGTCGCCGGGTGCTGCATTTTGGCATTGATCGCGTCTGACTCGATTGTCGGGTGCAGGACTTTTGTCTTGTGTTTAGCTCGGTCACCGTACGTGGAGGTTTTTGTTTTGACTCCTGGCTTGGTCGTCGAGAGCTGCGAGACTCTGTTTTGATCGCACCCGGCTCGGTCGCCGGGTGCTGCAGTTTTGTTTCACGCAAAGCTTTGTCGCCGGGGACTGAATTTCTATGCTGGCGCACCCGGCTTGGTCACCGGGTGTTGTTGTCGCAACTTTCTTGAGCGCCGGGTGTTGTTGTCGCAACTTGCTTGAGCGTCGGGTGTTATTGTCGCAACTTGCTTGAGCGCCGGGAGCGAGCTGCTGAGCGATCTCAGCCGGTTTGGTCGTCGACAACTTCTTTTCTTTTGCGACTGCTTCCTTTTGTGGCTGCCTTTTTTTTGTTCTTTTGCGACAACTTCTTTTTGCCGCTTGCTGCTTTTTTTTTTCTTTTGCGACAGCTCCTTTTTGTCGCTTGCTTCTTTTTGTTCGGCGACTGTTTCTTTTTGTCGCATCCTTTTTTTTTTTAAGAGGGGTTGCGTACCTGGTTCTGTTGGGTGCGCCCGGCTCGGTCGCCGGCCGCAGGATTTTGTAGTACAGCACCCGGCTCGGTGGCGGGTAGTGCCTCTGTATTTGTTTTCTTCGCGTCCGTTTTGTTGCTGGGCGCTAATTTTGAACTGTGCTCAGCTCGGTTGCCGGGCACTTGTTTCGGTCACGGTCAGCTATGTTGCTGGTCGCGAAGCTTTGAATTGTGCTCGGCTCAGTCGTCGGGCACTTGTTTCGATCGTAGCTGGCTTTGTTGCTGGCCGCGAAGCTTTGAATTGTGCTTGGCTCGGTCGCCGGGCACAAGAATTTGCTGTTTCGATCACGACCGGATTTGTTGTTGGTCGTAAATCTTTGAATTGTACTCGGCTCAGTCGCCGGGCATTTGTTTCGATCGCGGTCGGCTTTGTAGCTGGTCACGAGGCTTTGAATTGTGCTCGGCTCAATCGCCGGGCACTTGTTTTGATCGCGGCCGGCTTTGTGGCTGGTCGTGAATCTTTGAATAGTGCTCGGCTCGGTCATCGGACACTTGTTTCGATCGCGGGCAGCTTTGTGGCTGGTCGCGAAGCTTTGAATTGTGCTCGACTTGGTCACCGGGCACTTGTTTCAATCGCGGCCGGCTTTATTGCTGGTCGCGAAGCTTTGAATTGTGCTCGGCTCGGTCATCGGGCACTTGTTTCGATCGCGGCCGGCTTTGTGATTGGTCGTGAAGCTTTGAATTGTGCTCGGCTCGGTCGCCGGGCACTTGTTTCGATTGCGGCCGACTTTGTTGCTGGCCGAGAAGCTTGGAATTGTGCTCGGCTCAGTCGCCGAGCACTTCTTTCGATCGCGGCCGGCTTCGTTGTTGGTCGCGAAGCTTTGAATTGTGCACGGCTCGGTCGCCGGGCACATGTTTTGATCGCGGCCGGCTTTGCTGCTGGTCACGAAGCTTTGAATTGTGCTCAGCTCGGTCGCTGGGTACTTGTTTTGGTCGCGGCCAGCTTTGTTGCTGATCGCGAAGCTTTGAATTGTGCTCGGCTCGGTCGCCGGACACTTGTTTAGATCGCGGCCGGCTTGGTTGCTGGTCGCAAAGCTTTGAATTGTGCTCGACTCGGTCACCGGGCACTTGTTTCTATCGCGGCCGACTTTGTTGTTGGTCGAGAAGCTTTGAATTGTGCTCGGCTCAGTCGCCGAGCACTTGTTTCGATCGCGGCCGGCTTTGTTGTTGGTCGCGAAGCTTTGAATTGTTCTCGGCTCGGTCGCCGGGCACTTGTTTTGATCGCAGCCGACTTTGCTGTTGGTCGCGAAGCTTTGAATTGTGCTCGGCTCGGTCGTGGTCGCGGCCAGCTTTGTTGCTGATCGCGAAGCTTTGAATTGTGCTCGGCTCGGTCGTCGGGCGCTTATTTTGGTCGTGGCCGGTTTTGTTGCTGGTCGTGGCCGGTTTTGTTGCTGGTCGTGAAGCTTTGAATTGTGCTCGGCTCGATCGTCGGGCACTGGTTTTGATTGCGGTTGGCTTTGTTGGTGGTCGCGAAGCTTTGAGTTGTGCTCAGCTCGGTCGCTAGGCACTGGTTTTGATCGCGGCCGACTTTGTTGTTGGTCGTGAAGCTTGGAATTGTGCTCGGCTCATTCGCTGAGCACTTCTTTCGATCGCGGCCGGCTTTGTTGTTGGTCGCGAAGCTTTGAATTGTGCTCGGCTCGGTCGCCGGGCACTTGTTTTGATCGCGGCCGGCTTTTGCTGCTAGTCACGAAGCTTTGAATTGTGCTCAGCTCGGTCGCTGGGCACTTGTTTTGGTCGCGGCCAGCTTTGTTGCTGATCGCTAAGCTTTGAATTGTGCTCGGCTCGGTCGCCGGACACTTGTTTCGATCGTGGCCGGCTTTGTTGCTGGTCGCAAAGCTTTGAATTGTGCTCGACTCGGTCGCCGGGCACTTGTTTCGATCGCGGCCGACTTTGTTGCTGGTCGAGAAGCTTTGAATTGTGCTCGGCTCAGTCACCGATCACTTGTTTCGATAGCGGCCGGCTTTGTTGTTGGTCGTGAAGCTTTGAATTGTTCTTGGCTCGGTCGCCGGGCACTTGTTTTGATCGCGGCCGACTTTGCTGCTGGTCGCTAAGCTTTGAATTGTGCTCGGCTCGGTCGCTGGGCACTTGTTTTGGTCGCGGCCAGCTTTGTTGCGGATCGCGAAGCTTTGAATTGTGCTCGGCTCGGTCGCCGGGCACTTGTTTTGGTCGTGGCCGATTTTGTTGCTGGTCGTGAAGCTTTGAATTGTGCTCGGCTCGGTCGTCGGGCACTGGTTTTGATTGCGGTTGGCTTTGTTGGTGGTCGCGAAGCTTTGAGTTGTGCTCAGCTCGATCGCTAGGCACTGGTTTTGATCGCGGCCGACTTTGTTGTTGGTCGTGAAGCTTTGAGTTGTGCTCGGCTCAATCGCCGGGCACTGGCTTTGATCGCGGCCAGCAGTTTGGCTGGTCGCGGAGCTTCTAAGGGTGCTCAGCTCGGTCGCCGAGCACCTGTTTTGATAGCGGCCAGCAATTTAGCTAGTCGCGGAGCTTCGAAGGGTGCTCAGCTCGGTCGCCGGGCACCTGGTTTGGTCGCGGCCAGCAGGTTGGCTGGTCGCGGAGCTTCGAAGGGTGCTCGGCTCGGTCGCCGGTCACTTGTTTTGGTCGCGGCCAGCAGTTGGCTGGTCCCTGAGCTTCTAAGGGTGCTCGGCTTGGTCGTCGGGCACCTGTTTTGGTTGCGGCTAGCAGTTTGGCTGGTCGCGGAGCTTCAAAGGTGCTCGGCTCGGTCGCCAATCACCTGTTTTGATCGCGACCATCAGTTTGTCTGGCCGCGGAGCTTCGAAGGGTGCTCGGCTCGGTCGCCGGTCACCTGTTTTGATCTTCGCTAGCAGTTTGTCTGGTCGCGGAGCTTCGAAGGGTGATCAGTCGCCGGGCTCCTGTTTTGGTCGTAGCCAGCTGTTTGGCTGGTCACGGAGCTTCGAAGGGTGCTCGGCTCGGTCGCTGGGCACCTGTTTTGATCGCGGCCAGCAGTTTAGCTGGCCGCGGAGCTTCGAAGGGTGCTCAGCTCGGTCGTCGGGCACCTGTTTTGGTCGTGGCCAGCAGTTTGGCTGGTCGCGGAGCTTCGAAGGGTGTTCGGCTCTGTCGCCGGTCACCTGTTTTGGTCGCGGCCAGCAGTATGGCTTCTTGCCCTCAGTTATGCATCCTTCTCTCGGAATATAATGCATGGTGGGCAGGAGACAACGAGTGCCTCTACTGACTTTACCGGCTGCGGGGAGGATTGTGCATCTTCTTCCTCCTTTCGGTAGGGTGGAGTTAACCCAACCTTCGGCAAGTCATGTTTTCTCATGAGCAGCCTCTCGACTTCGGCTTGGAGTTCCTCTAGTTTGTCGAGGACTCGAATTAAGGCTTGTCTTGACCGAATGGCCAAGTCGAGGTCGTCTTCTATCTCGTTGAGTGACGAGATTTGCTTCAATGATGTCTCGAGGTCGTCGCATTCGACGACCGGTCGTTTGCCTTTGTCTTTGGCTGCTGCTGGTTCGGGAGGAGCTATCTAACAGGTTGCCACCATAGCTGGAGGCGCAAAAAACTCGTTTGGGAAGAACTCCGCCAAAGTGACGTGTCTCCTCTTCTTCTTGTTTGCCCCCTGGACGTTGGTCCTGTGAGTTTTCTTTTGGCGCTTCATGGCTTTTTTTTTTGGCCACTTCGCCTTGGTTCTGGTGTTCGCTAGTGCCGGTTCGATTTCTCGAATAGGCTTCTTTCTCCGGGTGACCAGGATCCACCCCTCTGCGTCGGCTGCAGCTTCTTCGCGGGGTGCCAGTTTTGGTGCGACCTTAGCCGGTGGTCGTCTGTTGTTGTGCGGTCGGTTGGAGGGACCGGATTTTGGACGGTACTCCTTCCTTGCGACCTGCTGTTTGTTTGGCCGAGCTCGCCGGTTTGGCTTGGCTTGAATGGAGACAATGTTTGCCGATGCTGCTCCTTCTGCTCTGTCGATCGCAATGCGGCTTTGTGCCGCGAGATTCATGATTCGATCCTTTAAAGCGAAACATTGCTCGGTCGAGTGACCAAGCAGACAGTGATATTTGCTGAAGTTTCGGTCCTTTGATTTCGCAAGGTCGCCGGGTCTTTTGATGTCCGACAACTTAATCAAGTTGTTCTCGAGCAGCTGCTCGAACATGACAGGAACACCAGCATCAGCGAAGGGGTAGGTCTTTGCTTGCCTCTCCTCCAGCGATGATTTTCGGTAGGTGCCCCTGGTGGGTGGCCGTGGAGCGAAGTTCATCTTTATTTTGCTTCCAACTTTGATCGGTTCGGAAGCAAATGTTGTGAAGGAGCCTATTATTTTCTCCTCCTTCGTGTCTTCAGGTGCGGTCATGGTGACCGTAACTTCTTCCCCCCGCTCGTCTATGAGGTTCTCCATATTGTGGGCCTCCGTTGCGAGTTCATGAAAGTTTGTCGGCGTCCGACTCTGGATGTAGCACAAGAGCTCCCATTGCATCCCTCGAGCACACATTTCAATTTTGGCTTCAAGGGATAAATTCGAGCTCTCTTTACAATTGAGGCTCATGTTCCTCCACCGGTTAATGTAGTCGACGACCTTCTCTCCTTTCTTTTTCTTGAGATTGGCGATCACCACCAGTGTAATAGTGCGTTGAGTGCTGTAAAATCGGCTGACAAACTCGCGCTCCAATTGTTCCCAGCTGTCGCTAGACTCCTGGGGTAGCTCGATGTACCAATCGAAGGCATTTTCCTTCAGTGACCGGCCGAACTGCTTGACCAGTAAGTCGCCGTCTGTGCCGGCGTTGTTGCACGTTTCAATGAAATGTACGACATGCTGTTTGGGGTGCCCATCGCCATTGAACTGCTGGAATTTTGGAGGATGGTAGCCGAGCGGCATTGGGATGTTTTGTATCCTCTGCGTGTACGACTTTCGATAGGCCACCGACTTGCTTTCGCCGGAGCCGTTTCGCATGGCACGGTTAATGAGTTCAGTCACCACATCTAAGGTGAGGGAAGCCGGCTCTGCTTCGGCTCGGCCTCTGCAAATGGCTATCGGTGCGACGGGCGGCAGCTCGTCGTCAGAGATAATATCATCTCGCGGTGGTTCAGCTGAATCACTAGTAGTCGGCCGATTTCGGTCGACTTCTTGAGAAACGCCACCAGTATTGTTTGTGGCAGCGCCCATCTCCGTCGCTCCATGATCCTTGCGATTTTGAGGTCGCGAGCTGCGAGTTGAGCGTATTTGATGCGCAGTTGTTCGCTTTGTTCTTTAAGCGCAGCTTGCATTTCGGCAAGCTGCTCTTCGATAGTTTTAGTCGTCTTTGTCATTGCGGTCATCCTGACGGTTGGTGTCCGCAGAGTTGTTCCAGACGCAGCTTGGAGTGGTGAAGTTTTTTCCGGCGTCCGGATTGGAAAGATGGTCATTGGTGCCTAAGGAGAGGCCGCCGTGGGCGACCAGTCAGGAAAGCCAGCCGCTGGTTGAGTGCGGAGGGTGGTTTCGACGGGTGACTGGCTTGCTGTGACAGCCACAGGTGAAGTTCGGCGCAATGACATGGGTGATAGCGCCGCAGGGGAGGTCGCCAGTGTTTGTCGGCGAGGAGAGTAGATGGGCGGTGAGCCCACTGCTGCAGTGAGCTCGGCTAGGAGATCATGAGAGATAGTCACGGTTGGAGATTTGTCTTCAGCCGTCGCTCTCAGTACGGAGGAGGCCGATGGCGAATTCATTCTGGCCGCGGAGGAGGAGGTCATGCCCCCACGCTGCTCATATTGTTGCACCTGGGCAGGGACGATGGAGCTCCTCCGTGATGGTGGCGACTGAGACGGGCTGACAGTCCGGCTGCAAGGAGAAGGAGAGTCAGCGACAGCCAAGTATGTGGGTTTAGCCATTGCTGGAATCGGCTTGGTTGAGGCCGCGGCTGGTTTGGTGGAGGCCGCGGTTGCCTGTGGTAAGAAGACGGCGCCCAGAAGATGCGCGTCGCAGATGAAGGGAACCTGTCCGGTGGACAAGCTCCTAGCCAAGGCCCTTGTAATTGGGCGAGTGGCAGGTGGTGCAGATGTTGGAGTGCGGAGGTTGGCCGGAGAGACGGCTTCTGGTCCGCAAACTCCTACGGTTGAGCTTGCGGTCGCGGCGGGGCGCGGCTGAGCAGAGCTTGAGGAGGTAGTTTGCTTGCCCCCGTTGTTGTTGTTGCCATTGTTGGCGTTGCTGGCCATGGCTGAGGTTTGAGAGTTGTTTTTTTTGGCCGGAGAAGGAGAAGAGAGGTAGAAAAAGTCCCACCGGGCGTGCCAAATCTGATTCACCCAAAATCTGCCGGTCCGCAAAGAGGCGCGACCGAGAGAATATGTCGATTAATTCAGAATAATTTGTATTACAGAGTGTGTTTTGTATACGAGTTCACTCTCCTAAACTTCCTCTGATTCGATCTCCCTGTGAATTTGGTGAAGCTTCAGTTTCTAGCGAGTCGGCGACGAACTCCGTGTTCTGGAACGAGTGTGCACGAGTGGTGACGGCTTAGGTCGGTCGAACGAAAGTATTTGTGTTCCATGTATTTTGACTTGTGACGTTGTCGGCGAACGTGTAGAGATGCTCCGTTTGAACTGGTAGACGACGATAGACTACGATTTGCTGAACTTCTGCTTTGGCTCGAGAACGTCTCTGTGAGTGAGAGCTTCTAGGTGAAATTTTTTCTGAACCCTTGTGACAGGGAACCCTGGGCTTTTTGTAGCCTGTTCTCTTGGGTCGTTGAGGCTTTTTCCTGGGAAAGGGGATCACGATCCCCTTTCTGCTGCTCTGGATCAGAGAAGAGGGGAAGAGGAAGACCGGGGCTTCCTCGGTTATCGGCCAGACTTGGTCGTTTGCCCGCTGATAAGGCTTCTTGACGTGGTTGATGACTCGACGGATTATGCTGATGAGGGCGCTGATTGTGCTGTTGACGCGGCAGCGTGAATGGATCTTTCGATGGGCTGCTGAAGTGGACTTCGAGGATCAACGAAATATGCCCATGATCGTTGTTTGATGGACCAGTGGGTTTCTGGTCTCGTCGAATTTGGGACATGCACATTTTGGTGCATACATATATATACAAAAAAAAAATTAAAAATGCACGGGTCGGGTTTTGAATATCAAGGAATTTGAGTACAATCTCCTATGCTTCCTCTGATTCGATCTCCGTGTGAATTGTCGAATTTTCGGCTTCTGGCGAGAACGTCGAAGCTGGAGTTCTGGGAACGAGTGTGCACGATCTGGTGTGACTTTGATTGGCCGAACGGAAGTATTTGTGTTCCGTGTGTTTCGACTTGTGACGTTGTCGGCGAACGAGTAGAGCTGCTCCAGTCGAACTGTTGAACGACGAACTACGAGTGGCTGAACTTCTCTGGTTCGAGAGCCTATGCGAGTGGAGTTTCTTCTCGACAAAAGGTTTTCAAACTCAAAATTTTTCCAACTTCTGTGCGTGAAAGTTCTTCTCGATGAAGGAATTTTCAAACCTTCGTTTTGAGAGAGAGCTTCTGATGGTTCTTCTCGATGAAGGATTTTTCAGACCTTCGCCTCGAGAGAGAGCTTTTGTGCGTGAATGAGCGCTTCGACTTCTGTTTTTCAAACCCCTGCGACATGGAATTCTCTGCCTTTTTGTAGCCGGTTTGTATAGTTGTTGAGGAATTTTGCCTGGGAAAGGGGATCACGATCCCCTTTCTGCTGGTGTAGTTGGGAGAGAAGAAGGGGAGGAGAAGGACCAGGACCGTGGCCTCCTCAATTAGCTCCTTCGGTTGGCGACCAAAATAGGTTGTTGACTGTTGAGTTGAGTGACGGGGCATGATGACTAGTTCTGACGCGGCGATTTCTGCTGATAGGGGCGCCGACTGTGCCAATGACGCGATGACGCGGCTGGACTTCGTGATGGACTGCAGCGACGAACTTCGAAGATCGACAGAGTCTACCCACGATCGTTGTTTGATGGATCGGTGGGTTGCTGGACTCGTCAAAATTGAGCCGTCCACATTTTGATGCATACATCTATATAAATATTAAAATACAAATTAGAGATTAAAATATTCAATTGTTTGTAGACACCAAAATGCTATTGGCCCAAGTACGGCGAGCCCAAATGCCCTCCAGTCCATTGGTCAATCGTCTTGGATCTGCTCCACCTATTTTTAAAGTCATATCTCGCAGCCCATCACCGGATCCATTCGTTTTGCCGCGTCATCAGTACAATCGTCATAACAGTCAGCAACAACTCATCGAGTCATCGCCACTCAGCAGCCAGTCACCTTACATGACACTTCAGCATCTAAACGACCAAGCCTGGTCGCCAACTGAAGAAACCAGAAAACCACCGACAATCCTCATTCGATGGGACCAACAGAGGAAAAGGAGTGCCCAAGTCCTCCCATCTCAACAGAAGCAGCAGAAAGGGGATCATGATCCCCATTCCAAGGATCGACCCCCAACAAATAGACAGAAACGGCTACAAATAGCCTGACATTCTGTTGAAGGGGTTCGGAAATTCCTTTGTCGAGAAATACTCTCACGCACAGAAGCTCTCTTCAGCCGAAGGAGTTCAAGCGACTCGCAATTCGTCGAATTCACCAGTTCAAACCAGAGCAGCTCTACACGTTCACTGGCAACGTCAACAAGTCGATACTCGCGGAACACAAATACTTCCGTCCGACAAGCGAAACTATCATCGTTCGTGCATACTTGCTCTGAAACTCGGATTTCGATGTCAACTCACCAGAAGGAGCAACTTCATCAATTTATACGGAGATCGAATAAGAGGAAGACTAGAAGATTGTACTCGCATTCCTGACTTTCAAAAACAAATTGTAACACAAATTTTTTGTGATAAATCGATTTATTCTCTCGGTCGCGCCTCTTCGCCGACCAGCGGATTTTTAGTAAAACAGATTTGGCATGCCCAGTGGAACATCTCCTACCTCTCATCTCATTCTCCATCAGAAACAAAAAAAAATCTCTCAGTCATGGCTAGCAACGCCAACAACAACAACAACAAAGGGAAGCAAATTGCCAGTTCAAGCTCTTCCTATCCGCGCTCTGCCGCGGGAGCAAGCTCGACTGCAGCAACAGGAGCTCGCAGACCAGCGGCCACTTATCCAGCCAACATCCGCCCTCCATCTCCTCCACCGGCCAGTCACCCAGTGACAAGGGCGTTGGCCAGAAGCTTGTCCACTGAACAGGATCCTTTCGTGAGGGATGCATGTCGTCCAAGTGTCGTCTACCAACCGCAGGCTACCGCAGCCTCCACCAAACCAGTCGCCGCACTGATCAGGATGATCCCGACAGCAAATAGGCCGACCCACCTGGCCATCGACACCACACCACCGGTGCATAGTCCAGTGATCAGTCCAACTCAATCGCCACCCTCATGTAGGGACTCGATCGTATCAACCATGGTCCGGTGATATGAGCAACATGGAGATGCAACCTCTTCCTCCACAGCAAGAAGGAACCCAACATCGACTTCAACCTTGCCTAGAACAACGACAAGGGGCAACTCACAGATCATGACGGTTTCTCATGATCTCCTGGCAGTATTGACCGTCGCAGCCAACAGGTCACTCGTGTCTTCCCCACGCCGATAGACGCCGATGACCTCTCCTGTGGCCCAATTACCAACCTCCTCGGGTCGATTCACACCGGCGGCTACTCCATCGAGTCAGTCGCCCATCCAGATATCGCCTCTCAAGCACCCAGCAACGATTGACTCTTTTTCCTTGTTGCCCACAGCGGCCTCGTCGTTACAAAGAACTCCGACGGCCAGCTCGCCAGCACGGTTGCCAATCAAGTCATCTCCACTTTGGTTCGAGATGACAACTTCTCTCGCGGCCCCAACTGACAGAGTAGCCGTAATGGTCACCTTGGCCAAAACAATTGAGGAGCAGCTTGTAGAAATGCAGGCTGCGTTAAAAGAACAAAGCGAGCAATTGCGCATCAAAGACGCGCAACTCGCAGCCCACGACCTTCAAATCACCAGGATACTAGGGCGATTGGAGATGGGAATGCCCAACACCAACTCCAGCGGCGTCTCTCAAGAAGTCGTCCAGAATCAGGCGACCACAAGCGCCACGACCGAACCTCATTAGGAGGAACCTGCTACCGACGAACAACGACCAACGGCTCCCATGACCATTCGAAAGTCACGAAACGAAGAGGAGTCAAACTCCCTTACCCTCGACGCGGTGATTGAACTCATCAACTGCTCCATGCAAAACGGCTCCGGCGAAAGCAAGTCGATGGCCTATCGGAAGCCATACACGCAGAGGATACAGAACATCCCCATGCCGTTTGGCTATCAGCCGCCGAAGTTCCAATAATTCAATGGCGACGGCCACCCAAAGCAGCACATCACTTATTTCATCGAGACCCGCAACAACACCGGCTCAGATGGCGACCAGTTGGTCAAGCAATTCGGCCGATCCTTGAAAGGCAACGCCTTTGATTTGTACATCGAATTGCCGCAAGAATCAATCGATAGCTGGGAACAACTCGAACGGGAGTTCCTCAGCCGGTTCTACAGTACCCGACGCACTGTGACTTTAGTCGAGATGGCCAACCTCAAACAAAAGGAAGGAAAAAAAGTGATCGACTATATCAATCGGTGAGGAATTTCAGCCTCAACTGTAAGGAGAGTTCCAATTTATCGCTTGATGCCAAAATCGAGATGTGTTCTTGAGGAATGCAGTGGGAGCTTCTGTTCTACATCCAGAGCAAAAAGCCAAAAGATTTCTAGGAGCTTGCGACAGAAGCTCACAACATGGAATTTCTCATCGAAAAACGGGGGGAAGACGCCATACCAATAGCCGAGCCGCACAAAAAAGGGAAGGTTACCACCCAAGACACGAAGGAGAAGACAAAGAACTCCTTCACCACAAATGCTATCAAACCGATCAAGGTCAGAAGCAATGTAAAAACAAACTTCTCTCCACGGCCACCCACCGGGGGCATCTACAAAAAATCGTCGTTGGAGGAGAGGAAAGGAAAGACCTACCCCTTCGCCGATGCCGACGTTCATGTCATGCTCAAGCAGCAACTCGAGAACGACTTGATCAAGTTTCCAGACATCAAAAGACCCGGCGACCTTGCGAGATCAAAGGACCGAAACTTCTGCAAATATCATCGTCTGCTTGGTCACTCGACCAAGCAATGTTGCATTTTAAAGGATCGAATCATGAATCTCGCGGCGTAAGGTCGCATTGCAATTGACGGAGCAGAAGGAGCGTCATCGGCAAATATTGTTTCTATCTAGAACGAGTCTAGTAGGCAAACTAGACTAAATAAGCCTCGGGTTATGAGAAGGGAATATCGTCCCAAGTCTAGCCCGCCAAACAAACAGCACAAGCACCGACCACCGGCTAAGGTCGTACCAAAATCGGGACTCCGAGAAGTTGCTGCAGCAGATGCAGAGGGGTGGATAATGGTCACCTGGCGAAAGAAACCCGTTTGAGAAATAGAACCGCCAACGACCACCAAAACAACGGCGAAGCGGCCAAACAAAAGAGTCGTGAAGTGCCAAAAGAAGGCTCCTAAGACCCACGTCCAAGGAGCAAACAAAAGAAAAAGAAGACCCGTCACACTGGCGGAGTTCTTCTCGAAGGAATTCTTCGCGCCACCATCGATGGTAGAAACATGCTCGGCGACTCCTCCTATGCAGGCCAGTCGGGAAGAAAAAGGCAAGCTACCAATAGTCGAGTGTGATGACCTCGAGACGTCCTTGCAACAAATCTCACCGTTAAATGAGATTGAGGACGATCTCGACTTGGACATCCGATCCAGGCAGGCTCTCATCCGAGCCCTCGACGAGTAAAAAAATATCCAAGCCGAATTGAAGCAATTCATGATGAGGAAGAATGACCAACCAAAGGTTGACCTAACTCTTCCATACGGAAAAGAGGAAGAGGCATCTTCATCGCAGCATTTGTCTCGACCAAAAGAGGCACTTGTCGTCTCCTGCCCACCGTCCATTATGTTCTGAGAGAAGGATGAAAGTGACAAATCGGCCGTTGTTCAGTGATAAGTGTCCAAAAGACACTTATTAATGCATGAATTATTGACCATAAATTCCTAATTTGAGTTGATTATGAGCATGAAAGTGACAAATATAACTCAAATACATGTTTTGTGTCTCAGGTACCCGGTAAAAGAAGAAAATCTGGATTCAGAGGGAAAAAGAAGGAAAAAGGAGCAAAATAGAGCCAAAAAGGGAATGGCGCGACCGCGCCGGGAAAATGTAAGAAAATTAAAATAAATCCTGGAAATTTCCAACGGCTAGTAAGGCTGAAAGGAGGACAATTCGCGAACGTGAAACTGCGCGACCGCGCCCCACAAGTTCTTCACCTCAATCAATAGAAAAATCTTTACTTATACTGAATTCTCATCAAGGTCTTTGTGGGATCGATATCTGGACTCTCGAGTCTATATTACTTGTTGACCTAGTACACTTGCTAGACACCCAACAAGTTTTTGGTGCCGTTGCCGGGGAACATTGAATTAAGAGTAAGTTTAGGTGAATTTTGATTTGTTGATTGAGATTAAAATTTTTATTCTATCTTTTCAGGTTATTTCGGATCAGTGCATGAAACCAGAATTAGTGGAGAGCCACTTGCTGAAATCGATTCGGAACTGGAAAGAGTACTCAGGTAACTATGATATGTGGCTTGTGAGCTTTAATGGAATGGTCTAACTTCAAGCACACAGATGAGAGGTGGGAAGGCGTGCAGAATGAGGTTGAACCAGATTCATGCATGAAAGCCAGAATTAGTGGTGAGCCACTAGATGGACCTGATCTGGAACTGGAAAGAGCACTCAGATGAGAGGTGGAATTATATGCAGAATGAGAAAAGTCCATATCCTAACTCATATTCGGAATTTCCCCAACCATATGCATCTTCTAACTATGATCCAAGGAGGTATGATTCTGATATATCATGTTCTTTTGTTGATAATGAACCTAATGATTCCTATAGAGGAGAGCATGATGATTATTTCTAAAGGCAATATGAAAATCAGTATTTTGAGAATGACTTGCAGGACAATTTGCCACATGGACAACCATCCATGTTCAATTTTGAGAATCCTCCTATGTGTCATGATTATTATCATCATTCATCTCCCCTTCAGCCTCAAGAAGACTTGTCTAGGTTAGAGAGAAGTGAAAAAGGGAGAGTCGCTGGTATACATAATGTTGATCATGTATTAGCATTGCAGGCACAAGTCGAGTCACTAACCAAACAATTGTCAAAATTGCACACACCCTTTTTGGTTGCTCAGATTTGTGACATATGTGGAGGAGGACATCCCAACCATGAATGCCAAGCAGGTAATGTGCAATCTATAAATTATTTAGACCAGGCTAATTATGTTTCAACTTTTTGCAGGTCTAATGATTTATACAGCATTACTTACAATCCTGGTTGGAGGAGTCATCCGAATTTTTCATGGTCAAACAACAACAACCAGCAACCCAGCATTCAACAACCCAATGCCCAAACAAGATCGCCACCTGGTTTCCAAGGAGCAGCACAAGAACCAGAACAAAAAGCTAGCCTTGAGGACCTCCTTTCAAAGATTTTAGCAAATCAAGAGAAAAGAGATGCTCAGACTGATTCCAGGTTTCAAGCTCAAGAAACATCCCTAAAGAATCAAGAGGCATCAATCCGAAATCCGGAAATATAAATGGGACAACTAGCTAATCTTATATCAGGTAGGAACCAAGGTACGTTACCTAGCAATTCTGAATGGATGTATACAACTAGCTCTTCTTGTTTTAATCTAGAAAATCAGCCAAAGCTTGAATTGATCAACAGTATGAATGCTGAACCATGTTTTCATGAGCTATCTGATGATGATGAACCGGAAGGGATGAATACAACTAGCACTTCTTGTTTTAATTTATGTGTTACTGCAGAACACATAGAGGAAGATACAATGAAGAGAGATGAGATTTATTGTGATTTCCCGAAACTTCAAGAGGGAGAAGATGAGAAAATCATGGAGGAAAAAGAAGAAGAAGAAAAAGAGAAAGAAGAGGATGGGGTAGAACAAGAAGAGATACCCCATGAACAGCATAAAGAAGTTTGGATAGAGGACACCAAGGATAATGGACATTCTTTCCTCTCATTAGATATTGATTTCTTCATTATCCAGCCCTATAAACCACCCACAAAAGTTGAAATTAAAATTTTATTGGGTCTGGGCTGTGTGAAGAAAAGTTGGCGAAAAAATAAATGAGCAAAACAAAATCAAAGCCAACCAGGAAAGAGAAAGAGTGACCTGCTCTTTACTCGAAAGTTTGAATCACCATGCAACTCATTCCAAAGTAAAAAACACCCTCAAACATGGATGGTTCCAGTTTCCACTCGATCCTGGTGGATTAGATCACATGGATCAGTAGCTAGTGTAAAAATAGGAGTTTTTGAATTTGCTGGAATTTTTTTTTTTTGAGAAGGTTAGGATAGTTTTTAAAATTTTAGGAATTGTTTAAATTTAAATGAGATTTTGATTTCTTTGCATAGACCTAGGATAGGAATAGGGTTAGATTAAAAATTTACAGCTTTAAAATTTAAAAAAAAAAAAAAAAAAATTGAAAAACTCAAAACCAAAAAATGGAAGAAGAAGATGAAAGGGAAAAAGTAGAGTAGAAATTTCTTGCTATATCTTTTAAACTTTTCCTTGTTGAAATTCATGCGTGAGCTTGTTTTTTGTGTGTTCTTATGTTTGAGAGTGTGATTTAATGCAATTTCATTAATATGTACTCAATCTCCATTCATATTAATGGAATTCTAATTTCTAATCCTAATGATTTGTCTCAAAGCATGCTTTTAATAATTCTTCCAATAAAAATGTGTGAAAAATGACTCTACACCTACCTGTAACTGATACTAACTTGTCCAAGAGGGAAGGATTGAAAAATTCATTCAGGTTCAGCAGAATTGTTGAAATTACTCCTCGCGCCCGCGCCAAATTCTGGCGCGCCCGAGCCACTGTCTTGAGGAGGAACTACCACTACAGAGGTAAGGAAGCACGAATTCCACTGCAGGTATTCTTCTGATGAACTATTTTATGCCTGAGAGACATTTCACATCTATTTTATTTTCAATTGCTTAAAAACATGCAAGTGTTTGGCACTAACAATGAAAGCAGAATTCAAGATCACCAAGGGAGTGCCATTCAACCTCAACAAACCAGACTATCAGGGAAGTATCTCTTTTACTCCTATATTTATTGCTGCTTTGAGGACAAAGCAGGTTTTTAAGTTTGGGGTGGGATACCAGATTTCTACATGCATGGTCAATGGATTCAAAAACTCTATTTTTTCAAAAATTCACAAAAAATTCCATTAGAGATTTTGAAAAATACCAGTGAAAATCTCTGATCATATGAATAGCATGATTCATTATCTAGAAAATATTTTGGTTCAGATGCTTAGTCTTGAATGGATGAGAATTTTATTTAAAAACAGTTTTTGAAAACAAAGTACAAGTGAGCAAGTTGATTTCAATCACTAGAACCAACCTGAGGAAAATGTGAGGCGAAATAGAGAAAGGTTTTCAAAATTTTGAGGTGATTTAGGCACCTGTTTAAAAATCGTTTGAGCCTTTTTCAAAGCCACTCATTTCAATGCACAAGTTGCATCACCTTTTGTCAAACTTTTGAGCCAAAAAGATCCGTGTTTTATTTCAATGTCCCATTCTACATGAGTCAGCCTTAGTGATCAATTAACTTGTTTCTTCCTTACCCATGATTCTCCAAATTATTGAAGTGTTCTGTTTGAATGAGCATGGATCAAGATTTTGAAGTTATAAGGAGGGATCGATGAAGGGTATAGAAATATTTCTTTGTAAAGGGGAAGAAGGAGCAAGAGAAGAAAAAAAAAAGAAAAATTATGGGTTGAGTAGGAGAAAGGCCACCTCATGTGTGCACCGGGACTCGGGCCTCAGCAAGCTTAGTGTCTCTGAGTCAACCGGCAAGGTAAGCTGGACTCCAAACAAAGCCAAAGAAAAAGAAAGATAAGGTTGTGGGTTAGTTAAGGGAAAGGCCACCTCATGTGTGCACCGGGTCTTGGGCCTCAGCAAGCTTAGGGACTTTGAGTCAACTGACGAGGTAAGCTAGACTCTGGACAAAACCCAAAAGAAAAGTATACATGGAAAAAGGAAAATAAAACCCCTAAAGGAATAATCAAAAATCTTCATCATACCCATTACCCCTGCCTCATTACAACCCATAAAGACCTATTGATCAGAATTAAGAAATCCTTTAGGTTAGTGGAGAGTGGACTGAGGGTTGGCCTATGGAGTTGAATTGAGACTTATCACTGGTATGAGAATTTACATCTTTGAAAAATTTTGAAGAAAATTCAAAGTCTATTTTGACTAAGCAAGAAGAACCATCATTAGGAAAGAGGTGAATCATCTATCTTGAAAACTTTAAAAGGGAGGATCACTGATTTTTTCTTAGTCTTTACAGATCTATCTGGTATTTATTTCAGAGTTTTGCTCGATGACGAGCAAAGGTTTAAGTGTGGGGTTGTGATAAGTGTCCAAAAGACACTTATTTATGCATGAATTATTGACCATAAATTCCTAATTTGAGTTGATTATGAGCATGAAAGTGACAAATATAACTCAAATACATGTTTTGCGTCTCAGGTACCCGGTAAAAGAAGAAAATCTGGATTCTGAGGGAAAATGAAGGAAAAATGAGCAAAATATATCCAAAAAGGGAATGGAGCGATCGCGCCGAGAAAATGTATGAAAATTCAAATAAATCCTGGAAATTCTCAACGGCTAGTAAGTCTGAAAGGAGGACAATTCGCGAACGTGAACCCGCACGACTGCGCCCCACGAGGGTGCTACCGCGCCAGGAAGATGGCGCTTCCTGTGGCACTGGCGCGCCAGAAGATTCTAAGGAGTGGCGCGACCGCGCCAATTCTACAGCCAAATATGGCGCTGCCGCACCAGTTAGAAATCCTTCCTCATCACGGATTCGAAGGCCATTTCTAGACTTAGAAAGATCTCTGCTCCAGTGGCGCGACCACGCCGCTGACTCAGCAACGTGACTTACGGAAATCTCGGGATTCTAACTACCAATCAAGCCCAAACTTGGGAGAAGAAGTCCTAATTGTCTAAGGAAGGTATCCACGAAGATGTTATGGAGTTTTGCTCGAGCCTAGGTGCATTGAATGATCAAGAAAGGAGAAGTTCCATACAAAGAAGGAAACTGCTGCCAGACAGAGAAGAGAAAATCTGAGTTTTAAGAGAGCTATATCTAGAGTTCCCGTGTTCCAATTGACGCTTAATTTAGACAGAAGATTCCTGAGGATATTAAGGATCATATTACAAAAATTCAGGCAATTCCAAGTCGGGGTTCTCAAGTTTTAGATCTTCCAAGTGGAGGACCCAGTGCTGGAATTGGCGGCTGAATCAAGCAACTTTTTCACATCATATATCGAGTTTCCCAACTCAGATTGAACTCAATTTCGTGAGCAAGGCAAAGACCACAGAAGGAAGGTTTGTATGTAATTTCAGCTAATTTTGAGGTCGGGAAAGCATAATTCTTACCCTTGGACAGAGACCAATTTACAATGCCTGGGCAGGAGAGCAACTATAAATAGGGGTCCGAGGAGAAGAGCTAATCAGCTAGTTTAGGATCCTTTTTTCTGAGTTGTAAATACAGTTTTTAGTTTACTTTTATTGTTTTTTAGTTAGTTAGAGAGAAGAGAAAGTCCAGAGGGAGTCTTACACAACCTCTTGGCACTTTAGAGAGAGAAGGTGGAGATTTCAGTCAAGGAAAGCCAAAGGCAGTCCTTCAAGGGGGTTTCTGTACTTAGTTTTTTTTATGTCTATGGCTGCAATTGAATCCTTTTTACTGTGTGTTTATTCTATTAGCATGGAGTAATCTCTCTTTGTTGGGGAAGTCATGAACTCCTAGTTGTTGCATGTTTAAGTTTTGAAGTTATGGCAATATAGTACTTTGCTTTTGTTTTAGAAACTGAGTTTAATGCCTATTTCTGATTTGAATTGATATCTGAAGTTTAACGAGGTTCGAATAGAGAAGTTAAAATTCAGTTGAGATTTGGGTTAGTTATATGATTCTTTGTTTTCTAAAACAACTCATTTTTAAACTAGATTGTTCCGGTTGAGAAGGAGACTAGTGGAAGGCAATGTGACTTGTTAAACTCTTGTTCTGAAGAAGAGAGAGTTAACCTTCAAGCCTTTACATTTATGCACTTAGGATTTGAGTGTTCTGGTTGATAAGGAGTTCAAGGAATAAGTGAAAGTTATTTCCTGTATATGGGTAACCAGGTTTTCAAAAGCTAAGTCAAAGTAAAGGTGCTTGAGCTATAAAATTAGAATTTTACATGTTAACAGCTAGGAGGGATTGACATTCTTCCCCAACATCTCATCTCTATATGTTTTTCCAAAAGTTAAATTCTGTTATTTTTCTAGTTTTCAAAACCAAAACAATTTCTTCACCTCAATCAATAGAAAAATCTTTACTTATACTGAATTCTCATCAAGGTCTCTGTGGGATCGATATCTGGACTCTCGAGTCTATATTACTTGCTGACCTAGTACACTTGCTAGATACCCAACATTCATAACCGGGTACATAAAGTACCATCTCGTCAACCACATTCTCGTCGATTGTGGCTCCACGGTCAACATCTTGCCAATTCGAACGATGAAGAACATCGGTATTTCTGTTGGAGACCTTTCTGTAAGATCCTTGATCATCCAAGGATTCAACCAAGAAAGCCAGCACACACTTGGCATGACACGGTTGAAGTTGCTCATCGGAGACATGATGACCGAGACTCCGTTCCAAGTAATCGACTCCAGGACTTCATACAACTTACTCCTGGGTCGACCATGGCTCCACGCCAACGGGGTCGTACCTTTGATGCTCCACCTGTGCTTCAAGTACTGGAAGGATGGCGAACATACGACGGTGTACGCCAACGAGAGTCCATTCACCGAGGCCGAAGCTTCATTTGCCGACGCCAAGTTCTATCTAACGACAAGGTCGACTGTCAAAGCGTCGTCCTGACCGGATCAAGCACCCAATGCCAAAATTGTCATTCCGCCGAAACAAACGCCAAAACACAACTTGGTGCTGAATTTCGCGCTGCCCAAACAAGCGTACAACAACCAGGTGACCTCATCGACGGCACCAATGCCGATGAAGCGCAATGTGCATATACTTAGGTACATTCCGCAATCGCAGAGAAAGAAAGGGCAAGCCCCTCTCATCATTTGCAACGTCGAGCTGACTCCATCCAAAGAAGGAGTCACTTTGCCACTTCCAAAGCTCCAATATCAGAGCATAGTCAAGAAGTGCCCGAGCCCCGAATGCCTACCAGCGACTCGGACGATCGAAGGCTTCGATCCAAACGCTTACCAATTTTTGGCCAAAGCCGAGGTCAATCTCACAAAAGGGCAGCTCCATGAGAAGTCACCCGTTGCTGTCCCTATCCTCGCTCCAACGCAAGAAAAGCAGAGGGAGGGTCGCCGCATTCCACAAAGTCGGCACAGCCTCGGCTACCAAACTGTGAAGCCGATCCGGATCACAGGTTGGTCTACCAATGTCCACCAAGTTTCAGTAGGCCAACCGTCGCCAAGGAAGAAAGCCACCCAGACCCCAGTGATCATTTACACACTGAGAGATGCCATTGCCAAGGCCCGCGCGCATGATGTCGCCTCCGTCAACCATATCTCCATCACTGACGTAGTGCAACGACCGACGCTCTTCACGAAAAAAAAAAATTGAGGAGCTAGTTCACGCTGAAATGGGAAGGCCCCTACATACTTCAAGAGGCTTACACCAATGGAGCATATAAGCTCGTGACGGTAGACGGCTCGATGTTGCCGATGACAAAAGTTAAGTTCCTTAAACACTTGATGGGACGTCAAAAAGAAAAAAAGCAAAAAAAAAGGGGGCGAATAAAGAATGAGAAATCGTTCTTCATTTCAATAAGCAAGAAGCAATTCAAATCTCTCGCAATAAAAAGAGATGCGACATGACATCCAAAAAAAAAAAAATACAACAAAGAACAAGTTAAACTTGAGGAAGTTCCAACTCAGCGAGGTCGAACAGCTCCTCTTGATGCATGCCAGGCTGATCCCACTGCTGGTCGATAGCCATCGTCGACTCCTTGACCGTCTGCATGTCGGGCCGGCTCTCTTGCTGCTCGACAAACGTCGCTGGTTCCTTGGCCGCTCGCGCTTCAGGCCGACTTGTCTGCTCTTGAAAGTCGCTGTCGTTGAACACAGGACGATTCCATAAGTCATGCAGGACTTTGGGCATAGGAGCACTTACAAAACAGCCAGCAAAGATCTATTCGTCATGAGGAAGTAGCATCGACTTATCTTTCGCATTAGAGTCCCGGATCCAGAGGTAGAGCCGTGCAACACCATTCAGTGTGATCAAAGCTTTCGAGATCGTCAAACCAAGAAAGGAAAAAGACGATGCAAACATCTCCAACAAAGAAAACATCTGCAACAAAGAAAACATGTGCAGTCAGGTATGTAACTTCTCTTCAAAAAAAAAAAAGAAACAAAATCAAAAAAAAATATCAGCATGCAACAATAACAAGCAATCGCAGAAAAAAAAATCTCGAGCAACAAAAAAAAAAAAGCAGCCGCAAAAAAAAAATCTAACAAAAGAGGAGAAGGAGAATAGTCGAGAATACACTGACCCTCTTGTAAGTTCGGCCATCTAGCCGAATAAAAAAAGGGGCAGCCCTCGACCACCTACATCTGCTGCACCATCTCCCCTCGGCGAGTTGTAGAATACGTATCGATTCTTCGCAAAATGAGTCTTCCGAAGAAACGACCAGCAAGCTCAGCCAAAGCAAAAGCACCGCGCCCGGTGATCGAGCCGGGAGCGGCGAACAAAAAATTGAAGCGTCCGGTGTTCAGTGTCTAGCAAGTGCACTAGGTCAGCAAGTAATATAGACTTTGAGAATCCAGTATCGATCCCACAGAGACCTTGATGAGAGCCTAATCTAAGCAAAAAATTTCCTAATTATTGAGGTGAATAAAATTGGGATTTTTGTTGAGAACTGAAAAAGAAAACAGAATTTGAAACTTCTAGAAAAACTTTTGGAAATGAGATGTTGGGGAAGAATGCCAATCCCTCCTAGTTGTCAATATGCAGAATTCTGATTTTATAGCTCAAGTATCCTTACCTTGACTTAGCTTTTGAAAACCTGGTTACCCATAGACAGGAAATTACTTTCACCTAATCTCTTAACTCCATTACAATCCAGAAACATTCAGATACTAGGTGCATAAATATAAAAGCTTGAGGATCAACTCTTATTCAGAACAAAAGTGTTTAACGAGTCAGATTGCTTTCCACTAGTCTCCATCACAATCCGGAAACAACTAGTGAGAAAAACAAGTTGATTTTCACTCATTCTTTGAACTCCATCACAATCCGGAAGCAATCAAATCCTAAGTGCATAAATATCAACTCTATCATTCAGAACAAGGGTTATAAAAAGTCACATCACTTTTCAACTAGTCTCCATCACAATCCGGAAACAACTAATGAGAAAAACGAGTTGTTTTAGAAAACAAAGAATCATATGACAAACCCAAATCTCTACTGAACCTTAACTTCTCTATTCAAACCTCGTTAAACTTCAAATATCAATTCGGATTAGACACAAGCAGTAAGCACAATTTCTAAACAAAAGTAAGATACTTTATTGCTGTAGAATTCAGAACTCAAACATATAACAAACTAGGAGTTCATGACTTCCCCAACAAAGAGAGACTACTCCATGCAAATAAAACAAACACTGAAAGAGGAATTAATTGCAGCCATGAAAACAAGAAGAAAACTAAGTACAGAAAACCCCCTTTTTGAGGACTGCCTTTTCACTTCAACTCCTCCTTGACTGAAATTTTTTCTTTCTCTCTCTCTCTCTCTCTCTCTCTCAACTTGGACAAGTGCTCAGCTACCACATTCTCAACTCCCTTCTTATCCTTTATCTCGATGTCAAATTCTTGGAGGAGAAGGATCCACCTGATCAGTCTAGGCTTGGAGTCCTTCTTTGCAAAGAGATGTCTAAGAGTTGAATGGTCAGTATACACAACAACTTTCGATCCAATTAAATATCATCTAAATTTTTTGAAAGCATACACTACAGCCAATAGCTCTTTCTCTGTGGTAGTGTAATTTAATTGTGGCCCGGTGAGTGTGTAGCTAGCATAATAGATGGTGTGAAAAATTATTTCTTTTCTTTGCCCAAGCACAACCCCTACAGCATAATCACTAGCATCACACATTAATTCAAAAGGTATGGTCCAATTAGGAGCAACAACAATGGGTGCTGAAATCAGTTTTTCTTTTAGGAGTTTAAAGGCATGCAAACAATCATCATCAAAATTGAATTTCACATCTTTCATGAGCAGATTCGATAATGGTTTTGCAATTTTAGAAAAATCCTTGATAAACCTCCTATAAAAACCTGCATGTCCTAGGAAACTCCTTATGCCCTTTATGTTTGTAGGTGGAGATAATTTGTCAATCACCTCTACCTTTGCCCTATCAACCTCAATACCTTTTTCTGATATTTTGTGGCCCAACACAATGCCTACCTTTACGATAAAATGACACTTCTCCCAATTCAGAACCAGATTTCTCTCTTCACATCTTGCTAGAACCAGATTTTTCAAACAGGTCTCAAATGTTAGTCCGTAAAGAGTAAAGTCATCCATGAAGATTTCCATAAAATTTTCAATAAAATCATGAAAGATAGCAATCATGCAACGTTGAAAAGTAGCTGGTGCATTAGATAATCCAAAAGGCATTCTCCTATATGCAAAAGTTCCATAAGGGCTGGTAAAAGTGGTTTTCTCTTGGTCCTCCGAAGCTATGGGATTTGAAAATACCCGGAATAGCCATCAAGAAAATAATAGAATTTGTTACCTGCAAGTCTCTCAAGCATCTGGTCAATGAAAGGTAAAGGAAAATGGTATTTCCTACTTGCTGAATTTAATTTTTTGTAATCAATGCAGACTCTCCATCCGGTCACAATCCTAGTGGGTATTAATTTGTTATCTGCATTTTTTATCACTGTCATCCCACCCTTTTTAGGTACTACTTGGACTGGACTAACCCATTTGCTATCTAAAATTGCATAGATAATACCTGCATCTCGCAACTTTACCACTTCCTTCTTGACCACTTCTTGCAAGGTTGGATTTAGCCTTCTTTGAGGTTGAATTGTTGGCTTGAAGGAGTCCTAATCAAAATTTTGTGCATGCATGTGGTTGGGCTAATTCCATTGATATCTGAGATTGTCCACCCGATTGCCCGTTTTTATGCTTGCTCAACACCTCGATCAAGAGTTTTTCCTCCCTAACATTCAAACAAGAAGAGATGATTACTGGTTTTGTGTTATCTTCAATATAAATGTATTTCAAAGAACTAGGCAAAGGTTTGAGTTCAAGTTTAGATGGGTCTTTGATTTCAGCCCCTTCGTCTTCTTCTTCATTCCCTTCAGCCTCCAAGTGTACTACTTCTTGCTGCATGAGGGGATCATCATCTTCCTTGGAGTAGGAGTGAGCCAAACACCTTTCCAAGCTATCCTTCATCATGACTTCCTACTGAACATGTTCTGCACATTCATCAATCACATCAACAAAATAACATGTTTCATCACAAGAATTTGAAGGACTTTTAATTGCTTGTTAAATGTCAAACACAATTTCTTCATCATCTAATCTGAGAGTAAATTTTCCCTGTTTGACATCGATTAGTGCAGCTGCAGTGGCTAAGAATGGTCTCCCAAGAATCAGTAGTAATTCCCAATCCACCTCCATGTCCAGCACCACAAAATCGCATGGGTAGATGAATTTTCCAATTCTGACCAGCACGTCTTCAATCAGTTCATTAGGTTTTTTGGTTGATCTTTCAGCAAATTGGAGCATGATATTTGTCTCCTTAAGCTCTCCAAGATTTAGTTTCCTGCAAATGGACAAAGACATCAGATTTATGCTAGCTCCTAAATCACATAGCACTTTGTTAAATTTGAAATTTTTATATTCACAAGGTATAGTGAAACTCCCTGGATCTTTAAGCTTGGTAGGCAATTGATTCTTTAATATTGCACTACAACTTTCTGTTAGCATCACTGTCCCTTGCTCCTCAATTTTTCTCTTTCCTGAAAGCACTTCTTTGAGGAACTTTGCATATTGTGGCATCTGCATCAGAGCTTCTACAAAAGAAATGTTAATTTCCAGCTTCTTAAAAATATCAATGAACTTTGAAAATTTATCTTCTAACTTATCCTTTTTAGCTCTCTCCGGATATGGCAATGTGTCCACATTTATTTCAGCATTAGAGAGAGATTGAGAAGACTTACCTTTTTGCTTGTGTTGTTTACTTACCTCTCTCTCTTGACAGAGTTCTTCTCTTTCCTTGTCCTGCTGCTGATTTGTTGTGTTCTCCCCCACTTGGGGTTGATTTTTCTCCTCTAAGACCTTCCCACTTCTCAAGGTGATAGCTTTGATCTGTTCTTTTGGGTTAATTTCAGAATTACTAGGTAAAGTTCCTTGATTCCTACCTGATATGGCATTGGCCAGCTGTCCCATTTGTATTTCCAGATTTCTGATTGATGCCTCTTGATTCTTTAGTGATGCTTCTTGAACTTGAAAACTGGAATTTCTCAGAGAATCTCTTTTATCTTGATTTGCTAGGAACTTTGAAAACATGTCCTTGAGGCTGGGTTTTTGTTCTAGTTCTTGTGCTGGTCTTTGGAATCCAGGTGGTGATCTTGTTTGAGTAATGGGCTGTTGAGTGCTGGATTGTTGGTTGTTGTTTGACCATGAGAAATTTGGGTGACTCCTCCAACCAGGATTGTAAGTGTTGTTGTATGGATCATTAGACCTACGAAAGTTTGAAACATAATTAGCTTGGTCTAAAGAATTCATTGCTTGACCATTACCTGCTTTGCATTCATGGTTGGGATGTCCTCCTCCACACATGTCACAAATCTGAGCAACCAAAGAGGGGGTTTGCAGTTTTGACAGTTGTTTGGTTAGAGATTCGACTTGAACCTGCAATTCTAATACAGGGTCTACATTATGTATTCCAGCAACTCTCCCTCTTGCACTTCTCTCCACAGGATATTGGTACATGTTAGACGCCATCTCTTCGATCAGTTCATAAACTTCATTCAGAGTCTTTTTATTCATGGTACCACCAGCTGCAGCATCAATTAAGCTTCGTGTTGAAACTGTAATTCCATGGTAGAATGTCTCTATCTGCATCCATAGTGGTATTCGATCATTTGGGCATTTTCTGAGCAGCTCCTTGAATCTTTCCCATGCTTCACAAAGTTGTTCATCATGTTCCTGCATGAAACTTGAAATAGCATTACGCAACGTAATTGGTTTGGCGGGTGGAAAATACTTACCAAGGAACTTCCTTTGTAACTCATCCCATGTGCAAATTGACTCTGGTGGCAGTGTGTGATACCAAATTTTTGCTCTATCCCTTAGAGTAAAAGGGAACAATCTCAACCAAACGGCTTCATTAGTAACATCCTTAAATCTGAAAGTATCACAAATTTCAAGAAATTTTTCAATATGTTCATTAGGATCCTCATTATACAAACCTCCAAATTGATAATTGTTCCGAATTATTGACAGCATTTGAGGCTTGATCTCGAAGATGCTTGGGACTTCATGTCTCACAATAGCTGATCTTTGAGCATTGGGGTTTGATTGAATATAATGCTCCATTGTCTTCTCAGCCCTTTCTTCCTGGTGTTGATCCTCCATTGCTGAATTTCCTTTTCACCTTCGGTTAAGGAGTGATCTTTCTGGTTCCGGGTCTGGTTCAGCTAGTGGTTCTCTACCAGACCTTGTTTTCATGCACAAACCCGGTTCAACCTGAAAGACAGAATATAAAAATTAAACTCAATCAACAAAATTAAATTCACTTAAACTTACTCTCAATTCAATGGTCCCCGACAACAGCACCAAAAACTTGTGGAGTGTCTAGCAAGTGCACTAGGTCAACAAGTAATATAGACTTTGAGAGTCCAGATATCGATCCCACAGAGACCTTGATGAGAGCCTAATCTAAGCAAAAATTTTCCTATTGATTGAGGTGAAGAAAATTTGGATTTTTGTTGAGAATTGAAAAAGAAAACAGAATTTGAAACTTCTGGAAAAACTTTTGGAAATGAGATGTTGGGGAAAAATGTCAATCCCACCTAGTTGTCAATATGCAGAATTCTAATTTTATAGCTCAAGTATCCTTACCTTGACTTAGCTTTTGAAAACCTAGTTACCCATATACAGGAAATAACTTTCACCTAATCTCCGAACTCCATCATAATCCGGAAACATTCAGATCCTAGGTGCATAAATATAAAAGCTTGAGGATCAACTCTTATTCAGAACAAAAGTGTTTAACGAGTCAGATTGCTTTCCACTAGTCTCCATCACAATCCGGAAACAACTAGTGAGAAAAACAAGTTGACTTTCACTCATTCTTTGAACTCCATCACAATCTGGAAACATTCAAATCCTAAGTGCATAAATATCAACTCTATCACTCAGAACAAGGGTTATAAACAGTCACATCACTTTTCAACTAGTCTCCATCACAATCCGAAAATAACTTGTGAGAAAAATGAGTTATTTTAGAAAACAAAGAATCATATGACTAACCCAAATCTCTATTGAACCTTAACTTCTCTATTCGAACCTCGTTAAACTTCAAATATCAATTCGGATTAGACACAAGCAGTAAGCACAATTTCTAAACAAAAGTAAGATACTTTATTGTTGTGGAATTCAGAATTCGAACATATAACAAACTAGGAGTTCATGACTTCCCCAACAAAGAGAGACTACACCATGCTAATAAAACAAACAATGAAAGAGGAATTAATTACAGCCATGAAAACAAGAAGAAAACTAAGTACAGAAAACCCCCTTTTTGAGGACTGTCATTTCGCTTCAACTCCTCCTTGACTGAAATTTCTTCCTTCTCTCTCTCTCTCTCAACTCCTAACTAACTAAAAGAACAAGAATTTAAACTGAAAACAGGAATTGGAACTCAAAAACTGGATGCTTTGCTCTCTGCCTCGGACCTCTATTTATACTTATTCTGCTGCCCAGGCCTTGTAAATTGCTCTCTGTCCAGGGGTATGAATTATGCTTTACCGACCTCAGAATTGGCTGAAATTACATATGAACCTTCCTTCTGAGGTCTGTGCCTTTATCACGAAATTTGAGTTCAATCTGAGTTGGGAAACTCGAGATATGATGTGAAAAAGTTGCTAATTCTGCTGCCAATTCCAGCTCTAGTCCACCACTTGGAAAATTTGAAACATGAGAACCACGACTTGGACTTGCCTGAATTTCCATGATATGATCATTAATACCCTCAGGAATGTTCAGTCCAAATTTGGCTTCAATTGGAACACGGGAACTCCAGATATGTTCTTCACAATTTTTGGATTTAACTTCTCCTTCTGGCAGCAGTTTCCTTCTTTTTGTGGAACTTCTCCTTTTTTTATCATTCAATGCACCTAGACTCGAGCAATTTACCATAAAATCTTCATGGATACCTTCCTTAGCCAATTAGGACTTCTTCTCCCAAGTTTGGGCTTGATTGGTAGTCAGAATCCCGAGATTTCTGTAATTTACGCTTGTTGAGTCAGCGGCGAGGTCGCGCAGAATTGTTCTTTGTTTTGGCGCGGTCACGCCACTGGAGCAGGAATTTTGTCCAAGTCTGGAACACGGCCTTCGGGTCCCATATGAGGAAGGATTCTTCTTGGCGCGGTCGCGCTACTTTATGATGTTGAACTGGCGCGGTCGCGCCACTCCTTAGACTCTTTGCCGACTTCCCGAAATAGAACTTGACATCTATGTAAGGAAACAGTGCGGCGCGGCAGCACCACTGGTAGCGCCATCTTTATGGCACGGATGTGCCATTTCACATTCACGAACTGTCCTCCTTTCAGCCTTCCTAGCCGTTGGGAATTTCCAAGATTTATATGAATTTCCGCACCTTTTCCCGACGCGGTCGCGCTGTTCCCTTTTTTGGCTCTTTTTGCTCCTTTCTTCTTCAATTTCCCTCAGATTTCATCTTTTCTTCTTTTATCAGGCACCTGAGACACAAAACAGTAATTTGAGTTATATAATTCATTTTCAAGCTCATAATTAACTCATAATGGGAGTTTAGGCTCATTAAATCATTCATAAATAAGTGTCTTTTGGGCACTTATCACAACCCTAAACTTAAACCTTTTCTCGTCCTCGAGCAAAACTCTCAAATAAATACCAGATAGATCTGTAAAGACTAAGAAAAATTCAGTGATCCTCCCTACTAAAGTTTCAAAATAGTTGATTCATTGCTTTCCTAATGATGGTTCTTCTTGGTTAGTCAAAACAGAATTCGAATTTTCTTCAAATTTTTCAAAGATGAACAAGCGCATACAAGTGAGAAGTCTCAATTCAACTCCATAAGCCAACCATCAGTCCACTCTCCACTAACCTAAAGGAATTCCCAATTCTGATCAATAGGTCTTTATGGGTTGTAATGAGACAGAGTTAATGGGTATGATGAAGATTTTTGGTTTTCTGTTGGGTTTTATTCTCCTCCTCATATCCATTTCCCATTTTCCTGAGCATAAATTGGATTTGTGATTTTTCCTCCAAGCTCTTCTTCCCCAAACTTATTCTTTTGCATTGATCCCTTATTTCTTCCTTTTCCCTCTTTTTTTTCTCTTTCCCATGTATCTTTTCTTTGGGTTTTGTCTAGAGTCTAGCTTACCTCGTCGGTTGACTCAGAGTCCCTAAGCTTGCTGAGGCCCGAGACCCGGTGCACACGCGAGGTTGCCTTTCCCTTAACTAACCCACAACCTTTTCTTTCTTTTTTTTTTGCTTTGTTTAGAGTCCAGCTTACCTTGCCGGTTGACTCAGAGACCCTAAGCTTGCTGAAGCCCGAGTCCCGGTGCACACACGAGGTGGCCTTTCTCCTACTCAGCCCAGAATTTTTCTTTCTTTTCCTCTCTTGCTCCTTCTTCCTCTTTACAAAGAAATATTTCTATATCCTTCATCCATCCCTCCTTATAACTTCAAAATCTTTATCCATGCTCATTCAAACAGAACACTTCAATAATTTGGAGAATCATGGGTCAGTAAGAAACAAGTTTATTTATCACTAAGGCTGGTTCATTTAGCATGGGTAGGGATGGCAATGGGGCGGGGCGGGGCGGGATTTTGGAAACCCATCCCCGCCCATAAAAACTGGGAAACCCGTCCCCCGCGAAAACCCGCCCTGGTTTGATTTCTAAACCCGTCCACCCTCGGGCAAAAAACCCCAAACCAGCGAAAACCCCGCCCGCCCTGGGTACCCGACCGACCCGCTATGTTTAATATTAAAAATTTTAAAAATATAAAAAAATCTAAAATAAATAATATAAACATATAAATACTTAAACATATTGTCAAACATAAGGGGATAACGTAATAAAGTAAGATTTTACTTTGTATTATTTAAATACCCTCTAAAACTTTTTTTTATATAAGAATTAAGCTGGTCGGGTCAGGTTTTTTGGGCTTAAACCCGCCCCCTCGAACCCGTGGACGGGTTCTGCTCCCAAAACCCGAATCCGACCCGCGGGGTAAAAACATAAACCCGAACCCGCTTTAAGCGGGTCGGGTCAGGGCGGGTTCCCCGCTAACCCGTACTCGTTGCCATCCCTAAGCATGGGACATTGAAACAAAACAGGGATCTTTTCGGCCCAAGAGGTTTGACAAAAGGTGATGCAACTTGTGCATTGAAAATGGGTGGCTTTGAAAAAGGCTCAACGATTTTTAAACAGGTGCCTAAATCACCTCAGAATTTTGAAAACCTTTGTCGGTTTCGCCTCAAGTTTTCCTCAGGTTGGTTCTAGTGATTGAAATCAACTTACTCACTTGTACTTTGTTTTCGAAAACTGTTTTTAAAGAAAAATTCTCATCCATTCAAGACTAAGCATCTGAACTAATATATTTTTCCTGAAAGTGAATCATGCTATTCATATGATCAGGGGTTTTCACTAGTATTTTTCAAAGTCTCTATTGGATTTTCTGGTAAAGTTTTGAAAAAAAAAAAAAAAAACTATGCTTTCAGATCCATGCAAGAAAAATATCCCACCCCAAACTTAAAATTTTTTAAATCCCCTTAAAATTGCATGAAGAGTATCCCACCCCAAACTTAAAAACATGTTTTGTCCTCAAAGCAGCAGTAAACATAGGAGTGATAGAGATACTTCCCTGACTTTGTGGGTGGATTGAGGTTGGATGGATCTCCCTTTGTGGCTCTTGCATTCATTCTCATGGGTTAGTGATAAAAATTTGTATTATTTTCAGCAATTGAAAATAAAAATTGACTAGAAGTGTCTCTCACGCATAAAATGTATGTTAAGAAGAATACCGGCAGTGGAGGTTGTGTTGCCTTACCTCTGTAGTGGCTATTTTTTTACAAGGCAGTGGCGCGGCCGCGCCACATAATTTCATCAATTCTGTAGATCTTGAATGATTTTTTCAATTTTTCCACTTTGGACAGGTTAGTATCAGTGACAGGCAGATTCAGAGTCATTTTTCACACATTTTCATTGGAAGAATTATTAAAAGCATGCTTTGAGACAAATCAATTGAGAGTAGAAATAAAAATTTTATTAATATGAATGGAGATTGAGTACATATTAATGAAATTCCATTAAATCACTCTATCAAACATAAGCACACACAAAAGCAAGCTCACACATGAAGTTCAACAAGGAAATGTATACAAGGAAATGAAATTCCATTAAATCTACTCTTCTTTTTCCCTTTTATCATCTTCCTCCATTTTCCAGGTTTGAGTTTTTAATATTTTTTTTTTTGTGTTTTTCTGTTTTTTTCTTTTTTGAAAGCTGTAAATTTTTAATCTAACCCTATTCATATCCTAGGTCTATGCGAAGAAATCAAAATCTTATTCAAATTTAAACAAGTCCTAAAAATTTTGAAAAGAACTATCCTAACCCACTACACACCAAGTCCTACTCCTATACCTACACTACCAGATTTCTTATGAGCTCAATTTAGAAAATGTACAACAGAGGTTTCAGCTGGGAACCTCTCTTGATAGAGTTTTAGCCGCTGCCCATTCACCTTAAATTTTTCTCCATTCTTTGGTTGTTAAATCTCAAATGCTCCAAAGTTTGACACCCCAATCACTTCATAAGGTCCTTGCCATCTGGACTTCAGTTTTCTAGGAAAGAGTTTTAATCTTGAATTGTACAGAAGGACTTTTTGGCCTACCTAAAAATTTTTCATCCGAATGTTTTTGTCATGCCATTTCTTTGTTTTCAACTTGTAGAGTTTGGCATTGTCATGAGCCCAATATCTCAGCTCCTCCAGCTCATTCAGATCCAGCAACCTCTTTTCTCTTGTTTCTCCTGTCTTTTGCACATATAAATTTAAAAATTTAGTAGCCCAATATGCTTTGTGTTCTAATTCCACAGGTAAATGACATGTTTTGCCATATACCAATCGAAAAGGTGTGGTGCCAATGGGGGTTTTATAAGTTGTCCTGTATGCCCAAAGAGCATCATCTAATTTCATAGCCCAACCCTTTCTTGAGAGGCTAACAGTTTTCTCAAGGATTCGTTTTAGCTCTCGGTTTGATACTTCAACCTGCCCACTTGTTTGAGCATGGTATGGTGTAGCCACCTTATGCCTCACCCCAAACTTTTTAAGTAAGGTAGCAAATTGGGTGTTACAAAAGTGCTTCCCACCATCACTAATTATAGCTCTAGGTGCTCCAAATCTGGTGAAAATATTTTTCCTTAAGAATTCTAACTCCACCCTTGCATCATTGGTCCTAGTAGCTATATCTTCAACCCATTTAGAAACATATTCAAAACCATAGGAAGATGGAAAAGGACCCATGAAGTCAATATCCCACACATCAAATAATTCACATACCAATATGATAGTGAGAGGCATTTCATCTTTTCTAGATACATTACCTGTCCTTTGACATCTGTCACATTTGGATACATACCTTTTTGAATCTTGATAGAGTGTGGGCCAATAGAAACCTGATTGCATCACCTTTGCTGCTGTTCGATTTGAGCTGAAATGTCCTCCTGCTTCTCCATCATGGCAGTGCTTCAGAATTGATTCGAACTCTGTTTGTGGGACACACCTTCTTATCACTTGATCAGGACATATTTTGTAGAGGTACGGATCTTCCCAAAAATAGTATTTCACACCAGCAAGGAACTTCTTTCTTTGCTGCCAGCTTAGATCCTTTGGAATCCACCCACCTGCAAGAAAATTTGTAAAATCAGCAAACCAAGGTGTTTGGAAGGATAATTTATTTATCTGACATGTAATTTCATCCGGAAAGAGTTCACAAATCCCCCTTTTCTCTACTTCCTCCGTCTCAAGCCTTTACAAGTGATCAGCTACCACATTTTCAACTCCCTTCTTATCCTTTATCTCGATGTCAAATTCTTGGAGGAGAAGGATCCACCTGATCAGTCTAGGCTTGGAGTCCTTCTTTGCAAAGAGATGTCTAAGAGTTGCATGGTCAGTATACACAACAACTTTCGATCCAATTAAATATGATCTAAATTTTTCGAAAGCATACACTACAGCCAATAGCTCTTTCTCAGTGGTAGAGTAATTTAATTGTGGCCCGGTGAGTGTGTTGCTAGCATAATAGATGGTGTAAAAAATTCTTTCTTTTCTTTGCCCAAGCACAACCCCTACAGCATAATCACTAGCATCACACATTAATTCAAAAGGTATGGTCCAATCAGGAGCAACAACAATGGGTGCTGAAATCAGTTTTTCTTTTAGGAGTTTAAAGGCATGCAAACAGTCATCATCAAAATTGAATTTCACATCTTTCATGAGCAGATTCGATAATGGTTTTGTAATTTTAGAAAAATCCTGGATAAACCTCCTATAAAAACCTGCATGTCCTAGGAAACTCCTTATGCCCTTTATGTTTGTAGGTGGAGGTAATTTTTCAATCACCTCTACCTTTGCCCTATCAACCTAAATACCTTTTTCTAAAATTTTGTGGCCCAACACAATGCCTTCCTTTACGATAAAATGACACTTCTCCCAATTCGGAACCAGATTTCTCTCTTCACATCTTGCTAGAACCAGATTTTTCAAACAGGTCTCAAATGTTAGTCCATAAAGAGAAAAGTCATCAATGAAGATTTCCATAAATTTTTCAATAAAATCATGAAAGATAGCAATCATGCAACGTTGAAAAGTAGCTGGTGCATTAGATAATCCAAAAGGCATTCTCCTATATGCAAAAGTTCCATAAGGGCAGGTAAAAGTGGTTTTCCCTTGGTCCTCCGGAGCAATGGGATTTGAAAATACCCGGTATAGCCATCAAGAAAATAATAGAATTTGTTACCTACAAGTCTCTCAAGCATCTGGTCAATAAAAGGTAAAGGAAAATGGTCTTTCCTACTTGCTGAATTTAATTTTTTGTAATCAATGCAGACTCTCCATCCGGTCACAGTCCTAGTGGCTATTAATTCGTTATCTGCATTTTTTTCACTGTCATCCCACCCTTTTTAGGTACTACTTGGACTGGACTAACCCATTTGCAATCTGAAATTGGATAGATAATACCTGCATCTAGCAACTTTACCACTTCCTTCTTGACCACTTCTTGCAAGGTTAGATTTAGCCTTCTTTGCAAGGTTGGATTTAGCCTTCTTTGCAAGGTTGGATTTAGCCTTCTTTGAGGTTGAATTTCTGTTAGCATCACTGTCTCTTGCTACTCAATTTTTCTTTTTCCTAAAAGTACTTCTTTGAGGAACTTTGCATATTGTGGCATCTGTATCAGAGCTTCTACTAAAGGAATGTTAATTTTCAGCTTCATAAAAATATCAATGAACTTTGAAAATTTATCTTCTAACTTATCCTTTTTAGCTCTCTCCGGATATGGCAATGTGTCCACATTTATTTCAGCATTAGAGAGAGATTGAGAAGACTTACCTTTTTGCATATGCAGTTTACTTACCTCTCTCTCTTGTCTGAGTTCGTCTCTTTCCTAGTCCTGCTGCTGATTTGTTGTGTTCTCCTCCACTTGGGGTTGATTATTCTCTTCTAAGACCTTCCCACTTCTCAAGGTGATAGCTTTGATCTGTTCTTTTGGGTTAATTTCAGAATTACTAGGTAAAGTTCCTTGATTCCTACCTGATATGGCATTGGCCAGCTGTCCCATTTGTATTTCCAGATTTCTGATTGATGCCTCTTGATTCTTTAGTGATGCTTCTTGAGCTTGAAACCTGGAATTTGTCATAGCATCTCTTTTATCTTAATTTGCTAGGAACTTTGAAAACATGTCCTCGAGGTTGGGTTTTTGTTCTGGTTCTTGTGCTGGTTTTTGGAATCCAGGTGGTGATCTTGTTTGAGTAATGAGCTCTTGAGTGCTAGATTACTGGTTGTTGTTTGACCATGAGAAATTTGGGTGACTCCACCAACCAGGATTGTAAGTGTTGCTGTATGGATCATTAGACCTGCGAAAGTTTGAAACATAATTAGTTTGGTCTAAAGAATTCACTGTTTGCACATTACCTGCTTGGTATTCATGGTTGGGATTTCCTCCTCCATATATGTCACAAATCTGAGCAACCAAAGAGGGGGTTTGCAGTTTTGACAGTTGTTTGGTTAGAGATTCGACTTGAACCTGCATAGCTAATACAGGGTCTACATTATGTATTCCAGCAACTCTTCCTCTTGCACTTTTCTCCACTGGATATTGGTACATGTTAGACGCCATCTCTTCGATCAGTTCATAAACTTCATTCGGAGTCTTTTTATTCATGGTACCACCAGCTGCAGCATCAATTAAGCTTCATGTTGAAACTGTAATTCCATGGTAGAATGTCTCTATCTGCATCCATAGTGGTATTCGATCATTTGGGCATTTTCTGAGCAGCTCCTTGAATCTTTCCCATGCTTCACAAAGTTGTTCATCATGTTCCTGCATGAAAGTTGAAATAGCATTACGCAACTTAATTGGTTTGGCAGGTGGAAAATACTTACCAAGGAACTTCCTTTGTAGCTCATCCCATGTGCGAATTGACTCTGGTGGCAATGTGTGATACCAAATTTTTGCTCTATCCCTTAAAGTAAAAAGGAACAATCTCAACCAGACGACTTCGTTAGTAACATCCTTAAATCTGAAAGTATCACAAATTTCAAGAAATTTTTCAATATGTTCACTAGGATCCTCATTAGACAAACCTCCAAATTGATAATTGTTCTGAATTATTGACAGCATTTGAAGCTTGATCTCGAAGTTGCTTGGGACTTCAGGTCTCACAATGGCAGATCTTTGAGCATTGGGGTTTGATTGAACATAATGCTCCATTGTCTTCTCAGCCCCTTCTTCCTAGTGCTGATCCTCCATTGCTGAATTTCCTTTTCACCTTCGGTTAAGGAGTGATCTTTCTGGTTCCGGGTCTGGTTCAGCTAGTGGTTCTCTACCAGACCTTGTTTTCATGCACAAACCCGGTTCAACCTGAAAGACAGAATATAAAAATTAAACTCAATCAACAAAATTAAATTCACTTAAACTTACTCTCAATTCAATGGTCCCCAACAACGGCGCCAAAAACTTCTTGAGTGTCAAGCAAACGCAATAGGTCAACAAGTAATATAGACTTTGAGAGTCCAGATATCGATCCCACAGAGACCTTGATGAGAGCCTAATCTAACCAAAAATTTTCCTATTGATTGAGGTGAAGAAAATTTAGATTTTTGTTGAGAACTGAAAAAGAAAACAGAATTTGAAACTTATGGAAAAACTTTTGGAAATGAGATGTTGGGGAAGAATGTCAATCCCTCCTAGTTGTCAATATGCAGAATTCTGATTTTATAGCTCAAGTATCCTTACCTTGACTTAGCTTTTGAAAACCTGGTTACCCATATATAGGAAATAACTTTCACCTAATCTATCAACTCCATCGTAATCCGGAAACATTCAGATCCTAGGTGCATAAATATAAAAGCTTGAGGATCAACTCTTATTCAGAACAAAAGTGTTTAACAAGTCAGATTGCTTTCCACTAGTCTCCATCACAATCTAGATACAACTAGTGAGAAAATCAAGTTGACTTTCACTCATTCTTTGAACTCCATCACAATCTGGAAACATTCAAATCCTAAGTGCATAAATATCAACTCTATCATTCAGAACAAGGGTTACAAACAGTCACATCACTTTTCAACTAGTCTCCATCACAATCCGAAAACAACTTGTGAGAAAATCGAGTTGTTTTAAAAAACAAAGAATCATATGACTAACCCAAATCTCTACTGAACCTTAACTTCTCTATTCGAACCTCGTTAAACTTCAAATATCAATTCTGATTAGACACAAGCTGTAAGCACAATTTCTAAACAAAAGTAAGATACTTTATTGTTGTGGAATTCAGAATTCGAACATATAACAAACTAGGAGTTCATGACTTCCCCAACAAAGAGAGACTACACCATGCTAATAAAACAAACACTGAAAGAGGAATTAATTACAGCCATGAAAACAAGAAGAAAACTAAGTACAGAAAACCCCCTTTTTGAGGACTGTCATTTTGCTTCAACTCCTCCATGACTGAAATTTCTTCCTTCTCTCTCTATCTCTCTCAACTCCTAACTAACTAAAAGAATAAGAATTTAAATTGAAAACAGGAATTGGAACTCAAAAACTGAATGCTTTGCTCTCTGCCTCGGACCTCTATTTATACTTATTCTGCTGCCCAGGACTTGTAAATTGCTCTCTGTCCAGGGGTATGAATTATTCTTTTCCGATCTCAGAATTGGTTAAAATTACATACGAAACGTCCTTCTGAGGTCCTTGACTTTCTCACGAAATTTGAGTTCAATCTGAGTTGGGAAACTCGAGATATGATGTGAAGAAGTTGCTTGATTCTGCTGCCAATTCCAGCACTGGGTCCACCACTTGGAAAATCTGAAACATGAGAACCACGACTTGGAATTGCCTGAATTTCCATGATATGATCATTAATACCCTCAGGAATATTCAGTCCAAATTTGGCTTCAATTGGAACACGGGAAATCCAGATATGTTCTTCACAATTTTCGGATTTAACTTCTCCTTCTGGCAGTAGTTTCCTTCTTTGTGTGGAACTTCTCCTTTTTTTATCATTCAATGCACCTAGACTCAAGCAATTTACCATAAAATCTTCGTGGATACCTTCCTTGGCCGATTAGGACTTCTTCTCCCAATTTTGGGCTTGATTGGTAGTCAGAATCCCGAGATTTCCGTAGTTTATGTTTGCTGAGTCAGCGGCGCGGTCGCGCCAAATTGTTCTTTGTTTTGGCTCGGTCGCGCCACTGGAGCAGGAATTTTGTCCAAGTCTGGAACACGGCCTTCGGGTCCCATATGAGGAAGGATTCTTCATGGCGCGGTCGCGCCACTTTATGTTGTTGAACTGGCGCGGTCGCGCCACTCCTTAGACTCTTTGCCGACTTCCCGAAATAGGACTTGACATCTATGTAAGGAAACAGTGCGGCGCGGCAGCTCCACTGGTAGCGCCATCTTCATGGCGCGGTAGCGCCCTCGTGGGGCGCAGTCGCGCCATTCCACGTTCACGAACTGTCCTCCTTTCAGCCTTACTAGCCGTTGGGAATTTCAAAGATTTATTTGAATTTTCGCACCTTTCCTGGGGCGGTCGCGTCGTTCCCTTTTTGGCTCTTTTTGTTCCTTTCTTCTTCAATCTCCCTCAGATTTCAGTTTTTCTTCTTTTATCAGACACTGAGACACAAAACATGAATTTGAGTTATATAATTCTTTTTCAAGCTAATACTTAACTCATAATGGGAGTTTATGCTCATTAAATCATTCATAAATAAATGTCTTTTGGACACTTATCATCCGGCAACCGAGCTGGCGCAATACAAAAGTCTTTCCGCCCTGCAACCAAGCCGGACGTAGCCAATTCGAAGACGCAGCGCCCGATGACCAAGCCAGACAAAACCAAATAAAAAAATTCAGCACCCGGTGACCGAGGCGAACGCGACACAACAAAATTGCAACTCTCGGTGACCGAGCCGTGCGCAGCACAAATGCCTCGCTCGCGGCGACTGAGCCGGTCGCAGCCAAATAAAAAATTTCCGCGCCCGACGATCGCGCTGAGTGTTGCACGTACGCCGAGCATGACACAACAAAATTGCAGCGCTCGGTGACCGAGCCGAGCGCAGAACAAAAGCCTCGAGCCCGGCGACCTAGCCGGACACAAAACAAAAGCTCCACACCCGGCGACTGAGCC
Source organism: Aristolochia fimbriata (assembly GCA_019845555.1). NCBI lineage: Eukaryota > Viridiplantae > Streptophyta > Magnoliopsida > Piperales > Aristolochiaceae > Aristolochia > Aristolochia fimbriata. The sequence goes on from CM034081.1 coordinate 16,824,512, forward strand.
GGACGCGACCAAAACAAAACTTCAGCACCCGGCGACCGAGCTGGATGCAAAACAAAAGATCTGCGCCCGGCGACCGAGCAAGACGCGGCCAAAACAAAACTTCAGTGCCCGGCGACGGAGCTAGACACAAAACATTAGCTTCGCACCCGACGACCGAACCGGACGTGACCAAAACAAAACTTCAGCGCCCGGCGATCGTGCCGAGCGCAGTTCAAAAGTACCGCGCCCGACGACCGAGCCGGACGCAAAGAAAAAAAATATCAGCGCCCGGTGACCTAGTCGGACACAAAAAAAAGCTCCACGCCCAGCGACCGAGCCGGTCACGGCCAAAACCAAATTTCATCACCCGTCAACTGAGCCGGACGCGACCAAAAAAAACTTCAGCGCTCGACGATCGAGCCGGACTCGACCAAAACAAAACATCAGCGCCCGGCGACCTAGCCGGACTCGACCAAAACAAAACATCAGCGTCTGGCGACCAAGCCGGACATAAAACAAAAGCTTTGTGCCCAGTGACTGAGCCGGACGCGACCAAAACAAACCTTCAGCGCCCGGCGACCGAGCCGAACGCAAAACAAAAGCTTCACGCCCGGCGACCGAGCCCGACGACTGAGCTGGACGCGACAAATCAGATTCGTCGCACATGGCGACCAAGCCAGATGCGACACAACATTGCTGCACTCGACTGTTGGGCTGGACAACACACTGAGAGCCGCCAGTCTGTCATATTGACAAACTGACGAACACCTGAAGTAAAAAAAATAAAGAGGCAACATTCTCTAAAATGAATAAAAAAAGAGAATCTGAGAGAATCTGAGAGAAAGAAAAATGGAGTGGATTGAGAGAGAGAAAGAGAGAAAATTCGAGAGAGAGCGGCTGAGGGTGAAGTCGAAAATGAGAGGAGAGAAAAAGAAGAAGAAAGAGGGGGAAGGAAAGAAGAAATGAGAAAAGGAGAAAAAAAAGAGAGAGGGTATACCTGGCGGACTCGAATTCAATCGGAGACTGCCGGGAAGAAAAAAATTTGTTACCTGAACTATGCAAAGTGTTCCTTGTTCACATGGGGGGAGTCTTGATCTGTCGCGGCACTCCAGCAAATGTGCACACCGACGCAACCAAATTTTGTCGAAGCAAAATTCCTCCGAAGAAAGCAGCCTTGTAGGGGGTGGGGCCCTCTGCGCAGTGGTCCCTATCCCCCGCGTAGATTAATTTATGCAAAAGCAAAAATCCTCTGAAGGAGTCAGCTATGCAGGGGGTGGCGGCCACTGTGGAGTGCTCCCTCTCCCCAGCGCAGATTAATTTCTAGCGAATCATAAATCCTCCGATGGAGTCAGCCACACAGGGGGTGGGGCCCACTGCGCAGTGCTCCCTCTCCCCGATGCAGATTAATTTTTGCTGAAGCAAAAATCCTTCGAAGGAGTCAGTCACGTAGGGGGTGGTGCCCACTGCACAATGATCCCTCTCCCCAGCGCTGATTGATTTTTGCTGAAGCAGAAATCCTCTGAATGAGTCAGCCACGCAAGGGTGGGGCCCACTGCGCAGCCCTTCCTCTCCCTCAGTGCAGATTAACTTCTATCGAAGTAGAAATCCTCCGAAGGAGTCAGCCATGCAGGGGGTGGGGCCCACTACGCAGCCCTTCCTCTCCCCAGCGCAGGATAATTTCTATCGAAGCAGAAATTCTCTGAAGGAGTCAGCCACGCAGGGGGTGGAACCCACTACGCAACCCTTCCTCTCTCCAGCAAAGAACAATTTTTGCCGAAGAAGTCAGCCATGCAGGGGGTGGAGCCCACTGCGCAGTAGCCCCCTATCCTCCAGCGTAGAACAAATTCTGCCGAAGCAGAAATTCTCCGAAGGAGTCACCCACGCAGGGGGTGGGGCCCACTACGCAGTAGCCCCTCTCCAACGTGGCCAAGCCTCATCAAAACAAAAAAATTTCAACAAAATTTGTCGAACCATGGTGGGGTCCACGGCGCATTGCTTCTTGATGCATACCCCGTCTCCGGTGAGACAGAATTTTGCTGAAACAATTCAGTCAAATACAGAGAAATCATCGAAGGAGTCATCAACCAAGATAAAGCAGGGTCCACTGGATATCACCCTAGTTGGTGCAAACCACCCATAATAGTACAGAAGAGTTCCGCGAGCATTGAAATTCGCCGAAGATCATCGGAACGCCAACTACAAACTACCGAAGCAGTCTCCAACCACGGCATCGCAACAAAACTCAATTCTGGTACCTTTCTCCTCCTGTATACTTGTACGTATCACCTTATACGTATATGTATATGCAACAAAATAATAATAATAATAATAAATCAAAAAATCAAACAGCCCTAAAATAGCAAGAGGGCCAACAATAAAAAAACAAAAAATAAAGAAAATAAAAAAAATATATACACAAGATACAAGTGTACAGAAAGAAATATATGTTGTCCTAAAAGAGTAAGAGGACAGAAAAGATACATACACGAAAAGATTGATAAGTGTCTGAAAGACACTACCTTTAGGCATGATCTAATTCTGGGTCAATTCATAGTATAAAAATAACAAATATGACTCAAAATCATGTTCTGTGTCTCAGGTACTTAGTGGATGAAGAAAATCTGGATTCGGAGTAAAAATGAAGGAAAAATGAGCAAAATGAGCCAGAAAGATGCATGGCGCGTCCGCGCTATAATCGGCGCCACCACACTGGGAAAATGGACAAAAATTCAAATTAAAAGATAAAAATTCCCAACGGCTTAACAAACATGAAAGAGAGCAGTTGGGGAATGTGAAGTGGTGTAACCGCACCTTCAGAGGGTGCTACCGCGCCAGGAAGCTGGCGCTACCTCACACTAAGACGGTGTTGACGCGCCAAAGAGCTGCCAAATACAGAAGGAAGAGTTGTCATTTTGGGGACCAACGAAATTTCCAAGGAGTGGCGCTACCGCGCCACAACAACAGCAAAAGTCGGCGCTACCGCTCCATGAAGTCTCCTAGTACAGCATGGATATCGTTGCCGTTTCCTGACTTAGAAAGGTTTCTACTCAACTGGCGCGATCCCGCCAATATCAGGCACATCATCGGCGCGACCGCGCCAATGACTCAACAATGCAAGTCGCAAAAATCTCGGGATTTTGACAACCAATCAAGCCCATACTTGGGAAAAGAAGTCCTAAGTACCCAAGGAAGGTATCCACAAAGACTCTAGATGAAATCGACTCGAATCCTATGTGGTTTGAATGTCCAAGAAGTAAAGTTCAATACAAATAAGGAAACTGCTGAAGTAAGAAAGAAAAATCCGAGTTTGAAGAGATCATATCTAGAGTTCCGATTCCCAATTGAACCCAAATTTGGACTGAAGATTCCTGAGAGAATTGAAGATCATATCACAAAATATCAGGTCAATTGAAGTCGTGCTTCTAGAGTTTTATATTTTCGAAGTGGTGGACCCAGTGCAGTTATTGGCAGCAGAAGCAACCCAACCTCTCAGTATCATATCTCGAGTTTCCTAACTCAAATTCAACTCAAAATTTATACACAAGGCAAGGACCATGGAAGGAAGTTTAGTATGTAATTTCATCCAATTCTGAGGTTGGGAACACATATTTTAGACCCCTGGACAGAGACCAAATTACAAGGCCTGGGCAGAAGTTCAACTATAAATAGGGATCTGAGGAGAAGTGTAAGGCATCGAATTTTAGTTCAATTTCCTGATGTGTTCTTTAGTTTTGAGAGGAGAGGAAGTCTAGAGGAAGTATTGCACGACCTCTTGGTGCATTGAGGAAGAAAGGTGGAGATTTTTGCCAAGGAGCGAGGGTGACTAGGAGCAGTCTTCCAAGGGAGTTGTTGTACTTAGTTGTTATTTCTCTTTTATGGCTGTTATTGAAACCTTGATGTGTGTTTACACTTTCAACATGGAGTTGTCATTTTAGTTGGGACTCCAAGACTCCCTAGGCATGTAATGAGATTGATACATTATGCTTTACTTGGTTTTCAATTTGGTGTATGAATAAGCATTTTTAACCTCTTTATTCCTTGATTCATACTTGCTGTCTTATGATGTACTGGTTATAAGGTGAAGTTTGACTGAAGGTAATATATGTTTGATAGGATGTACATGTTCTTTTTGAGTTCATACACTAGATAGGTCAACTGATCTTAAGGTTAATCCTCGACCTGAAAGTAATACCCTTTTGATCTGATTGATTTATCTATGGCATAAGACCTGATTCCCGACCAAAGGTAGGGTCGCTGAGCTTTATATTTATGCTATCAAGTAGAGTTGATCATGCCAGCTGGTTTACTCTAGGAGATAGAAGGTGATGTCGATGCGGAAGTAACCATGGGTTTCAAAAGCTCGTCAAAAATTGATTTCCAAAACCCAATTTCTATTCAATCTCAGAAATGCCTAGGAAGGGAATTTAATTCCCAACGTCTTTTCTCCTTACTAAATTTCCTCAAAAGGTCTCTCAACTTGATTCAAGTAGTTGTGTAGTTTAAATTGTTGTTTTGTTAAGTATTTCAAATCAGGATACTCAAACTTTAAATTTTTATTCAGAAAGTGATTAACTGCTGGCTTGGTCCTTGTGTGACGATATTCGGACTTAACCTAAGTCTATATTACATTGATTAGTCCTCTTGCTAGTGATTAGCTAGGATTGCATCAAAGACAAATGACCCTAAAAGAGTAAGAGGGTCCAAAAAAAAAAAGGGATGTCGTGCGTGTGTGTGGGTTGTGTGTGTTCTCACATTCGAGACTTGCTCGTTTTCTCCGAATGAGTAATTCTTGAAAGGGGCAATTTGTAGACACCAAAATGCGATTGGCCTAAGTACGGTGAGCCCAAACGCCCACCAGTCCATCGGTCAATCGTCATGGATCTGCTCCATCGATTTTCAAAGTCATATCTCACTGTCCATCACCGGATCCATTCATTTTGCCTCGTCCTCAGTACAATCTTCATAACAGTCAGCAACAACTCATCCAATCATCGCCACTCAGCAGCCAGTCACCTTACACGCCACTTCAACATCTAAACGACCAAACCTGGTCGCCAACGGAAGAAACCAGAAAACCACTAACACTCCTCATTCGATGGGACCAACAGAGGAAAAGGAGGAGTGCCCAAGTCCTCCTCCCGTCTCAACAAAAGCAGCAGAAAGGGGATCACGATCCCCATTCCAAGGATCGACCCCCAACAAATAGACAGAACGGCTACAAATAGCCAAAAACATTCTGTCGAAGGGGTTCAGAAATACTCTCACGCACAAAAGCTCTCTCGAGCCGAAGGAGTTTAAGCGACTCGCAGTTCGTCGAATTCACCAGTTCAAACCGGAGCAACTCTACACATTCACTTGCAACATCAACAAGTCGATACACGTGGAACACAAATACTTTCGTTTGACCGACGAAACCGTCATCGTTCGTGCATACTCGCTCTGAAACTCGGATTTCGACCGAGTTGAAACTTCATCAATTTGCACGGAGATCGAATCATAGGAAGACTAGGAGATTGTACTCGCATTCCTGACTTTTTATTTACAAATTGTAACACAAATTTTTTGTCGCAAATCGATTTATTCTCTCGGTCGCGCCTCTTCGCGGACCGGCGGATTTTTGGTAAAACATTGTTGAACTATTGGTCCAACCCCGTCTAACCAGGTTCGACCAAAATTGGACATAAACTACTGGTTTAAATCAATGTCTCGAGACTCTCAACAATCCATATATATATGTGTTTCACCGAAAATCTACCGGTCCGCGAAGAGGCGCGATCGAGAGGATAAATCGATTACTTTAGTGACCGGCCGAATTGTTTTACCAGCAGGTCGCCGTCGTGCCAGCGTTGTTGCAGGTTTCTATGAAATGAGCGACGTGCTGCTTTGGGTGCCCGTAGTCGTTGAATTGTTGAAATTTTGGAGGATGGTACCCGATCGGCATAGGAATATTTTGAATCCTTTGCGTGTACGGCCTCCGGTAGACGACTGATTTGTTGTCGCCTGAGCAATTTCGCACGGCGCGGTTGATCAGCTCGTTGACTGCGTCGATCGTGAGGGTAGTCGGATCCGCTTCAGTTCGGCTTCTGCGGGTGACGACTGGTGCGACGGGCGGCAGCTCGTCGTCCGAGGAAGGATCCTCTTGGATTGGTCCGGCAGAAGTGCTAGTGGTCGGGTGGTTTCGACCGGCTTCTTGAGAAACAGCGCCGGAATTGTTCGCCGCCATGCTCATTTCAAATCTTTCGAGCATTCTTGTGATTTGAAGGTCGCGGGCTTCAATTTGTGCATCTTTGATGCGCAGCTGCTCGCTCTGCTCTTTGAGCGCGGCTTGCAACTCGGCCAGCTGTTCTTCAACCGTTTTAGCTGAAGTTGTCATTGCGGCCATTTGGACGGTTTGTGTCGGAGTAATTGTTCCCGACGCAACTTGAAGATATGAAGCCTTCGTCGGTGACTTCACTGAAGAGGCGGTCGCTGTGGGGGACTGGTCAGAAGGACCGGTCGCAGTTTGATTGCGGAGGGTGACTCTGGGTGACGGCTGGCTTGCAATGACAGCCGCCGGTGAGAATCGGCAAGGCGAAATGGGCGATGTGGTAGCAAGAGAAATCGCCGGTGTTTGTCGGCGAGGTGAACGGACAGGTGGTGGGCCAGCCGCTGCGTTAAGTGCGGCCAGGAGGTCGTGAGAGACCAACACGACCGGTGAGTTGTCATCGGCCGACGTTCTCTGTATAGAGGAGACCGGTGACGACCGTATCCCTTTTGCGGAGGATGTGGAAGCGGATCCTTGTTCATATCGCCGCACCTGGGTGGGGACGATAGAACTTCTCCGTGATGGCGGCGACTGGGCTAGGCTGACAGTCGGACTGCGAGTGGGAGGTGAGGAGGCGACGGCCAGGTATGTTGGTCTAGCCATCACTGGTAATAATTTGGCGGCGACTGCGGTTGGTTTGTTTGAGGCCACGGTAGCCTGTGGTATGAACAGAGCACTTGGACGGCGTGTGTCGCGCATGAAAGGAATTTGCCCAGCGGACAAATTCCTGGCCATGGCTCTCATCATTGGGCGGGTGACCGGCGGTGGAGAGGTAGGAGCGCAAAGATCGGCCGGAGATGCGGCAGTTGGTCCGCGAGCTCCTGTGATCGAGCTTTCGGTCGCGGCGAGACGCGGTTGAACAGAGCTCGAGGTGGCAGTTTGCTTGCCCCTATTGTTGTTGTTGCCGTTGTTGGCGTTGCTGGCCATGGCTAAGGTTGGATTTCTTTTTGACGGAAGAAGAGATGAGAGGTAGGAAAGGTCCCACCAGGTATGCCAAATCTGTTTCACCAAAAATCTACCGGTCCGCGAAGAGGCGCGATCGAGAGGATAAATCGATTACTTTAGAATAATTTGTGTTACAGGTTGGGGTGTAAATATCAGAAATTGTGGGTACAATCTCCTATGCTTCCTTTGATTCAATCTCCGTGTGAATTTGGTGAAGTCGAATCCTTCGTGAATGAGCGAATGTCGAACTCAAGTCGCTGGAACCAGTGTACACGAACTTGTCTTGGCGTCGGTCGGTCGGACGGAGGTATTTGTGCTCCGCGTGTATCGACTTGTGACGTTGCCGGTAGTCGTGTAGAACTGCTTCGCGTGAACTATTGGGACGACGAGCGACGATTTGTTGGGCTTCGATGACTTGAGAAACCTCTCAGAGTGTATGAGCTTCTTCTCTAGGAAGGGATTTGAGTCCTTCGGTTTAGAGAGGGCGTTCTTCACTTGTCGGAATTTGAGAATCGATTTCTTCACCCTGAGACAGGGAACTTCCGGCTATTTGTAGCTGGTCTGTGTGGCCGTTGAGAGGAGTTGACTTGGAATGGGGATCGTGATCCTCATTCTGCTGTAATGTTGAGGAAGACGAGGGTGAGAGAGACCAGGATCGTGGCCCTCTTTTCGCTCCTTCGGTTGAAGACTGAGTGGTGGGCTGATGATGCATACTGATTGGACGATTCTTTGCTGACGAGGTGCCGACTGTGCTGGTGACGTGGCGATGCTGCTGGACTTCGTAGTAGGTTGCCACGACGAACCTTGATGACGATTAAAGCCTACCCATGATCGTTGTTTGATGGACCGATGGATTGTTGGGCTTATCGAATTTGGGCCACGCACATTTTTGATACGTACAATATGAGTCATTATTTTCCCATAAAATTAAGGTTAAACTAAAAACAGATATTATTTGCCAAACTTTATTAAGTTCGACGGCCTACTCAAATTTCAAATACGCAATTGTGAATAATAAGAAAAGGAAACCAAAAGAATAAAGTTTCTGATATCATTAAGTTTTGATAGTTTTGATAAAGTGAGTGAATCGAGCAATATTATGTCTCTCTAATGGGGTTATGAAGAGAGTCGATCGGTCGCTAGAGCATTAATTCAAGCCGGACCCAGTTTTGGGTTCGGCTAGTACTTAGCAATTACTCTTCATCGTTTTTAGAGAGACATATATTGCCCACATCGTTTGGGTAATTGCTTGGTCTGATGTAGAGAGACATATAAAAAGCAAGAGTTATTATAATTTATATACATATATACATAAAATCAAGAGATTAGAAACAAACTAAAAAAGCCATGTACTTCCAAATTACTAAATTAGCTTCTATAAATTGACATAAGTAAATATCAATATATATTACAAGACCCTACCTAGAAAGTTCAACCTGCAACCTGCTCTATATATGAATTGGACCGTGCTAATTAAGGTCATCAATTACAAGGGTATAATCGTACGTACGTAGTATAGAGATAAGCTAAAGTAGTGCCCACCCCTGATACAATACGTAGCATATATAGAAACCTAACATGTAGTACATGGTGCGTACCATGCACTTATACGATGATAATATTGTAGGTAAAAATTATATAATACCCTTGTACATACGTAATGATGGTAAAATATATTGTATATACGTGGGTATATATAATATGGATGCAAACTGCAAACTCTCAAACTTTTGTTATATATGATACAACGATCCATCTTCAACTTGTAGGAGGCAAGTAATTAAATAGAGAGTACTATAAGGATTTGACTCTTATTAATTATATATTTAGATTTAGAGTACTACATTATATTGATAAAATAGTATGTATACTTCTCATGGTTGTGCAATTCTTAATCGAGACCGAGCCAATTGAGATTTCAGAGTTTACAATCGATCTCTGGTGACGTCGAGATCAGTTGATTAAATTAGTAGTTTGTTACATACTTTTCTCATAGAGTTGGCAGAAGTTAGCATGTGTATATATATAGTTCTGCGATCTGTCCTTCTCGTCTTATCTGATTCCTTTTCACAACCACCTTTCCTCTTTCTCTCTCCCATGATCTCTTGCTTCATTAATCTTCTTATATAAATTAATACCTGTATATATAGAGAAAGTGAATATTATTGGGCATTCCATGGGAAGTGCCCAATAAAAAAAAGAAAAAAGGAGGCGAAAATAGAAGAAATAAACGTACATGAATAATTTAAAGTTACTTACCAAGGTAGGAAGATTTGGTGACACCAGAGAGTGGAGAAACTGTTTCACAAGTTTCACACCTGATCACGCCTCTCTCTCTCTCTCTCTCTCTCTTTATATATATGTGTGTGCACCCTTCAGTGTACTACAGCACCCTCTATACACTGTTTTGCTTCAAAGAAGAAGAAGGTCGTGAAATGGCACTGATCATCGGAGCTCCTGATCTGCAGATGATCAGGACTATGCCTGCTTTTCAAACTCCCAAGGTTTCCTGCAGTTTGCAACGATATTTGAGACCAAATAAGAGATGGGCAGCTACTAATGATGGTGTTTATACGGCTTCCAGGGTCCAAAGTACTGAAACCAAGTAAGTAGTACTACTACTATATATATATATATATACTACAGGCCTTTAGATAAATATAGGGGAAGACATTAATTTTTTGGAACAGAAGTACTAATTTCTATGATCCATATATATTATCATGTCTTAATGATCATGTAATGATTTGCAGAGAGGACCCTGCAGAAACAACGATCATGAGGAAGAAAGCTTTGATCAGTAGTAGCAGTAGTAGTCGTCGTCGTCAGGTAGTAGAGGACCAGAAGGCTCACACGATGCCCCCAGAGAAGATGGAAATATTCAAGGCCCTGGAAGGCTGGGCGGAGGAGACCATCCTTCCACTTCTCAAACCCGTGGAACAGAGTTGGCAGCCGCAGGACTTGTTACCCGACTCGGCCTCGGAATCGTTCATGGAGGAGGTGGAGGAGCTCCGGAGTAGGTCCAGGGAGCTTCCCGACGAGTACTTCGTTTGCCTTGTGGGAGACATGATCACGGAGGAAGCTCTCCCCACTTACCAGACTTTCCTGAACTCTCTGGACGGGATCAGGGACGAAACGGGGGCGAGTCTCACGTCTTGGGCAACATGGACCAGGGCTTGGACTGCAGAGGAGAACAGACACGGGGACCTTCTCAATAAGTACCTTTACTTGTCTGGACGAGTTGATATGAAGCAGATCGAGAAGACGATCCAGTACTTAATTGGGTCTGGCATGGTAATATATATTAATTATCACTTTCTCCATTCATTAATTGATTGATTCCTAGTTTTAATTCCCTTTTCTCTCTAACATGTACATGTGTTGGCTCGATCAGTATGTGAAAACAGAGAACAGCCCATATCATGGATTCGTATACACATCGTTTCAAGAGAGAGCGACCGCGGTGGCCCACGGTAACACGGGCCGACTCGCCAAGGAGCACGGAGACGTGCAGCTCGCGAAGGTGTGCGGGATGATCGCCGCGGACGAGAAACGCCACGAAAGGGCGTACACGACGATCGTGGAGAAGCTATTTGAGATCGACCCAGATGGGGCGATGTTTGGATTTGCAGACATGATGAAGAAGAACATATCGATGCCGGCTCATCTCGTGTACGACGGGAGAGACGAGAATCTGTTCGATCATTTCTCGGCGGTGGCGCAACGGGTCGGGGTGTACACGGTCGGGGACTACGTGGACATTCTTGAATTTTTGGTGGGGAGGTGGAATGTGGAGAAGGTCACGGGCTTGTCTGCGGAAGGAAGAAAGGCCCAGGAGTATTTGTGTAGTCTGGCGCCCAGGATGAGGAGGCTCGCGGAGAGGACTACTCATCAGATGATGAATTCTTCTTCAAAGGGGGAGGAAACAGGGAATATGGTTGCTTTCACCTGGGTCTTTGATAGAAAAGTGAAGCTCTAATTAGATCATTAATTAATTTTCCATGTAGGGGTCCGTGCACGGACCTCTTTTATCTGATGGGGGAACACTATATTAATATTATTTCTCCAACTGTTGTTTAATTAATTGTTCATCATGTGCTACTATTTATACATGAACCTCTTATATATATATATATATATATAATTGGATCTTTTATGGATCATATATCTACTTTAATTTAAATGTTGGACCATATATCCAATCTTGATTTTGATCGACTGATATATTATAGACATTTTTACCCCTCTTGAACCCAGTAATAGAGAACCGGTCCAGTAACATTAAATGGTTCAATTAAGAACCAGCTAGGTCTAAAAATTTCTTTAACTCATGCTCTGCTCTCGGCAACGCTCTCTCAGCAACCCCCTCTCTCGGCAGTCCCCTCTCTCTCGGCAGCCCCCTCTCTCGGCAGCTCCTCTCTCGGCGGGCCCTCTCGGCGGCTCCTCTCTCTCCGCGGCTCCTCTCTCTTAGACAGCGCTCTCAGCAACCCCCTCTCTCCGCAGTCCCCTCCTCTCTGGGTGCCCCCTCTCTCTTAGGCGGTCCCCTCTCTGGGTGGCCCCTCTATAGCCCCTCTCTATATGAAAGCTCCTATCTAGGACGCTCTCTATCTCTGGGCTCATATCTCTCGGCCCCATATCTCTCCGGTAGCTCCTCTCTTGGCGTATATATATATTGGCGGCCCCTCTCTATATATACGGGCCTCCCTCTCTCTATATGCGGCCCCTCTATATATATATAGGCCCCATATATATATAGGCATTATCTTATATATATAACATTTTACCTCTTTCTCTAGGTCTTATATTCTCCCCTATTTTATATAATTTTACTCTATCTCTGCCCCCCCTTATATTTATCTCTGTCCCCCCCTCTCTTTCTGGCATTTATATATATCTCCCTCTTATATATATTTTATATATATATATAGGCCCTCTCAGCTCTCATATATCTCTCTATTCCCCCTCATTTTTCTCATCTCATTATCTATCTGTATATAGGCCCCCCCTCGTTTGGGCTATGTCTCGGGCCCCCTGGGTTGCCCTCTCTGTCGCGGCCCCCTCCTCTCCCTCTCTTCTGGGCATCCCTCTCTCTATGGGCAGCCCCTCTCTCTCTGTCGGCCCCCTCTCTCTGCGGCCCCTCCTCTCTCTCTCTCTCTATATTCCCCCTCTCTCTATCGGCTTCCCTCTCTCTCTCGGCAACTCTCTCTCTCTCGCCACTCTCATTCTCTTTAGGAAAGTCTCTCTCTCTACTCTCATTCTCTCTAGGAAAGTCTCTCTGTACAACTCTCTCTCTCTCTCTCCAACACTCTCTCCAACGCTCTCTCTCAGCAACCCTCTCTCTCAACTCTCATTAGGCAAGTTTCTCTCTCTCAGAAACTCTCTCTGCTACTCTTGGTAAGCCTCTCTCTAAGTCTTATCTCTTTTGGCATCCTTAGACGAAATTGGAGAAGCAGTGGAGATTCATGCATAGACAGAGAGATTCCTCTAGATTTTCCATAGTGTTTCTACATAAGAAACGGTAGTTGAGCCCTGAAACTTTTATTTCCTTTTTTTTGCATTTCGTTCTCGAAATAATTTTTTACATTTTGTCCTTTTATTACAACCTTTAAATTCTTTTGCATTGAATTCTATTGCATCAAAGATCCTTTATCTTGGTCTTTATTGTATCCCTTCATTTTGGGTTCTTTAACTGATCGAATAAAAATAAATTTCTTCTTCTCCTTCGATTTTGTATTTGTTTCCTTATGAGGTTCTATTTTATGCTTTAGTTGCTTTCCTGGGGCACATACGCCATTGCTGTAGTTTTCATTTGACTTTATGAAATTGCTGGTGAATTACAGAGCGCCTTGAGGATTGACGTTATTCCAACCATTCTCTTTTTAATTTAAAGCTCTTAAGTTAGAGCTATTGAGTGCAGAATTCTGGAATTTGACGTTCTATTTTCAATAAGAGATCTAGATGTGCAAGGAAGTCTCCATGTATACCCTGCTCTATGATACAATGTTCCTCATTGTCCTTTCTATTTCAAATTGCTTGTTGAAAAGAGAAAACTTGTTTATTGTTGCAATTTTTTTTTCCATTTTGGTTCGTTGAAGCCCTAATTCTGTTTTCAATTCGATTGCATCTAGACGGCCAGCCATTGTGCTTGCTCGTACAGGTCATGTTATAGACATCATCAAAAGCCAAGAATTGGAGATTGTGACTCTGGCATCCTTATCATCAATAAAGGTATGATTGATGTTTTGCTTCTGTGTTAAGATAGTGTTGCTTGTTTACTCTTGTAGGCTTAACATTTAAGATATTACTATTTTTTTATCTATGGTCTTACTTTTTGGTTATTAGGCCATGTTTGTCCAGTGTAATATCATGAGATTTGAATCTGTGAGATGATAGATATCATTTTTCTCTCAAAAAAGTTTATAGATGTTACTATTATTTGTCAGTAGTATTGTTGATTGTGGATGACCCGTGTTTAATGTAAGTCTAAGTCACCTTTTATGTCTCTTTTATTTTCGGTTTTATTTCAATGCAAAATGTCTAGATGGATGCTGAAGATTGCTTGCTTCAGGTGCTAAATGAGGATGATATCCCTCCTTCAGGTGTGTAGTCTCCATTGTGAATGAGAAGTTGTCTGTGTATCTACAACTTCAAGGAACAGTCAATGTGGAAATTGAGTGTGAGAAACTCCATAAAAAGAAAGAAGAAATAATTAAGTGAGTTTCTTTAGCACTTACAAAGTACAATATGAGTTTCTTTAGCACTTACTAGAGTGGTGAAATCTTTTTCAGAAATTGATATGTAGCTTTCTAGATCAAATGGTGATTACTTTGAGAAGTTTTAATTCCTTTTGGGATTTCCTTTAAGCCGTCTAGAATACTATTGGTTGGGCTACATGTTTCTTTGGCATGATGATAACTCTTTGTAATGCTATTAGATTTTCAAGTGACTCTATGGACTAATGGTTAAGGCACCGATGTATTTCGAGCTGACTGGTACATTGATGCATTCATTTCTCAAATCAAAATTATGCTATCCACCTTATCATTTCTTAAGGCTTTTCAAATTGAGATTTTAACCAAAAGAAGCTGCTAGCTTGAGATAAGAAGCCCAATGCTTACCAAACGAAATAGTTGAAGAGAAGCAAGGCCATTCTAATTTTTGAACATCGAAAAGATAGAAAAACACCCACATCATGATAAGGTAATGCAGATGCTTAGCAACAGATAGAAGGGAAGGCTGAAGACAGTATTGAGACAACAATCTGTTGAAATTCAATCACTGTTCTTTGATCATTGCAACAAAGAAACAAAGAGAGAAGATAAGATCATTTAACAAATGAAACATCCAATCAAGCAAATCTTATTTAACGACTGGTGGGTACAGTACAAAAACCTTTTCTAATCAAGCTCTTGCTGAAGTTTTCTTATGAGGAGCACTCTAAATGAAAAACATGACCACAACATATCAACGAAAATTTGACAACGTGCATGAAACAGCCTCCAGATCACAAATATCAACTAGTTTTGGCTGGATAAAACTCTTTATGTGCTCCAATTCTATGAATGACCAAGCTTGGCACTAATTCAACCCAGCTTTACTACCTGAATAAGAAATTAAATAGAAAATGATATGTAACTCTTCAGCTGATTCCATAAATAGGAAAAAGTAAAATATATTTTTTCAGCTGATTCCCATACATTTTTGACAATTTCAACATTGCAGAGCAAGAGGAAAGAAACATAGAGGCAGAGAGAGCTACAAAGCTAAGGAACTTGTACCCTTTTTATTTGTAAAAAGAACCTACCTCTGTTTCCTACTGAAGGGAAGTCAAAGCCATTACTAGAGATTTTGCATTAGGCCTTTCTCGGGGCTCATACTGTAAACATCGCGAAGCTAACCGAACTAATTCAGTCCCCTCGTCACTAAAAAACTGTCCTTCCAAGCATGAATCTGTCAATGTCAAAAAATTCATGTACCGTATCAAATCCAGGGCCTGTAAGTAAGCAATTAAATACTGTAAGAGATGGAAAGACACAAGACAGAGGAACATAAAAAAATCAAATTCCAAACTCATGCTTTAGTTTTTAGCTAGCTGTATGGCACAAGTGTAAATCCTACATAACAGACCAATTACAAACTATAAAGGATAAGAATAGTTAAAAAGCAATCAGTAAGTCAAGTACTTACATGGCTTGGAGGAATATGTTTTCCACTTAGAAGGTCAAGCAAAAAGCAATCCGTCACTTATTCTTCACTGCTCAGTTCAAGGCTTGAGGTTAATTAATTGCTTCACCTTGTTTCCTTTCATACTTAATATTGTATTTGATGTTTAGTGATTCGTTGCTCTTTAAAAAAATTGAAAGACAAAATGGAGATAATAATAATGTTGGAACAGTGAGTTTGACTTGAAAACTAATGAGACCAGAGTTTCTTCTATTGAATATTGACATTGGGACAAACTCAAGTCATTGAATTATGGGACAAATTACCTTGGTGTTAGAGTCACTCCAATATACTTCTAATATACTATTAAGCTAAACAAATTCATGGGTAGTTGTATCATCGTAAATTCTTTGGTGGATTCAAGTACACCCCACGTGATAAAAGTTCCATTCAAGTGTTTACTCACTCGGTTCTTTTCAACTATATCCTAATTCTCCATTCAGTTTTGAGTTAATCAAATAATATCAGTATAATTGGATAAAATTTTTGTGGCTAACAATCTAAGAGAGAAAACTAGGGATTTGAATTTGGCAACTGAGAAAGGACTAAGGAGGTAGGGTTTTCAAGTCAAACCAAAGTGAGAATGAGGTTAAATCAGCCCCCCACATTCACTCTTCAGTCTCTCGTGATTCATGGACAAAAAAATTTGTTGATCCACACACTGCACTGACCAGCAAATGGAAAATTTCCTCCAAAAACTTAGATTAGCAAATTCAGTAAAGCAAGAACCGACAGTAGGAATGGAGCCGTCACAGTTGCTTGTAAAAGTTAAAAAAGCAGAACTGACAACACTGGTTTGCGTGTAGGACTTTGAAGAGATCGCTAAAATCTGAGACCACAAGTTTGACGAGGACTGAATTCCAATATTCAAGTGCACGCCCAGCATGCTTCATGAATCTAGATCAGGAACAAAAGGAAAATAGCCACACCAAAATCATGTTTTTGGTATAAGGCAAATCCTACATTGGCAAGCATGGTTTTACATACCAGACGTTTTCTCCTCTCTCTGGAACCATGGCTACTGGTGAAAACACAAGGCATGGCTACTAAACATCAGAAACTAGACATACTCAAAATATTCTTCCACAAAGTTGGCATGCAGATCTTAGACAGCAATGACTCACCAAACATGGGATGATCCTAGTTCACCATTTACACACTTTTTTCTCAGCTATAACTATATTCAAATCAGGGAAATAAAAGGGAATAAGTGAGGCAACAAATGAAAGGATCATAAGCCTTGTCACTGTTATGGAGATTTTGGTTGAAAAATGAAATACCATAACTAAAGTCCACATGAAGAAGGTTCAGAAGCAGGACACAGGAGAACAAAGGAAAATTCTGAGAGAACAGAATCTTGGCTTTGGCTTTAACAAATGTTGCCCACCAGATATAACTAGCACACTCATATGTAAAGCATCTTAAACCAAAACCCCTAACGAAAATCCCTACCTTTGATTTAAACATCCCAAGGCAACCCAAGTATGTGAGTTCATAGGCTTTTGTCAGGATGCTGGAATTGAAATCAAACAGACCTCAGAGCTCTTTTCTTCCCAACCATTTTATCTCTAAAGCTCAGGATGCCAAAAGAGAGAGACTTAGAAAGAGACTTATTGAGAGGGAGAGTAACTGAGTGAGAGAGAGAGAGAGTTGACATAGAGAGAGTTTCCAAGAGAGAGAGAGTTGAAAAGAGAGTCGCCGAGAGAGAGTTGCAGCGAGAGAGAGAGAGTTGCATAGAGAGAATGAGAGTGGCCGAGAGAGAGAGAGGGGCTGCCTAGGGTGAGAGAAGGTTACCGAGAGGGAGGGTTGCCGAGATGGAGGGTCACCGAGAGAGAGCGTCGTTGAGAGAGAGTGTTGCCCAAAGAGAGCGTCGTCGAGAGAGAGCGTTGTCCAAAGAGAGCGTCTCCTAGAGAGAGGGTCACCGAGAGAGAGGGTCGCCGAGAGAGAGGATCGCCGAGGGAGAGGGTCGCCGAGAGAGAGGGTCGCCGAGAGAGAGGGGGTAGCGAGAGAGAGGGTTCCCGAGAGAGTTGTCGAGAGAGACACAGAGTGTGTTGCCGAGAGAGACCCAAAAAGTTGAGAGCGCAATAGTTAACTAGCTGGAGATTTCTAGAGCTAATTGGTTCTCTTTAATGTTACTAGACCGGTCTCAGCAGTTGGGTTGAGGAGGGGTAAAAATGTCTGAGAATATATCATTCGATCAAAATCAAGATCAGATATATGGTCCAACATTTAAATTAAAGTTGATATATGATCCTTAAAAGATCCAATGGGCCCCCACTTTCTCAATCATTGAGTTACTGTATAATAACCACTCTCGGATTCTGATTCTGCTGCTGCGTTTTCGGCCGGGTATTAAATAGTCCCTAGACATGATTTTTGGCGAATTTTCAGCTGGGCAATTTCTACCGTGCAGGGCTGTTTGACCCGAGAGATCCAGAGAGAGAGCAAATGAGAGAGAGAGAGAGCAAATGAGAGAGAGAGAGACAGAGAGAGCAAATGAGACAGAGAGAGACAGAGAGAGCAAATGAGAGAGAGAGAGAGAGAGCAAATGAGAGAGAGAGAGAGAGAGAGAGAGAGAGAGCAAATGAGAGAGAGAGAGATATATAAACTAGGATATATATAGATATATATATATATATTCTATTTAAAGATATATTATATATACATATATATATATATTCTATTATATTACATTATTGATATACATATGCCATATATATATATTATTATATATATATTATTAGCATATTATATCCATATATATATACATATTTATATCACCATTATTATGTATTCACATATATATATTATTCAAAACCATTATTGCTATTATTGGTTTATATTAAAACCAAACCCATATACATATATATATTATATTATATATTATTATTATTATTCCAAAACCATTAATATAACCATATTGTCAAAACCATATTATTATATATATATATTATATATATATATTATTATATTATATATATATATATATATTATTATTACAAACCATATTATTATTATTGTCAAAACCATCCCGACATAATAATATATTATTAAACGTTAAATATTATTATTTATTATTAATACATATTATGATGTATTTTACATATTAATCCATTATTTATTATAAAATACAGACAGACAGACATATATATTATTATATGAGGAAATGAAATAAGCAAATAAGAGAGAAATGAGAAAAATTATCAAATCAATGAGAGAGAAATAGATAGAGAGAGAGAAAAAATAGAGAATGAGAGTGCAAATGAGAGAATTAAATGAGAGAGAGAGAGTGAGAGAGCAAATGAGAGAGAGAGAGAGCAAACAGAGAGAGTGAGAGAGCAAATGAGAGTGTTGCTCACTAAACGTGAGTATTTTTTTCTAATTAAAGGAAGTACACTAGCACGTAAGTGGACATGTCACGCAAGTAATAAAGTAGACTCAAGAATCTGGATATCGAACACACAGGAACTATGTGTAGGCTAAGTACTAAAATGATTATCCTAATAGCTATATCTAACCAAATTAAAGATAATCAATACACTAACTAGGACTCGGACAAGGGAAAAATAGGAGAATCTATTTAAGATAAAAGTAGAGATGTGATTTCATGTCCCCGTGACCTGTATCTAACCTATTTTAGCATTCAAGCATTTCATCGAGCACTTGGTGGACCCAGGAATTTGGTATGCACGGGTGTCTTTCGATATCACCGCACTTGTATTCACCCAATTATCTCTATAATCTCCTGATTAGAGCTAGATGGGTGAACCCACTACATGTAGCCTATAGGACACGTACAGCGGTGGGTTATTCCAAACTCCACCCACGAACCCCCTAGCTAGACCTCTAGCTAGGTTGAACACACGTTGCCTAATGCAAGTCTACCCAAATTTACCCTCTCGGGATCGAATTGGGTTCCTAAATATCAATTAATAGCTAGCTAGGCAATTAATCAAATACTAAGCATGCATTAGACACACCATAACATTGAATCAAATACTAAAATAACTTCATACATCGCACAAGTACGTTACATCACACCCCCAAATAGGGGTTTAAATACACATAGAATCAAAATACAACAATAATCTCAAGTTCAGCCACATGTTCATACTCAAAGTATAGATAAATAAAAGAAGAAGAGAAAGAAATGCAAACTAGTGTATAAAACACTTCTTGATGGTTAAGTCCTCATCCCGGATGGAAATCTCCTTAAGAAATGCCCCCAAAATCCTCTTTTGAAGCTCTGGCATGACCCCTACACAAGCCTAGGTCGACTCTCCAACTCTCATGTCTGAATCCCTTTGTTTTTCCACAAATCCTGTATTTATAGAGTGCAGGCGAGTGATCGGGCGCCATATGGCTCTGGGTGAAGCGCCATGGTGTGGGGTCACTAAAATAGCGCAAAAATCCTTAAAGGCCTCAGCGTCATATGGCGTTAAGCACTTTCATGGCGCCCATACCCTGTGCGTTATAGCGCTAAAATACAATGCAGGGGCGCTGCATTGCGCACTTTTTCATCGTGGTTTTTTCTGCGGCACCCAGCATCATCCATGGCACCTAGGTTTGAACTTGACAGCCACACATGCGTCCAAAAGCTCTCGCAATGCTCTAAAATCCAATTCTGTGCACCTGGTGCCATATGGTGTCAGGGAGGTTTTATGGCACCCACTGGGCGCCATTAATTTACTTGGCGTCGTATGACACCCAGTTTTGCACTTCCTCTAAAATAGGGTAAAAGCTCCATTTTCTTCCCGATTTACTTGGGACTTCTTCCATTGATCTTCTTATTACGTTTTCTTATTACCTGCAATAAACAAGCAAGACTAAGTTCAGATACAGTATTGTTCAAATACATGCAAACCAAATAAGAGAGCAATGAGAGAAAGAGAGAGAATTGACACTAAACATGTTTGATTAGGAATTTTGTGTTAATTATTAAGTAACTATATGAAATATTTATTTGAATTAAAAATAAAATGAAATTTCTGGTACCTTTCTCCGTAAGGATGACGGAGGAGGGACCGCCAGCCTTTGGTAGAAGGGGTCGTCGGCCTTAGGTGGTGGGGGCGGCTTTTGTCTTCCTCTCCCTATTCGATTCGGGGCAAAGAATAGATAATTTAGGCCTCTTTCCCGAGACAGTGACTAGGGCAGATCTTATAACGACATTGAAGCTAAATGGTGATGGTGATCAATCAGTAGAGTAGGAATCTGGAGGGGAAGAGTGGACAAACTAGAGAAGGGGAAGAGGGTAGAGTGAGAACATGGTGTGAATGAATGGTAATAGGGAATGGAATGGAGACATGATCAATGGAATGGAAAAAGATGGATTAATATAGGCAAAGAATACAGTAGAAAAGTAAAAGTAATAGGGACAAATATTAGAGTGGGGATACAAAATATATAGAGTGGAAATAAGGGGTGGAAAAAACATGGATGGGAATAGAGACATAGTGAGAAGAATGGGGTCCATAAAAGGAATTGTCAAAAAACCCTCTTAATTAACCCAGCTCAATGAATTTCCCACTGTAAATTTAATAATATGTTCGGTCAAATTCCTAATTAACCACCTATCAAATTTGAGTCACAATTTTATTGTTGTAGAAAGGTCTTGGGTTAGAGTTTACATGTACAACAACAGTAAAATTTATCCCAAGTTTGGAATAGAGACAAGAAGGATTAATGTAAACAATAGTACAAAGGAGATCACTTAAAAGCAGACTTAAGGGTGTCAATTTCACCTGATTAACCAATGGTTTATTTTTATTTCGGTTACCCGATTACCTGATTTCTAAATTACTAATTGCCCAATTACCCGTCTGCTAATTGAAATGGATATGGATAAAGTACATCCCGTACCCGATTACCCGATTACTCGAATGGTAATTTGGTAATTTATTTATTACATATACTTTTTATTTTAATTAATCTCACTTATTTTTTTCTTAATATAATTTTAATAATTTCATTAGTATTTATTGTTATTATGAACATGATATTAGAATTATTCTTTAAAATTTCATAGGTACTTTTTTTTTTTTGTATTATATAAATTATATTTTTTATTTTTAAATATTTATTAAGGTTTATATGATTAAATTAATAAACATAGTATTTACCCATATGCTTACCCAATTACCCGTTTACCCACATGTAATCGGGTAAAAAATTTGGATTCAGAATAACAATTCTTAATTCAGGCGAAATGGATAATGGGTAAAGGAAAGGATAATCGGAACGGGCAACAGAATACCCATTACCCATTCGATTGTTACACAATTACACCCCTAAGCAGAATATTTGGATCACTGGATTAGATCCGGAGGGGAAGAGCAGTCAAACTGGAATACATGGGAAGTGGGTAGCTCTAGTGAGAACATGGAGTGAATATTGAATGGTAATAGGGGACGGAATTGAGACATGATTAATGAAATGAAAAATGATGGTGGATTAATATAGACAAGGAGTAGAGTAGAAAAGGAAAAAGAATAGGGACAAATATTAGAATGGGGATACAAAATATATAGAGTGAAAACAAATGGTGAAAAAATCATGGATGGGAATAGAGACATAGTGAAAAGAATGGGGACCATAAAAGGAATGGGGATAAAGAGTGGAATAGGCACCGAAATGGGAACCATGATTCGTTCGGAGAGAGAGCAAATGAGAGAGAAAGAGAGTGAGAACATGAGAGAGAGAGAGAGAGAGGGAGAGAGTGTTACGACCCTCAGTTATAATTTACTTGCTTTACTAGTTACATTACATTTACTCATGTTTTTGCTCAAGTACTTGAATATTCTGCCCTACTATTTATAAAGGACATTATTGTAATTTGTTATCAATTTTCGGTATTAATCGAGGTTCAATCTATCATTCGGGACAAAACAGATTAAGCCAAATAATCCCTTTTTCTATCTCTCTTTACCTCTCTCTCTCCTCGATCTCCTTCTTGCTCTAATTCGATCTGCATCAACACACTTGCACCAAATCGAGTTCCACGGTCGAATCACGCTAGAGTTGGTTCCATAATCAACAGTCACTCGAGGTTGTATCAAAGGCATCAGAGCAAGGTTCCCAGTGGGGGTAAAAAAATCTCTCCTTCGGCTAGACGTGGATTGTAGGGTTTCGAACTCTCAACACTGGAACTCCGCAACAGTTACCGGCTCTGCCCATTGCCCCAGCCGCCTCACCCTCTTTCTCCACAAAATATTTCTTCTCTGGTAATCCTTTCTTCTGAATTCCAAGCTCATCGCTTTTTCTCCGTCTCTGCGCCCAATTATTAGTTTCGGTCTATTTTGATGGCGACCTATCCCTCTCTCGCAGAACACTGGGCTGCCACTCGAGGGACGAGGGTGGCCAGGCGTCTAGACAAAACCCTAATTCAGCAATGGAAAAAGGGATTGCACCAAGCCGAGACAGAACCCATGGAGTCCCGAATGGAATCTATGGAACTCGGCCTGGACACACTCAGATGGACAATGAATGACATCACCGCCAGCCAAAACTCATTGTCCGCTAGCTTTCAACGTTATTGCAGGTTTGCAGGGATTCTCGGCAGGAGCACCGCCGACAAGACTCACCAGTCCGACCTCTCGATCACCGCAACCAGCCTTCAGTCGACAATCTTGACGACCTTCTGAGGGGAGGACAAGAGCCGCATCCCTGACTCAACCTCTGAAGAAAATCATGCATCTCAACTATCCCAGATACGTCGACTACAAGGACCCGACCATGTGGATCCCCAAGGTGGAGCAATTCTCCGCCTATCATAAGGTTGAGGAGCACTACAAGGTGTCGTATGCGAGCTATTACTTAGATGGGGAGGCTTGGCAATGGTATGTCAGCCTTAGTGTGGACTAAGAAACGTTCTCGTGGGAGAAATTCACACAAGCATTTTGTGTGCTTTTTGGGCCCAGCGAGTTCGACGACTTTCACGGTGCCTTGTCGAAGCTATGTCAAAAGACTACAGTGCAGGAGTATATTGCTGAATTCGAGCGTCTGTCGAATCGAGTACGAGGCCAATATCCGCTCGGGTTGGGTGCTTAATTTATCAGTGGCCATCGCCCCGATATTCAGGCAGAGGTTAAGTCTTTCCGACCTCAACTGCTGTCAGAGGCAAAGTCATTGGCCTTGTTACAGGAAGAGAAATTACAGGTCCTTCGGTAATCCTCCTGGCCAGCCCGAAGAAACGGCCCGGGATCTGCTGTGCGAACAGCAGCTGTGCGTACCTGTACGCACAGCCAATGGCTGCTGCTCGCAGCACGCTCCGCGGGATAACTTAAGTGAACAGCCCCCCTGCCGACCCGGCTATTAAATTCTGGGAACTTAGGCCGGGTCAGATTATTAATCTGACCCGGAGCTCAATCGGGACCGGGAAACTTAATACACCGGAAAGCCATCTCTCACCCGCCGGAAACATATCTCTCACCCGCCAGAAACACAGCCTCAGCTTGCGCTTGCGGAAAAGCTTCTCTCACCCGCCGGAACACCAGCCCTCAGGGGAAGCGCTTGCGGAAAAGATTCTCTCACGCGTCGGAAACACAGCTCTCAGCCTGAAAAGCTTTTCTGAGAGATGCAGGGTGACGACAACAATCAGGTTAGAGTTTTTTTTTTTTTCAAAAAGCTTGTGCACTCTTTGATGTGTTGGAACCCGGGTGGGGCTTGATGTGTTGTTGTTGTTGCTCCAAGAAATGTTTGGGTTGCCCCTCCAACCTTTGTTGTATGTATTGATAAAAAGTGCATCTTTTAAGAAAATGTAGTAAGTTGGCTTATTGTAAAAGTTTTTGGCTTCTTATAAATGTATTTATTTTTCTGTTTTTCTTTTAAAACAGATAGTGTTGTTAATGTAGCCATTGTGCTGGAATACCATGATTTAATTATTGCTCGGTGAAATATCTTATGAGGTAGTGCTTAGGTAGTGCAAAAAATACATAAGATAAGTTTGAGATGCAGCCTGAGCGATTTTTCTTCCAGCTCCTGGCATCTCTATATATTTTGATATTATGTTGCTTCACTTTTAATGTCTTCAAATATGTATTAATTAGAATCATCATCTTGTGTAGGCAAAAATACATAAGATAAGTTCGAGATGCAGCCCGAGCGGTTGTCAAGAGTTATTGGCTTCATTAAATTTATCTGAAGATGTCAAACGTCTTTTTGAAAAAACACCATTTGGTCATTTCTTGTGGATACCAAATCACAAAATAGAGGTCAACTTACTTAATGAGTTGTTAAGTAGGTTTAACATTGAGAGTGTTTCATTCGACATTGGAGGTAGTCACTTGAAGTTTGAAGACAAAGAAGTGACTATGATTTTAGGATTGAGACTGCATGGCCTGCCAATTGATTTGCAAAGTAGAGGTTGATCAACTTTTCTAGATAGTTTCCTCTAAGGAAAACCCTTAAAGAGATCATTATTGACTCAATTGTTGAAGAATATATCACAGGAATAGGAAGACGACATTGAGAACACCATCAGACTCTTACTCGTTGCACTTTTTAATTTTGTCCTATTTTTGGTTGGCGAGTATGAGATCCCCATAGGATTATATAAGTATGTGGATGATCTTGAAAAGTTGGGTGAGTATGCATGGGGCAATGCAGTGTATAAATTTTTAGTAAGTCATTTGCAAAAAAAGCTTCAAAAAGATAAACGTTGCGGCTATCTATCAGGGTGCAACATGGCTCTCACGGTAAGTCCTTCACTCTTATTATTTATTTTAATAAGCTATATCTTAACACGTGTTTCTTACAATAGGTGTGGTTTTATGAGCATACGCATGGGAATGTGCCAGCTTTTGTTTATGACCCTTCATTTAAACTGGTCAATAAAGATGTTTTTCCCCGTGTCTTAAAGTGGGGGACAAGAAACTACAAACATGAAGGAACATACAAGTCCCTTTTGAATGTCAATGGGCTATTCCAGGTAATTTAGTATTTCAATATTTGGTTTTATCTTGATGCTATATGAATTCATTTATATAACACTTTGTTTTCATACAGAGCTTGTCGTGTTTGGAACCTGTTTCCAATGAAGAAGCTTTATTAATATCACCTTTGGAAGAAGGGTCAACTCCAAAGGTATGAGCATCAACCCCAGTTAGAGAAGCTTCAACCCCGGTAACAGAAGGTTCAGCTCCAGTAATAGAAGCTTCAAATCCAAGATTTGGAGAAACTCATACCCTTGGTGAAGAAACATCTCCTTTTGCTGATTTTATGAAACTAACTGGGGGCTGCACATCACCACTCACCAGAGTGAACTATAACAGCAATTCCAATGAATTAGTTGCATTGAAAGAAATGTGCAATGATCTACAAGAACAGGTGCTTTTATGATAAGTACTATATTTATGTTTAAGATGATATGTCTTATTTAAAATTTTATTTTAATTTATTAAATTTATTTTATTGTAGTTGGCGGCGAAAGATAGAGAAATTCAACAACTCAGAGAGCAAGTAAGCCATTTAAAAGAACTAATGAGTATTTATCTAAAAGTTTATATTATTCCATGATTGTATCCACCCCTTTTTAAAGTATTTTCTTTGCTATGTTTGGATTTGTAATTGTCACTGAGAGAGGGTTGCGGCGTAGGTGAAGACACGACTGTGCAATTTGAGGATCCTATTTTTGAAATGGGTCCCGAGCCTCGCGTGGAAGTACAAAAACGCACTAAAAAACCCGGTCCAAGCGTTCGGACCCCATTCATTGTTACATATAAGAGGCGTAAATGATAATCACTATTTTATGCATATGTAGCATTGTATCATTCAGAAAGGTTTTGTATTGTATGTGGCAGAACTAGGTCCACGTGTTTTTTGTAATTTTGATGTGTATATAACCAGCTAATGTTAGTTCTGTAAATTGATCTGTTTAACTAGTAAATTAACTTTCTAGTTGTAATGTGTGACTTCTTACGAATGTAGATTTTAGCTTTATATAGACAGGTGCTGCTACGTTCTAAAGGGTTTGTTAGGCTCCTTGTTGTGGGATAACCCAGATTCCATTGTTTCATTTGCACTTAGCTGTGGGATGTATTCTTCTCCTGCTGTAAGTATACATTGTTTTCTTCCCCTTCTGAGTTGAATGTTAATTAGAGGTAGTTCTATGAAAAGTATAGGTACCCTTTACCCATATCATGCCTATCCGGAGTGTTCTTTTCAAGGTAAGTAAACACTAGTAGCAAAGGTAGTTCTATGTAAGTAAACACTATTGAATTCCTTCCTTTCTTTTTTTTAAAACAGGATCTTGTTTTCTTATTACCTCACTGAATTGTGGCTACCTTGCAGGATGTAATAGCACGTGACGTTATAAATCCCGACCACATCGATGTGGAATTTGATTCTATTGGAGGTTTGGAAGCTGTGAAGCAAGCCTTGATTGAGCTTGTGATCATTCCTCTAAAACGGCCAAAACTCTTTGTTGGGCAGCTTCTTAGTCCCCAGAAAGGAGTATCAGGTGTCATTCTTATTTAAGGAATAAGGATGGATATTACCCATGCGAAATCTCTACGTCTGGGGTATTTCTCTCTTTCTGGGTATTTTCATTCCTCAATACTTCAACGAATTCAGAGCCAGTGGTGGCTATGGACTTGTCAAAACAAGACCTAGATGGGTAAGTGAAACCAAAGTTCTTACCCCACAGTTCAGTCTTCTGGGTTTGAATTTTGCATTGTTTGCAGTTCGATGACATATTGAACACCATCTTCTCTTCACCTCCGACGGTGGCTCTGATGGCCAGAACGTTACTGGATAACACACTGGATGCAACTGACACCGCCATTGACAGAGGGTTGCCATGGTGAATTTTGTCTGTGATAGTACCGTGTATAATTGATACAGGTTTTGTATTGTCTGTGGCAGAACTATGTCCACTTGTATTTTGTAATTTTGTTGTGTATGTAATTTTGTATTGTGTATTGACGTGTTTAACTTGTAAATTAACTTGTTAGTTCTAATGTGTGCCTTCTTACAATAGTAGACTTTAAAGCTACATGCACAGGTCCAGTTGGAGTAGAAGTATAATTGAGGATCAAACAGGTTCACGCAGGTTTAAGAAAAGCAAGAGAACAGACATTAAAAGTTATTTGGCAAAAAGCAATGCTAAAAAGTATCGCTTTACATTGAAGCAACACTCAATAGCGGCGCTTTGAAATATAGCGCTGCTTATATAGCAGAGCTATATAATATAGTCCTGCTTTTGTAGCAGTGCTACTTATTAAAGCATTGCTATATAGGGTATCTTTATTATCTTCTTTAGGATGTATTTTATTTTTTGCTTGCTGCAATACCTAATCATATATAACTTCACAATAGGCCGGTACTTATGCACAACACAAACTTCTAATATCAACTCATATTAGAAAACAAGTATCTATACAAAAATTGCACTTTCAATTAGATTGAATCATTTGTGTAAGGGTGAACAAGAAAATTACACTGTGGTATTTTCCAAAAAAATTACATTGTCGTATTTTCCTAAAAAAAATCTGTTGCTCTATTTCTGCACAAAAAATGACTGGAGCTCTCTTTTGCTCTCTTCTGCTCTATTCTGTATAACTGCACAACATATTGTCTTCCACTATTATGCACAAAAAACTTGTATCTGTCTTTCTATACAAAAAGGTTTTTCTCCTACACACCATCCTTGGGCTGCATGATGAAAAACGTTGATATTAGCATTTAGGTCATAAGCAAAATCCACAAATTGGACAGTACTTTGGAGACTTATTTGCATGCAAGCTTCACATCCCATTCTTGTCTCTGCACATGGAGCTTGGACGTTCTCTCGTTGTTTATCTTTTTTACGGAAGCCCTCATTTGCACACACAAGACTTCTAAATCTTGGCACACCATTCTTTCTAATTAGTGAGTTCTTTCGAACACTAAAGTCTTTTCTCCTTGCATATGTATTATAAAACTCGTAGGCTTCATCCACAGTCTCAAACTCCATTCCCAGATATGGCTCAAGTTCTTCAACCCCTTTAGTTGGACTTTGGGATTCAATTTCAATGGAGTCCACATTTTACAACATATAACAAGAAAGAGTTAATTAGAAAATTGAAAACCTAAACAAATTAATTAGGAAGAGAATAAGAGATCAAGTAGAAGAGGTGGGGTACTACTGAAGTCATATAACGACGTTTCCAGTTAATATGTGGCAAAGTAACATTTGTATGGGCTAATATTGTGAACTAATCATTTGCTCCCTTCATCACTTTCATGGGAGTAGGAAAAACAGAAAAAACTCCATTCAATTTATTGCTGCAGTTGTACATTATATGACTAGGCATAACTTTAACTTGGTTTTGGCTTAGCAATGACTTTATTTCAACCTTTCTGTCTCAATTGTGACTCTGTATCGATTCTCCTCATCACATGTACAAAGGGTTATGTCCTCCGTTCTAGCATGTTATTAAAATTTTCATATCTTGTGCTAAAAGAAGAAAACAAATGTTGGGATATGTGCTTATGTCAGAAGATATTTTAACATTTGTTGACTACATGAAATGGGTTCATCTAGTAAAAACCTCCATTCAGTGTACGTGTGGAGAATGGAATCTGCTACAAGTTACGATTTTGAAAATGCTAACAACATAGTCAAGTACTAATCTTGCAAGATATGTTAAAATGCTAGACTTGGATGCATCAAAAAATAATTGACACTCTTTACTCTTTACTCTTCAGTGGTCATTTAGTTTGAGGGACCCTGTTTATTACTTGTTCATCGACAAATGAAGCCATATATACTCATTTTTTTATTGAAATACAGTTAGTTAAAATCTAACCTGACTGCTGTCGTCGCCCTGCATCACTGAGAGAAGCTTTTTCGCAAGCGCAAGCTAAGGCTGTGTTTCCTGCGGGTGAGAGATGGCTTTCCGGCGGGTGCTTCCCCTCTGCAAGTGGAGCTCCCGCGCTCAGGAGGAGAAGAGGGGGAAGTTAGATTTTGATTTGGGACCGGGAGTATTAAGTTTCTCGGTCCCGATTCAGCTCCGGGCCAGATTAATAATCTGACCCGGCCTAAGTTCCCAACATTTAATAGCCGGGTCGGCAGGGGGGCTGTTCACTTAAGCCCCCCGCACGAGTTATCCCGTGGAGCGTGCTGCGACCAGCAGCCATTAGCTGTGCGTACCGCTACGCACAGCTGTTGTTCGCAGCAGATCATGGGCCCGAAGAAACCCACCTCAGCCTACCGCTATGTCCGGACGAGAGGCTATGTCCGGAGGGGAGGCAGTGTCCCTGCCCACACCAGCACCTCACCTCAGCAACCCGACTGCCTGCCGGGATTCGCAACCCGTGCACACCCTAACGCAGGAAGAGATGGACAGCAGAAGGGCCGAAGGCCACTGCTTCAACTACTATAAACAATTTAAACTAGGTCATAGATGCAAGCACTTTCAGTTTTATTTGTTAGAAGACCAGAGCACGGAGTAAGACGACTCACTGTGTCTTGGACCGACGAGAATCACTTTGATATTTCGGCAATCCACTTACATGCTCTATCAAATTCCTCGATGGCGCCAAGAAGTATGAAACTACGGGTACACTTGATAATACTTTTGTTACTATTTTACTTCATTCAAGAAGCACCCATAATTTTGTATGCTCAAAATTGGCTTTTCAGTTGGGTTTATCGATGGTGCAAACCATTGGCTTCAAAGTGATGGTCGGCAACTGCGAATTCCTCTTTTGCTCTTCTATCTACGAAGAGGTTCTGATCACCATTCAAGGTACGACTGTTATTATGGACCTCTACATTCTGCCTATCCAAGGGGTGGACGTAGTCCTCGGTATTCAATGGTTCCACGGCTTAGGGACAATCCAGTGGAATTTCCACAAATTCACTTTTGGCTTTGTGTACAGTAGTTTGCCGATTGAATGGAAAATCGGACTTGAAGCTCAGCATCATAGCCTTACCAATTGCAAGTCTATATCAGCAGTGGCCGGTGATTTGGCCTATTTTTTGTGGGCCGAACAAATTACGTTGAGGGACGCTACACAGCCAGCACCTCTGACTGCATCGACCCCTATCCTTAAGGAATATGTTCATGTTTTTCTGACCCAAATACATCGAAGCCACAACCAACATATTCTGGGCTACCAGCCATCGAGTGTTCACCCCTATCGCTACCCCCACACACACAAGACAGGTATCGCGAGACAAGTTCAGGAGATGCTTCAAGCTGGCATAATTCGGCCTAGTACCAGCACTTTCTCTTCACCAGTGCTCTTAGTACAGAAAAAAGATGGCACTTGACATTTTTGCATTGATTATCATGCCCTGACACCACCACGGTCATAGACAAATTCCTCGTACGAATTGCTGGAAGAATTACATGGTGCAAAGGTCTTCTCGAAGTTGGACTTGCACTCGGGCTACCTCCAAATCTGCATGGCGGAGGAGGACATACACATGACGGGCATTTTGAGTTTGTCGTCATGTCGTTCAGGCTGACGAAATCTTTAGCCACATTCCATAGCCTCATGAACGACCTGTTTCGGCCCTTTTTACGTCGCTTCATCTTGGTGTTTTTTTATGACATATTGATGTACAAAAATTCCATGACCGAGCACAAGCAGCATCTCCGGCTCATGAGGTACTTGACTGCAACACCTTGTACCTAAATTTGTCTAAATGCATCTTTGGCAACAGGTCTATGGGCTACTTAGGGCACATCATCGATGGTGCAGGTCTGTCAGCCGAATCGACAAAGCTGCAAGTTGTCGACTCATGGCCGACACCGGCGACATCTCGGCAGCTCCATGGCTCTTAGGCCTGGTGGGTTGATATAGGCGTTTTATTCGCCATTACGGGATCATTTCTCTGTCGTTAACCGATTTATCACATGAAGAATGTTTTGTCAAAGAAAGCCAAAGGGGGAGATTGTTAGTGTCCATGTCTGAGGGTATATTTGTCATTCTTTAACAAAACATTATATGATAGAAGATATGATGTCTGACACGATTATTATATATGGAATGACTGGATTATTGATATGATATCTAAAGTGATTATTATATATGGAATGATTGAAGTTTTGATATGATTTTTTGAGTGATAATCATATTTGGAATGAATGAGATTTTGATTATGGCAAACAAATATGAATAAATATTAAAAGTTAGATTGAAAATCAAGACAGAAGGATGCATTGTATAACGAAAGACAAATAGATCATATATCAGTCAGACTATGACAACACAAATCATACCATAAGTGCTCACAACAAAGGACTATTTAAAGGCATGAAGGCCAGAGCACAAGATACAAATTTTGAGTGAAAAAAAGAAAGTTTTATGGAGAGCAAGAGTTCGTGTTTATTCTGAGTTTATTAGTTTTCATCGATCTGCTTTTTGAGAAGCTTGAGTGAAGATGAAGGTAGTGTTTCAGACGTTGTTGAAGTCTATGTTGAAGACAGACTAACGCTTTAGTGACAAAGGCATACACTGAGGGGGAGTCTCAATGTGGATGTGGATGGTAACAAGACTACTCACCTTGAGTACGTCATTCTAGGAGGGAGCTTGAAAATGTATTCACTATTAGTTGTGTTGACTACAATGCTTTAATCGTCATTGTAAAATCTAGTTGAAGAAGGTTTGTAACAAAATTTATTATAGTGGATCATTACTATCCAGGCTACACAACCCTGCAGCCTAGGAACTATTCTGGTTCCGAACTATGATAACATATTGTGTGCCCCCTACTTTTGTTATCTCTTTACTAATGTTTTCCTCATAGTTAAAAACATTGTCATAAACATTGTTAATAGTATCAGAACGAACTTTCAATTGGTATCAGAGCAGGCATCAGATACTCACTTGGTGAGGTCCTGAAAATCTGGTAAGCTATGGCGGACACATTGATCGATGGAGGTTCTTTTACACATCCACCACTCCTAGAAGACTCCAATTATCCCTATTAGAAGGCAAGGACGAAGGCATACATTAAAGGTATTGATGAAGATGCATGGTTGATTGTACTGGAAGGATGGACATGACCAATGATTGTTGCTATGGAAAAACCACTGAGAAACCACAAAAATATAGGAGAGAGGTAGAAAATAGAAGTAGTAATTTTAATGTCAAAGCTATTACCACTATTTTTTGTGGTGCAAGTTTGGAATAGTTTAACAGGATGTCCTGCATAGAATCAACAAAAGATGCTTGGGAGTCACTAGAAGTTCACTATGAAGGAACAACTGATGTTCGTTTGGCTAAGTTACAACAACTTAACACCAAGTTCTAAATGATCATAATGGAAGAAGATGAAACAATTCTGGAATATGAAGGAAAAATCAAAAAACTTGCTAATGAAGTCATTCTACTAGGAGTTCCGTTTGAAGAAAATAGACTGGTAATAAAAGTCTTACGCTCCCTGAATAAAAAAAAAAATTTGAAATTTATAGCTATTATGGAAGCTAAACAAGTGGATAAACTAAGCCTAAATGAAGTAATTGGATTACTACTTAATTTTGAAACCGATATGGAGTCCATGGCAAACCAAATTACAGAAACTGACAAAAGTGTTTCTTTCACTAGAGAAGCAAGAAAATCAATTCAGTCCTCTCTTGAAGATATTCATAAAAAAGTTGCTAACTTATCCAAGGGTTTCTATAGAATGTATAAAAAGTTCAGCAAAAAGGGAAATTCCCTTAAGTTTGGTGGAAAATAGAGAGAAGTTTGATTCAGATCAAAGAAAAACTCAATGTCATGGGTGTGATGGATAAGGACATATTCAAGCAGAATGTCCTATTGTACAAAAGAAGAAAAAGGCATATGTTGCAACCTAGAGTGATGATTCAGACAGTGCATCATTGAACTCAAATGATGATGTAATTAAACTAATTTCTTTTCTGGTGTTATATTGGATTCTCTAACATCACAAATGACAACATGGTGTGGAAAGAAAAATGGGAACAACAATGCAACATCAACAAATAACTGATTAGCAAATTGAACGAATCAGAAGTTGGGAAGAAATTCTTTCAAGTGCATATTATGCAAAAAACTACAGAAAAATGGAAGGGTAAGCTTGATGAAATTTTGACTCAGGGCAGAAATAGTGGTGACAAGAGTGGTATTGGGTACATAGGTGAATCATCTTCAAAACCCGTTGTATTTATTAAAGAGGGAGTCAAGAAGGTCCTACCTAAAGGATGCTATTATAGTGGGGCATTAGGACACCTGCTCTTCCAGTGCTATAAACTATTTTGAGATTTAAAATTTAGCAACAAATAGCTTCCAAAAAATCATATGAAGTATAAATATGTCTGGGTTAAGAAATCTGCTAAGACTCATAACGCATATCATGTATCAAACGTTGTTGTTAACAATACTTTGATAGTGGATGTTCCAGGCATATGACATGATATCAAAATCTACTGAGCAATGTCACAAAAAGTGAATCAGGGCAAGTAACCTTAGGAGATGGAGCAAAAGGTAGTATTATGGGAAATGGTACGCTGAATGTACAAGGACTACCTCGTTTGAAAAATGTATCGCTAGTTAAAGGCCTTAAGGCTAATTTGATATGTATTAGTCAGCTTTGTGATGATTGTCTATTAGTAAATTTCACTCATGATAAATGCTTGGTGTCTCATCCTAAAAGGAATTTGGTTATGGAAGGTATTCACACCAGTGACAATTGCTATAAAGTAGTAAGTCAAGCTCATTATTATAATGTTTCTGATGACAATGTTGATCTGTGGCACCAAAGACTTGGGCATGTTCATTAAAATCATATGCAGAAGCTAATAAAATATGAGGCAATAAAAGGTTTACCAAAAGTGAAGAATATCAAGGAGACCGTCTGTGGGAGATGTTAGCTTGGAAAGCAGTACAAAGTCAGTCACAAGAGCATGACACAGATTCACACTACATGACCCCTTGAATTACTTCTTATTGATCTTATGGGTCCAGTACAAACTCCTAGTTACAAGGGAAACAGGTATAATCTTGTATGTGTTGACGATTTCTCACATTTCTCTTGGGTTGAATTTCTCAAGAAAAAATCAGAAGCTTTTCACGTATTCAAGAGACTCTGCACAAAGCTAATGAATGAAAAAGGAATAAAAATTCTTAAAGTAATGCGGGTTCGAAGTGATCATGGACGAGAATTTGAAAATAAAGATTTTGGGGACTACTGTGACAATGAAGGAATCCATCATGAGTTCTCTACACCAAAAACCCCATAGTAAAATGGTGTAGTCGAAAGTAAGATCGTACACTCCAAGAGATGTAAGGGTGTCAATTTCACCCGATTACCTGATTACCCGTTATTCCGAATCCTAATTGGATGATAATGAATGATTTTTTTTATTTTGGTTACCCGATTACCCGATTTTTAAATTACCCGAATACCCGTCTTCTAATTGAAACGGATATGGATAATGTCTATTCCATACCCGGTTACCCAGTTCCCTGAATGATAATTTAGTAATTTCTTTATTACATATATTTTTTCTTTTTAATTAATGTCACTTAAATTTTTATATAATTTTAAATAATGTTTTGGTATATATTGTAATTATGAACATGATATTAGAGTTATTATTTAAAAAAAAAAATCTACATTTTTTTTATATAAATTATACTTTTTGTGATTTTTAAATATTTATTAAGGTTTATATAATAAAATTAATAAAAACATTATTTACCCATATATTTACCCGATTATCCGTTTACCCACAGGTAATTGGGTAAAGAATTTGGATTTGGAATAATCATTTTTAATTTGGGCGAAACGGGTAACGGGTAATGAACAGGGTAATCGAAATGGGTAACGGAATACCCATTACCCGTTTCGATTATTACCTGACTAACCCCTGAAGAGATGGATTGAGTAATGATTCATTCAAGAAATTTGACTAAGAGATTATGGGCTGAAGCTGTAAACACCGCGTGCTATGACATAAACAGAGTGTATTTTTGCCCCTTCACTCATAAAACCCCATATGAGCTATGGAAAGGTAAAAGACTCATAGTAAGTCACTTTCACAGTTTTGGAAGTAAATGTTATATCTTACATGACAGAGAATCCTTAGGAAAATTTGATGCTAGAAGTGATAAAGGTATTTTTGTGGGAAATTCTGTGAACATTAGAGCATATCGGGTGTATAATAAAAGAACAAAGGTTATTATGGAATCTGCTAGTGTCACAGTTGTTGCTGATGTAGTATAGGTTCGATCTGATGATGATGATGACATTCAGATTATTCCACAGTCATCATCTAAAGATGACATAGTTCCAAAAAGTGTTGCAGACGATGATTTAGACACCGTTCCAGAAGTGGTTTCTATTGTTCCTATAGATACTAATTCTTCTTTACCATATACGAGCATACAACCCTTTGTGGCCAAAGAACCTTCATCCCTAGTCCTCAAGAATCATCCACCAGAATATATTATTTGGAGCCAGAAACAAGGTATGAAAACAAGAGAAAATATATTAATTTCAAGATATGGTACGCTTTATTTGCTATACATCATTGCAGGAACCCGAGAAAGTGGAAAAGGCATTAAAGGATGAATACTGGATATTGGATATGCAAGATTGAACCAGTTTGTTCGAAATTAAGTCTAGACATTAGTCCCTCGACCTCAAGCTGGTACTCTAATAGGTACTAAATGGATCTTCAAGAACAAAACAAACAATTCAGGTGCTATAATAAGAAACAAAACCAGACTCGTGGCTCAAGGGTATACCCAAGTGGATGGAATTGACTTTGAGGAGACCTTTGCCCCAGTGGCAAGACTAGAAGCAATACATTTGATGCTTGCTATTGTGTGTCAACTTCAGTTCAAACTATTCCAAATGGACGTTAAAAGCGTCTTCTTAAACGGGTATATCCAAGAGGAGGTATTCATTGACAAATGCTAAAGTTAAAAACACTCCGATGGGAACAACAGAAAAGCTATGTAAGGATTCAGATGGGGTTCCAGCAAATCAGAAATTATATAGCAGCATGATTGGCAGTCTATTATACCTTACTGCAAGCAGACTAGATCTATGTTACAGTGTTGGATTAAGTGCAAGATACCAGGCTAATCCTAGAGAGTCACACTTAAAATATGTGAAACGCATTCTTAGATATGTTCAAGGTACAGCTAATTTTGGCTTGTTTTATTTGAAATCTTCTACAGTTAATCTTGCAATATACAGTGATGGGTTGGGAGTTTTGATGATCGAAAAAACACCTCTTGAGGATTTTTTACCTAGGAACAAATCTTGTTGCATTGTACAATAAGAAGCAAAACTCCACTTTATTGTCCATAATGGAAGCTGAATATATTGCTACTGGTAGTTGTTGTATACAACTATTGTGGAGCAAACAGATGTTACAATATTATGGTATTTTTCAGTAAATTTTGACTGTCTTTTGTGATAATACAAGTGCTATTAATATTTCCAAGAACCCTGTGCAACATTCTCGGACCAAGCATATTGATATAAGGTATTATTTTATCTGAGAATTAGTGTCTGACAAAGTTATTCAGCTGGACTATATTTTAACAAAGAATCAGTTAGCCGATATTTTTACAAAGAATCTCAACAGATCACGGTTCGAGTTCCTTCAAGGAGCTCTTGGCCTCTGCACTATGTGAATCCATGGTGTCCATGGGCGACTAGACTTTCAGAAGAAAATATTTTGTATTATTCTCAGACTATGCTGGTTGTGATGTTTTTCCCACTTGTTTCATATATTCTGATATAACCCAAGACTAATGTTTAAGAACTTATATATGTGACTCGTGTGTTCTGTGTGGCCGCAACTAGTGAGGGGCAAAATCAGGAAGGATTTCTAAAGGGTATCTCGCGAGGGTTTTGCATCGTTGAAGGGATGTTTCCAACATAAAAACCCATGTTATTCTCGACCCTAAGAAGAAGGTTCAGTATATTTTGCATCATCTAATCTTCGAGGCGATTTCTTTCCGAAAGTCTTTGTTCATGCTCGACTATTAAGCTGCTGAGTGGTGATTCATGTAAAATCCTTGCCGAACAATGGATACTTTGTCTTCTTCATGAAAGAAGACTCGTGCACAATACCATACCAAGAAGGTTCAAGATTTCTTTCGTTCTGGCTCTTCCCCTGATACTCTGAGGCTGTTAGCCCTTCCTAATGTGAATCTCCTGCCAAGGATGGTTCTTTAACTGTTGCAACAATAATTGAAGGTGCTCCCAATCCCATTGTGCAAAGCAGAGACGCTATCCCATCAGCCGAAGAGTTGCACAATCTATCTCCTAGCACCATACCGGAACTAGGGAGTACACGGGATGATTCATCCCCTCCGAGAGAATATTCCGAGTCCACATCATGTTCCAGCAGTTCCCCTTCCTCTTCTAAACGTACCATATCTGATGTTCGCGTCAAAGGAAGCACTGCTGGCTTAAAAGGTGATCTTTTCCTCACCCCACCCTCTGTTAACACTGTTGTGAAGGTTCCTTTTGTAGTTTCCCCTATCAATCCTAGATGGCTCTATTGCAGAAACCTTTCCTGCTGACGGCGATGTTCTTGAGGGAAACACTATCCGCGAAGGTGTTTAGCCGGATGCTTCTAACCAGAGTGATTTAGTTTTTTATGGTGCTCTATTGCTCTCTTCATTGAAGAGGGAGTTATCTCGTGGGACCAGTTTGTAGACATCCGTTCCTAATAAGAGGAAGCCCCACCTTCCGACAATGAAATCCAATAAAAGGACACGCATTGCACATCACAGTGAAGGGATTGCTAGCAAATTGTGACCGAGGGATCCCAAACACCAAGATTCATCTCTCCTCCTCTTCGGATCATGAAGAACCTCCTGCCCCCAAAGCGATTCCTTCGGCAAAAGAAGAAGGTGCACCACAATAGTTGATTGATGCAATGGCTCATGAGACATGGCAATCCATCAACAAGAGACCTATAGTGCATGAACAGCCCAAATATTTTCAAGAATATTCTGATGCTTAGTTGACTAATTTGTTGGAGCGACTTCATTTGCTAAGGTCTTCCCAGTTCTGTGCGAAGTTTTCTCCGCTAATCATCTATTAGTTTTTCTCAAATTTGAAGAAGTCCATGATGGATCCTATTGCGGAACACTATCATCATGTATGGGTCAGAGACCATTATTATGATTTTTCACATGATATTATTTGTTCTTTCTTTGGTGTTCCGCCGATAGAAGAAAAGGAGGTCGAAGAGGATTATGATACTATTATCAAGAGCTCACGGGTTGCCTCAAGAAGCAATGGATTTCTCACAAGACGTTTACTGCCTCAGTATTATGCAGTACACAAGGTGGCTTCTTGTAACTGGATGCCCTCTAGGCATAAAACCACAACAACAAGGCTCTTGCTTTGTTCCTCTTCAAAGTTGGCCAAGGAATTTCGATTCACTTAGGAAATTTAATATTTAAACAAATCGCTCTCTATGCTGAGGATAAGAAACATTGGGGGAGCATGGTATTTTCGAGCTTCAACTACTCCATCTTGCAAACACAAGCTCCTATTGACGTGCCTGATGGAGCTTTATATGTAAAATTTTCGGAGCTCAAAATCAGTACTCGAAAAGTGACCCTTCGCATAGAGAGTCCTGAGAACTCTGAGGAAAAGTTTGTTGTTGCATCTTCAAGGATGAACAAAGCATACAAATATCGCCAACAAGATTTCTATAAACGTCACCTCCGCAGTCTTGAGTTAGAAATTCCAATGCTTCAACAGTTATTGGCCATTCGACAGCAAGAAAAGAGTCACCTCCAAGCTCTCAGTGCTAATCGCCTAATAATTCTAATGACTCTGAAGGCCCTGCAGCCGAGGAATAGTCTTTACAGGGGAGAACATGTGGTCTTCTGATCTCCATCATCTTCTGACTTATTTTGGTGACTTGTTATTTTGGTAGCTTACTGATATATGATTTGTGATACATCCGATGTTGTATATGTAGCTTTGCAATGAATGTCTCAGATGATGTTTTTGACAGATGTCTCAAGATGTTTAACCATATGTGAACAATGATATTTTTGACATTATATAAACTTGTCAGATGTTCCAAAATTTTATCACATGAAGAATGTTTGGTCAAAGAAAGCCAAAGGGGGAGATTGTTAGTGTCCACATCTGAGGGTATATTTGTAATTATCTGACAAAACATTATATGATAGAAGATATGATGACTAACATGATTATTATATATGGAATGACTAGAGTTTTGATATAATTTTTGGAGTGACTATTATATATAGAATGATTGAAGTTTTGATATGATTTCTGGCGTGATTATCATATTTGGAATTATTGAGATTTTGATTATGGCAAACGAAGTATGAATAAAGATTCAAAGTCAGATTGACAATCAAGACAAAAGGATGTGTTCACAACTGCTTGGAGATCAAAGCACAAGACACAAATTTTGAGTGAAAGAAAGAGATTTTAATGGAGAGCAAGAGTTCGTGTTTAATCTGAGTTTATTAGTCTTCACCAATCTACTTTTCTGAGAAGCTTGAGTGAAGATGAAGGTAGCATTTCAAACGTTGTTGAACTCTGTGTTGAAGACAGTTTAACGCTTTCCTGAGGAAGGCATACACTAAGGGGGAGTCTCAGTGTGGATGGTAACAAGACTACTCACCCTGAGTACGTCATTCAAGGAGGGAGCTTGAAAAGGTATTCACTATTAGTTATGTTGACTACGGTGTTTTAAACATCACTGTAAAACTTTGTTGGAGAAGGTTTGTAACAAAACTTATTATAGTGGATCGTTACCATCCAAGCTACACAACCCCGCAGATTAGGAACTATTATGGTTCCGAACTGCGATAACGTATTGTGTGTCCCCTACTTTTATTATTTGTTTACTAATGTTTTCCACAAAGTTAAAAACATCGCCATAAACATTATTGATAGTACCTGAACAAACTTTCAGCTGACAGCTTCTTCTGGCCCACGGAAGCGCAGAACGTTTTCGACGCACAAAGCAGAGTTGGTGTCCGCGCTAGTCCTACACCCCAGACTTTACAGTGGAGTTCACTGACGAATGTGATGTTTGTGCGGAGGGTGTCGGGCAATTCTCCAACAATGCCAACACCCGATTGCTTACTTCAGTAAGCCATTTAGGGGGAGCCAGGCCGGGTTCTCTACTTATGACAAGGAGCTCTTGGTTGTGTTGCTGGTTGTCCAGCATTAGAGGAATTATTTACTGGACCGCAAATTCACTATATTGATAGATCACCGCTCTCTTAAATTCCTCACCGACCAGTTCCTCACTCCTCAATAGCTGCGTTGGCTGGTGAAGTTGATGGGGGGGGGTTCAATTTTAAAATCGTCTACCAAAAGGGCACAGAAAATAATGGTGCATATGAATTATCCCAACACCCCATTGTCAACCTTAGGGGTGGCACTGAACCGAGCTGGCTCACGAGTAGCTCGGGCTTGGCTCGGGTTTGGTTCAGTTTGGCTCGAAAATAATCGAACTCAGGCCAAACTCGGTTATGTAGTGTAGCTCATTTATATAATCGAGCCGAACTTGAGTTTTGGGTGACTCTGTTCGAAAGCTCGTCGAGCCACTCGAGAACCAGAGAACCACGATTTGGGGATTTAGAAACCCACTTCCGCCAATTAAAAGAAGCCATCTCACGGTTTTCTTTGGAGCAGCCGCCGGCGGTGACGAATTCTGCAGGGGCTCTGGCTGCGAAGATCCGATAGCAACATCCTTGAAGTCCTCCTGCACTGGAGCAACGTCCTTGGGATCGATTTTCGGATAGGGCACGTAATCGGCGGACTGCTCCTCCCCCGTCTTTTTGTTCGATTCGGAGTTCTTCGGATCTGGATCCATCCCTGGCGAAGTTTTTTTTTTCTTTTTATATATATACAGAAATGAAACCCTAAGCTTTGGATTTCCCTCCCCCTATTCACTTCTTCAGATTCTGCATCGGGACGCACCTCCAATGGCGAAGTTGGGGCAATCGTCTTTAGTTCAGTCTTCTTCCTCAAATCGATCAAACTGGAGTCGATAAGATTGCAGTGAATGGCAGATATCGATATTAGAAATCGAGAAGAAGGAAAGACTTACACGGTTTACGAAACTAGAGAAACTCTTTTCCTTTTCCACCTCTCGCGGATTCGTTCGCCAAATTGGGGCCTGCAACTACCGGCCTTAAGCTTCAGCTTAACGGGAAGCTCTCAATCCAAACGGCGCCACTCGGGAAAGAATTGAAGAACCCCATGCTTGCATTTCGTGAGAGGAGGGCAGAGAATAAAGAAATAGAGTTGAAAGCCGAGTGAAGGAGAAGAGGGAGAAGGGAAGACTGTCGAAAGTGGGCTGGATTTATGTATAATTACTAATCTAGGTCTTGTAGATAAAATTTAATTATACCATTTAAAAGAGGCCTGAATTAACAAATTCATGTTAAGCATGGGATTGAGCTGGGCTCGGGCTCGTGCTAGGCTCGGGCTCATGCTAGGCTCTGACTCATGAGGGGCTCGGGCTCGAACTGGGTTCGATTAGGGGCTCAAGATCGGGCTCGAGCTCGGGCTCGAAATGAGCTAGAGCCCGCTCGAATCGAGCTCGAGCTCGTTCGAGCCGCTCGAGCTCGAACTTGAGCCCAGCCATGGGCTCGAGTCCGAGCTCGAGCCCGAGCTCGAGCTGAAGTGAAAATGGCAGAGCCGAGCTCGAGCCAGCATAGATTCGGCTCGGCTCGGCTCGGCTCATTTCCACCCCTAGTCAACCTTCATATATTAGCTCTAGGGACAACTTTTCAGCTCGTAGACCAAATTCGGCTACTACAGACTCTGACGGTGGTGCACAGAAATGCCTGCACACTGCTTGCTGATAAGGTCTAAAAGACACTGTTTTATGCATGAATTAAAGATCATAAATGCTCATTTTGAGTTAGTTATTAGCATGAAAGTGACATATATGACTCAAATTCATGTTTTGTGTCTCAGGTACCT
The DNA here is from genome assembly GCA_019845555.1 of Aristolochia fimbriata. Lineage (NCBI taxonomy): Eukaryota > Viridiplantae > Streptophyta > Magnoliopsida > Piperales > Aristolochiaceae > Aristolochia > Aristolochia fimbriata. The sequence goes on from CM034081.1 coordinate 16,866,880, forward strand.
GGTAGAAGAAGAAAATCTGGATTCAGAGAGAAATTGAAGCAGAAAAGAGCAAAAAGAGCCAAAAAAGGGAACGGCGCGACCGCGCCAATTATGGCGCGACCGCCGGGAAAATGGTCAAAAATTCGAATAAATAAAGGAAATTCCCAACGGCTAGTAAAACTTCAAAGAAGACAATTCAAAAATGTGGAATGGCACGACCGCACCATCTGAGGGCACTACCGCGCCAAGAAACTGGCGCTACCACACTCTGTGACCACATGGACGCGCCAAAGAGATGTCAAATACAGAAGAGGAGTTGTCGTTCTAGGACTAGAGAAAAGACTAAGGAGTAGCGCTGCCGCGCCACCTCTACAGCTACATTTGGAGCTGCCGCCGCCAAGAGCTCTCCTTACTTGGCACGATTTCGAAGGCCGTTTCCAGACTTAGAAAGAATTCTACTCCAGTGGCGCGATCGCGCCAATATCAGAAGGAAATATGGCGCGACCGCGCCGATGACTCAGCATACGCATATTACGAAAATCTCGGGATTCTGACTACCAATCAAGCCCAAACTTGGGATAAGAAGTCCTAATTGCCTAAGGAAGGTATCCACGAAGATTTTAAGGAAATTGGCTCGCGTCTAGGTCCATTGAATGACCAAGAAGAAAAGTTCCACACAAAGAAGGAAACTGCTGCCAGAAAAGAAGAGAAAATCCGAGTTTTAAGAGAAGCAAAGCTAGAGTTTCCTATTCCCAATTGAACCCAAATTTGGATTGAAGATTCCTGGGGAGATTGAGGATCATATCACGGAAATTCAGGTCAATCCAAGACGGGTTCTCAGAGTTTTATACTTTTAAAGTGATGGACCCAATGCAGGAATTGGCAGCAGAAGCAGTTCAAATTCTCAAGGTGATATCTAAAGTTTCCCAACTCAGAATGACTTTAAATTTCGTACACAGGTCAAGGACTATGTAAAGAAGGTTCGTGAGTAGTTTCATGAAATTCGGATGTCAGGAAAGCAAGATTTTAACCCCTGAACAGAGACAAAATTACAAGTTCTGGACAGAATCCCAGCTATAAATAGAGGTCTGAGGCAAAGAGCATGAGGAAGTTTTAGATCGAGTTTTCATCCAGTTCCGAGTTCCAGTTCTTAGCATAGGTTGTAGGTTAGTTTTTCATTGGTTGTAGTTAGTTTGGAGAGGAGAGAAAGTCCAGAGGACGTCTTACACGACCTCTTGGTACTTTGGAGAGAATGAAGAGATTTCAGTCAAGGAGGAGTTGAAGCTAAGGGCAGTTCCTCAAAGGGGGTTTTCTGTACTTGTTTTCTTCTTATTTTCATGGCTTTAATTGAATCCTCTCTGTGTGTTTATTCTATTAGCATGGACTAATCTCTCTCTGTTGGGGACGTCATGAACTCCTAGTTGTTATATGTTTAAGTTTTCAATTCTACAGTAATAAAATATCTTGCTTTTGTTTTACAAACTGAGTTTAATGCTTATTTCTGATCTGATTTGAATTCTGGAATTTAATGAGGTTCGAATAGAGAAGTTAAATTTCAGTAGAGAGTTGGGTTAGTTATTTGATTCTTGTTTTCTAAAATAACTTGTTTTTCTAACTAGATCGTTCCGGATTGTGATGGAGACTAGTTGAAAAGTGTTGTGACTTCTATAACTCTTGTTCTGAATAAGAGAGAGTTAATCTTTAAGCTTTTATATTTATGCACCTAGGATTTGAATGTTTCCGGATTGTGATGGAGTTCAAGGAGTAGGTGAAAGTTATTTCCTGTATATGGGTAACCAGGCTTTCAAAAGCTAAGTCAAGGTAAGGGTATTTGAGCTATAAAATCAGAACTTTGCATGTTAGCAACTAGGAAGGATTGACACTTTTTCCCAACATTTCATCTCTACAAGGTTTCTAGTAGTTTAATTCTATTTTTCAATTATCAAAACACAAAAAATTCTTTTCCACAATCAGTAGAGAAATCTTTGCTTAAACCGAGTTCTCATCAAGGTCTCTGTGGGATCGATATCTGGACTCTCGAGTCTATCTTACTTTCTGACCTAGTGCACTTGCTAGACTCCCAACACTTGCTTACTGTCTGAGACAGCTCATCGATACAATGTGGTGGATGGATTGCTCTTCTTTAAGATGAGACTCTTGTTCCAGCAGTGGGAGATCGACCTCAGGATGGACATCATACAGGAGGTGCATTGTTCCCCTACTAGTGTCCATGAGGGTGCACCGCAGACGTTCAAGCATGCACATTGCTTTATCATTCTTCTGGCCGCACCTTTTTCACGACGTTAAAAGGTTTGTGGCCACTTGTGACATTTGACAAAAGGTCAAGGTGGAACATTCCACCTCCATGGGTCTCTTACAACCATTGCTGGTGCCGACGCATATATGGAAGACATCTCGATGGACTTTATTGATAGGCTGCCATTATCGGCTGGATACTCCGCAATTTGGGTGATTGCCAACAGGCTGAGCAAGTGCGCCACTCGACATCCATATATTGCAGCTTCGTTGGCCGAACTATTTATTAAGGAGGTGGTAAAGTTGCATGGCTTGCCTCGGAGTATGGTCTCCGATCGGGATCCGGTATTTCTCTCGGCCTTTTGGACGGAACTCTTTTGGCTGACTCGCACTAACCTTCTTTGCAGCACGTCCTACCACCCACAGAAAGATGGTCAGACAGAGGTGGCCAATCGTGATCTCGAATCCTACTTGCAGTACTTCGCAAGAGACCAGCCGCGACATTGGGTAAGATATCTGTCATGGGCAGAGTGCTCTAACACTACAGCTTATCATTCGGCAATTAAAATGACACCGTTGGAGGCAAATGAGAAAGAGAGAGAAAGAGAGAGAGAGAGAGAGAGAGAGAGAGAGAGAGAGAGAGAGCAAATGAGTGAGAGAGAGAGAGAGAGAGAGCAAATGAGTGAGAGAGAGAGAGAGAGAGAGAGAAAGAAAGAAAGAGAGAGAGAGAGAGAGAGAGAGAGAGAGAGAGAGAGAGAGCAAATGAGAGAGAGAGAGAGCAAATGAGAGAGAGAGAGAGAGAGAGAGAGAGAGAGAGAGAGAGAGAGAGAGAGAGAGAGAGAGAGAGAGAGAGAGAGAGAGAGAGAGAGAGAGAGAGAGAGAGAGAGAGAGAGAGAGAGAGAGAGAAATAGAGAGAGAGAGGGATAGAGTTTGGCAAGGTAGCGTATAAGCTCGATCTGCCCCCGTCCAGCAACATCCACTCCGTATTTCACATCTCCCAGTTGAAATTACGGATTGGAAACTCGGCTTCAGCTGCTCCCACTTTGCCTTCATGGGATTCCGATGGAACTATCATTCACAAGTCAGAGACAATATTATAGCACTATCGGCGTCGCATTCGAGGCCGCATGCAGACAGAAATCCTAGTGTGTTGGCTTCACCTTCCATTGGCGGATGCTACTTGGGAATTAGAGAATAACATCACTACCCGAGTCCCAAATTTCCAACCTTGGGAATTAGAGAATAACATAACTACCCGTCTTAAGGGAGGTGGACTATTACGACCCTCAGTTATCATTTACTTGATTTATTAGTTACATTACCTTTGCTCTCATGTATTTGCTCAAGTACTTGAACATTCTATTGTACTATGTATAAAGTGAATTATTGTAATTTGTCATCAGTTTTAGTAATAATAGAGGTTCACCCTTTCATTCGAGTTAGAACAGATTAAGCAAAATAATCCCTTTTTCGATCTCTCTTTCTCTCTCTCTCTTCTCATTCTTTTTCTTGCCCTAATTCTGCATCTACACACCTACACCGAACCCAGTTCCACAATCGAATCATGCTAGAGTTGGATCCAGATTCAACATCCAACCACTCGAGGTTGTATCAAAGAGAGCGAAAGAGAGAAAGACAGAGAGAGAAAAAAAATGCAAGATTTAATCATCAAAAATTCATACTTAGCATGCGTATAATTAAACAAGTCTAGGGATTTATGGTTTATCATTAAGTAATTATATGTGAAAAAACATTCTGATGATATTGGTTAGAATAAATTAATGAGTGTTAGAACTCCGTGTGGAACTCTACGTCAAACACCTCGAGAAACAAAAACCAACGCAAACACAAACAAGTTGTTATCGCAGTTCGGAACAACTGTTCCTAATCTGCGGGGCATTCTAGCCCGGGATAGTAACAATCCACTAGTGATAACTGGTTACACGTCTTTCACAAAGACAATACAGTTTTGGTTCACCTTCTCAACAGAATCGTGGATTACCTTCTACACCTGACCCACCCAGTGTAAGTGGTCACGTTACTATCCCACTGAGGCTCCCCCTCAGTTTGAGCTCTCCAACGTGGAAGGCTCAGTCTATCTCCAGCACAAACTTCTGCAATGATGTTCCAACTGCGGGTGGAACTCCGTCTTCATCTCTTTGACCGCTTCTCAGAAAGCTTATTGATGAAGAACAAATACGTTCAGAATACACGAACTTCTCTTGAATACTCGGAATAGATCTCACAGAAGTTCTGTATTGTGTTCAGGCCTTCATGCCTATTCATACTCGTACGTATCCATTTATGGCATCTCCTCTAATCATGACTTAATTGACAGTCCATGATTTAGTCAACCTTCCTTCCTCTCGTGGTCCTCTTCTCCATATATTCAGTCTCCCTTGATTTAATCAGATTCCCATAATCCTCTTAACCTTCCTTCCTTGTGTGACCCATTTCTCAATCTTTTCACTTTGACCTTCTGCAAATAGATCGCCTTGATCCTTTCATGACCTTGCTTCTTTATATGTCTGTCACCTTATATAAAGGGATGGCAATCTCTTCACGTGTCAACCTTCTCACGTGTATATATAATGTATACACATCACACCTTGGTCTCCAATTATGCTCCACGTGTGTACATATGGTACACACCCAATGCCTTGAACTTCTTATGCTTTATTTTGTCCAAAAGATAGTCAACCATTGTCAGCTCGTGATGTCTTGGCATTAACAATCTCCCCCTTTGACTTTCTTTGACAAAATACCCTTGAAGCATGGACTGTTGTATTTCTGTTCAGAAACTCTCTTTGGAGACAATCATGTAACCAACCCACAAGAGCAACACATAAAACAAAATCACAAAAGAACCTCAAAAGATTGTCATCAAAAGATCATCAAAATACACTTTCTCCCCCTATTTTGACAAGGGAAGTCAAAGAGGAACCTACCCCACCATACTATTCAGCTGTATCATCGGAGGCATCATCATCAGACTCGGAAGAGGGCTCTGGCTCATCAGCAACAAGAGCTTGGAGTTGACGACGTTCATGCTGATGAATAGCGAGCAACTTCTGCAGCATAGGTATTTCAGAATTGAACACATCAGCCGTTGCTGATAATACTGTTGCCGGCACTTGGAGTAGGCTTCAGAAAAAGGTGGCAAAGTGATATCCTGAGTGTCTGTGTGATCTTCACATTGTCCAGTCTGTATTGAGGCTTTCCTTGTACTGATCTTCAGAGGAACAGACCAAAAACACAACGGACCCGGGGGCAGTTCAAACTCCTTTTGAGACACCAGAATAGAATAAATGGTACTGGGAAACATCATGCTTGCATAGTGCTTCGGGTTCTCAGCAAAAAGTTCACAACTTGATCAAAAATCATCTGCCCAAGGTTAACTGGAATAAACTTACCCACTCGATACGTAAAACGCGTGCAAGTGCTTTGTTCACGCGGTGGTGTAATGACCGGTCGGCATCCAAAGAGAGAGATAGCAGCCTTGTGGAGTCCATAGTATTTTGTGGTCGAGCGAGGGTAGGAAAGGTGCGATGTGAAACCCACTGTTTCTTGTAACCTCCAGTAAGTTCAAAAATAATTTCATCCAAACTTGCATCAACAGGTATTTCATCTACCGAAGGGACACCAACAAACATAGCTAAAATCGCAGGTGAAAACTCATAATAGTGACCCTGAAGCCATACCTTGTGAAATCCGGGAGACGCAGGATCAGCTATATCCTTCTTCAGATTGGAATAAAATTCGCATATGATTACCGGATGAAATTTTGCTGTGAACAATGCGGAATGTCGGAGATGTGTCTGACTTAAAACTGGAAGAAGATTTGCGTTCTCGTACTCTGCCTCACATATAGGTAGTTCAAGAATAAACTTCCGAGTGCTGAAAGCGTTCCACGATTTTTTGGCTTGCTTGTCCACTAGAACAGGATTGACATCTGGAAATAGTACTGGCGTTGCAACTGTGCCAGCTGTTTCATCATCTCCCTTAGCTCGACTTACATGAGGCACTTCTTGGACTGGTTCTGAGACTGAAGCAAAGGCTGTCCGGCATTTTTTAGAACGCAGACCAGGAGTTTGTGGAAGAGTTGGAACACTTTCTTTAGACGTTCTGGGCCTTAGCCGTGATGTAATGCCAAGAGGGCGAGACTCAATTTGGGCAAGAGGCTCAGAAATACGTCTCTGTTTGCTCATAGAAGTTGGCTTTAATAGCTGTTGAGGCTTTCGACGAAGCTGCGAGATAGGAATATCATCAAGTTCAGATGAATTTAAGGTTCGTACCTCTTCAGATTCAGTAGAAGGTGACGCCGACGTGTTAGCAGTAGAGCTAACTTGTTGTTCATACACAGTTGATTTCAATGCTTGCCGAGGCACTTTCTGAGATCTTGGACGTGACTTCTGAACAATGTGTTGCAGAGCATCTTTCAAGGTCAGTGAATCTCGCAGAGGATACAGAACATCCCCATGTCGTTCGGCTATCATCCGCCGAAGTTCCAGCAATTCAATAGCGACGGCCACCCAAAGCAGCACGTAGCTCATTACATCGAGACCTGCAACAACGACGGCACAAACTGCGACCTATTGGTCAAGCAATTCGACCGATCCTTGAAAGGCAACGCCTTCGATTGGTATATCGAATTGCCGCAAGAATCAGTCGATAGCTGGGAACAACTCGAGCGGGAATTCCTCAACCAGTTCTATAGTACCCGGTGCACTGTGACGTTGGTCGAGATCGCCAATCTAAAACAGAAGAAGGACGAAAAAGTTGTTGACTACAGCAACCGGTGGAGAAACCTAAGCCTAAATTGCAAAGAGAGCTCAAACTTATCCCTCGAAGCCAAAATTGAAATGTGCGCTCGAGGGATGCGATGGGAACTCCTGTGCTATATCCAGAGTCGGAGGCCGACGAACTTTCAAGAACTCACGACCGAGGCCCACAACATGGAGAACCTCATGGAGGAGCGAGGGGAGGAAGTTTCATCATCTGCCGCCGCGACCGTACTCATAGACGTGAAGGAGAAAACTAAAGCATCCTTCGTGACGAACGCTCTCGAACCAATAAAAGTCAGGAGTAAGGTCAAGACAAAATACGTTCCACAGTAGCCAGCCGGAGGCACGTACCAGAGGCCTTCACTGGAGGAACGATAGGCCAAAACGTATCCGTTCGTCGACGCGGACGTTCCTGTCATGCTCGAGCAGCTCCTCGACAACCATCTACTCAAAGTGCCAAAAGTCAAAAGACCTGGCAACTTGTCTAGAAGCAAAGATCCAAACTTCTGCAAGTACCATCGCTTGATCGAGCATTCGACCGAGAAGTGCTTCGTTTTGAAGGACAGGATCATGGAGCTCGCGGCTCAAGGCCGCATTGAAATTGAAGGAGCCAAAAACATGGCCTCCTCATATATCATCTTCATTCAAGCCGAGCCAAACCGGCAAGCTCGGCCAAACAAACAACAGGTCACGAAGAAGGAGTACCGTCCAAAATCCGGTCCCTCTAACCGACCACACAACCACAGACGACCACCGGCTAAGGTCGCACCAAAATTGGCACCCCACGAAGCAGCTACAACCGACGCAGAGGGGTGGATTCAGGTCACCAGGCGAAAGAAACTTGTTCGAGAAATTGAACCAGCGCCGGTAAACACCAAAACAAAGGCGAAGTGGCCAAACAAAAGAGTCGTGAAGCGCCAAAAGAAAGCTCCCAAGACCAACATTCAAGGAGCAAACAAAAAGAAGAGAAGACCCGTCACACTGGCAGAGTTCTTCTCGAAGGAATTCTTCGCGCCACTGTCGATGGTAGCGACATGCTCGGCAACTCCTCCCAAACAGGCCAGTCGGGAAGAAAAAGGCAAGTTGCCAATAGTCGAGTGTGACAACCTGACTCCTCCATGCAAAAAAGAGGAAGAGGCATCTTCATCGCAACAAGTGTCTCAACCAGAAGAGGCACTCATCGTCTCCTGCCCACCGTGCATTATGTTCCGATAAAAGGATGCACAACTGGGGGCAAGAAACCATAATCTGCCGTTGTTCGTCTCTGGCTACATCAAAGACTGCAAAATCAACCGCATTCTCATTGATTGCGGCTCCGCGGTCAACATCTTGCCAATCAGAACGATGAAAAATGTCGGCCTCTCCGCCGGCGACCTCTCTCCGAGCTCTCTCCTCATCCAAGGCTTCAACCAAGAAGGACAGAAGACACTCGGCATGATCTCTCTTGAGCTGCACATCGGCGACATGGTGGCCGAAACTCCATTTCAGGTCATCGACTCAAGAACATCTTACAATCTAATCTTAGGTCGACCATGGCTTCACGCAAACGAGGTTGTGCCGTCGACACTTCACCAGTGCTTCAAATACTGGAAGGACGGCGAGCAAAAGACTGTGTACGCTGACGAAAGTCCATTCACCAAGGCCGAAGCATCATTCACAGACGCTAAATTCTACCTAACGACCAGACCGACAGTCAAATTGTCCTCTGGGCCTAACCAGGCGTCAAATGCCAAAAGTGTCCTCCTCCGAAGCAGACTCTGACGCAAGTCGTGGCTCTTAAACAACTTGTGCATAACAGCCAATCGGCGCAAAGAACGGCCACAACGACGCTGGTGCCGACGCAAGTCGCGACTCCCAAACAGCCGCCACATAACAACCAGCCAGCACACGGCCACAAATCGGCCACAGTAACTCCAACACCGACGCAGCATAATGTACCTATCTTATGGTACATCCCGCAGTCGTAAAGAAAGAAGGGAGAAGCTCCCTTGGTCGCCTGTCACAAAGTCCAGCCGACCCCCTTTGCAGAAAAAGCCTCTCTCCCTCTGCCAAAGCTCGAGGACCAGAGTGTCATCAAAAAGTGCTCGAGCCCCGAATGGCTGCCAATGACCGGGACGACGGAAGGCTTCAACCCGAATGTTTACCGGCCGGTGGCCAAAGCAGGGGGCAACCTCTCTAAAGAGCAGTTGCACATGAAGTCGCCAACTGCTCTTCCGGTTCTAACTCCGGCGCAGAAAAAACTAAGGAAAGAAGGGTGCCGGATTCCACAAAATTGACACAACCTCGACTATTAGATGAAAAAGCCAATTCAAATCATTTGTCAATCCGCTGATGTCCACCAAGTCTCAGTCAGCCAAGGCTCGCCTCAAAAAAGCAAAGTTCTGATGACCATTTACACTAATGCTGCCATTGACCAGAGTTCGCAAAAGAAAAGCAAAGCCCCGGTGTTCAGTTATACATTGAGAACAGCCATCGTTAAAGCTCGTGACAGCAAACAGCTCGGAGCTGCCGATAACAAACGGTAAATTCCTCAAACGCTTCTATGCATGAGGGGGCAGCGAAAAAACAAAAAGAAAGAAGTCGAATAAAAGGAGTCAACGTTTCTCATTGCAAAAAAAGAAGGGAACAATGCAAGCCTCGCATACAAAAAAAAGAGAGAGAGAGGCTACAAAAAAAAAAGTACAAGGAAAACTATATCAAAGTTGTGGAAGCTCAAAGTCGGCCACCTGTTGCTGTAGCCAAACGACTTCAGCACGAACCTCGGATAGTTCTCGCGTCTCAGCCTCGCTGAGAGTTGGGCATGAACGAACATAAGCAAGCTGCTCCTGAAGTGTAGAGGCCTCCTCCCCACTGGCGTTAATACCCCTCTAAATGGTCGCAAGCTCGACATTTATAGAGTCGAGTTGAGCCGATACAAGTGCCAGACGGTCGTGAACAGCCTTGACTAAGGGCGCAGTTACGTTGCAACCGCCATAGGCCGACGGTCCCCCGAGAACTAACAGCAACAACTTCTGTTCTTCCTTAGAATCGCGGATCCGTAGGCAGTTGCGAAGAACACCCTTCACGAGGGTCCTGACGGTCGAAATGGTCAGACCAAGGAAAGAAAGGGAATCCGATGGAGTAGACATTTGTAACAAAGTGTCGAAATCGTCAGCCGACACAAAATCAGTTACGCTATCCATCCCTCCCTTCTTTAAAAAAAAAAAAAGAGTCTCCTGCGACAAGAGATAGAGAAGTCGAAGTCTCAAACAAAAAAAAAAGAGAAGAAAAAAACGCAAGTCGAAAAGAAAGGGGGGCGACGAAAAAGACCAGTCGCCGGTGGAAGAGAAAGAACGGAGAAAGAAAAAAAAAGAGAGAGGGTAAAAAACCACTTGGTCGGCAAAACAAATTGCCTTCGAAACAAAGCTCTCCGCAAGCGCAGTTCAAAAGCCTCACGTCCGGCGACAGAGCCGGACGCGACCATAACAAAAGTATTGTACCTCGGCAAGCCGAATACAATTCAAAGCTTCGCGACCAGCAACAAAGCCGGCCGCGATCAAAACAAGTGTCCGGCGACCGAGCCGAGCACGATTCAAAGCTTCGCGACCTGCCACACAGCCGGCCGTGATCAAAACGAGTGCCCGACGACCGAGCCGAGCACAATTCAAAGCTTTGCGACCAGCAACAAAGCCGGCCGCGATCAAAACAAGTGCTTGGCGCCCAAACCAAGCACAATTCAAAGCTTTACGACCAGCCACACAGTCGGCCACGATCAAAACAAGTGCCCGGCGACTGAGCTGAGCACAATTCAAAGCTTTGTGACCAGCAACAAAGCCGGCCGCGATCAAAACAAGTGCCCGGCGATCGAGCCGAGCACAATTCAAAGCTTCGCGACCAGCCACACAGTCGGCCGCAATCAAAACAAGTGTCCGGCGACAGAGCCGAGCACAATTCAAAGCTTCGCGACCAGCAACAAAGTCGGCTGCGATCAAAACATGTGCCCGGCGACCGAGCCAAGCACGATTCAAAGCTTTGCGACCAGCTACACAGCCGGCCGCGATCAAAACAAGCGCCCGGCGACCGAGCCGAGCACAACTCAAAGTTTCGCGACCAGCCACAAAGCCGACAGCGATCAAAACAAGTGCCTGGCGACCGAGCCGAGCACAATTCAAAGCCTCGCGACCAGCCACAAAGCCGGCCGTGATCAAAACAAGTGCCCGAAAACCGAGCCGAGCACAATTCAAAGCATCACGACTAGCTAAAAAGCTGGCCGCGATCAAAACAAGTGCCCGGCGACCGAGCCGAGCACAATTCAAAGCCTCGCGTCCAGCCACAAAGCCGGCCGCGATCAAAACAAGTGCCTGGCGACCGAGCCGAGCACAATTCAAAGCCTCGCGACCAGCCACAAAGCCAGCCGCGAATCAAAACAAGTGTCCGGCAACCGAGCCGAGCACAACTCAAAGCTTCGCGACCAGGCACAAAGCAGGCCGCGATCAAAACAACAAAATCTGCGCCCGACGACCGAGCCGGACGCAGCCAAATGGAGCCAGGTATGTAACTCCTCTCCATACAAAAAAAAAAGGGCAAGCGACAAAAAGAAGCAGCCGCCAAACAAAAAAATAGAATTGCGACAAAAAAAGAAACAAATAACAAAAAAGAAGCAAGCGACAAAAAGGAGTTGTCGCAAAAGAACAAAAAAAAAAGAAGCAAGCGACAAAAAGTTGTCGCGAAAGAACAAAAAAAAAAATGCAGCGACAAAAAGAAGCAGCCGCAAAAGAAAAGAATTCGTCGACGACCAAACCGGTTGCGATCACTCAGCAGCTCGCACTCGACGCTCAAGCCAGTTGCGACAACAACACCCGGCGACCAAGCCAGGTGCCCCAACACAGAAATTCAGCCTCCCGGTGACCCAGCCGGGCTCAGCCGAATCAAAATTTCGGCACCCGACGACCAAAACAGAAGTTTAACCTCTCGGCGACCAAGCCGGCCAAAATTAAAATGAAACTGCAGAACCCGGCGACCGAGCCGGATGCGACAACAGCACCCGGCGACCAACCCGGATGCGACAGCAAGGAAATCCAACACCCCGGCAACCCAGTCGGGCTCACCCGAAATAGAAATTCAGTCCCCGGCGACCAAGCTGGGCGTGAAACAAAACTGCAGCACCCGACGACCGAGCCGGGTGCGATCAAAACAGAGTCTCGCAGCTCTCGGCGACCAAGCCAGGAGTCAAAACAAAAACCTCCACGCACGACGACCGAGCTAGGCACAAGACAAAAGTCCTGCGCCCAGCAATCAAGTCGGACGCGATCAATACAGAAATGCAGCACCCGGCGCCCGAGCCGGATGCGACCAAAACTCAATTTCAGTACATGTCGACCAAACCAGGTACGACATGAACTGGCAATGTTTGGTTCTCGGACCAGACGACATACAAGAAGTCGTCAGTCTGTCACTTTGACAAACTGACAGACACTTAGAGCGCGAGAAAGAGAGAAGAAAAATCGAGACAAAGAGAGAAAGAGAGAGAGAGAGAGAGAGAGAGAGAGAGAGAGAGAAAATCGTGAGAGAGAGAGAGAGAAAATCGTGAGAGAGACTGAGGGAGAAGTCAAAAACGAGAGGAGAGAAAAAGAAGAAGCAAGAGGGAGGAAGATAGGAAGAAAGAAAAGAGAGTGGGACCCCGGCTGACTCGAATTCAGCCAGAGGCTGCCGGGAGAGAGGAAATTTGCATACAATACCTTTAAATTCTGGTTCACGGAAGAAAGAAAAGAGAGTGGGACCCCGGCTGACTCGAATTCAGCCAGAGGCTGCCGGGAGAGGAAATTTGCATACAATACCTTTAAATTCTGGTTCACGGAGAGTACTGACGTAGGCTGGGGCTTGAAGGAGATTGCAAAGCCAAAATCGTAGATAAAGTCAAATTCACAGTCATTAACAGTCTCCCAAACCAAATTCGCAGACAGAAAGAGCAGCCAAAATCGCAGAGAGAGAGAGAGAGAGGCGCCAAACCAGCCTGGGTGGGACCCACATTCCCTCACCTCAACTCTCTTAAGACCTGCGCTGAAGCCAAACCATCGACAGAGACGAAAAGTCAATTTTGACAAAACAAACCAGGAGAAACATCCCAACTCGTTGGGAAGTTCAACTCAACCAGGGCGCAACTCAAACCAGCCTACCTCAGCATGTGTTCTATCCCCGGCGCGTCAATTGAGATCATAAAAGGTACTTCTCAACTCAAATTCGGCCTCTCAAGCCTTATTCGGGTGCGTACTCCTTCCTCGGCGCGACGACCAAGCCGTCGAAATTGTGCTTCTCTCCGGCGCGGCATACACAAAGTCGTCGAAATGGATCGAAGTCGCCACAATTTATCACAATTGCCAAGAGGATCAGCCAGTTGGTCAGTTTACTTCAAAACGTAACTCTAGTGTGTGCCTTTCTCCCGACGTGATGACCGCATCGTGACCGAGTTCACTCTCCTTCTTGCGTGCGACCAACTCATATGAAGCAACATTCGGCCGCGACACTCAAGTAAGCTACAACCTCTGTTCAGTCGACTTCAATTCAGCGTCGACACTCAACCTGAACAACATCTTCTGCTCAGGTACACTGTCTCTCCACATACCATACATACTCTACATGTATGCGTATACCAAAAAAAAAAAAGGAGAAAATCAAAAAAAGCAAACAGCTCTAAAACAGCAAGAGAGCCAAAAAAAGAGGAGAAAGAAATAAATAAAAAAGACATACAAGTGTACAGAATATATACACTTTCATAAAAGAGTAAGAGGACAGAAAAGGATATGTACACGAAAAGATCAACGACCCTAAAAGAGTAAGAGGGTCCAAAAAAAAAAGAAAAAAAGTGTGTGTGCGTGTGTTCTTCTTCACATTCGAAACTTGTTCGCTCCCCCTGGACGATCAAGTCTCGAATGGGGCAATCTGTACGCACCAAAATGTGAACGGCCCAAATGCGACGAGCCCAGACGCCCATCAACCCAGCCGTTGATCATCGTGGGTAGGCTCCATCAAATCTGGAAGACCTCCACCGCAGCCCATCGTCGAATCCACTCAAGTCGTCACGTCAGCAATACAGTCGACAATCCAATCAACAGGAAACCGACGCGTCAGCAGTCGTGTCACATTGCCACTTAAGCCAGTAGTTAAACAACCATGTCTGGCCATCAACGGCAAAGGCCAAGAAAAGAGGAACACGATCCTCATTTGTGGGATCAAGGAGAGGAATTTCCCAGTCTTCCTCCCCTCTCAAAAGAAGCAGGTAATCCCCTTTCCAAGGAAAAAGCTACAACAACTACACATAATTGGCTACAAATAGCCAGAAACATTCTGTCGCAGGGATTCAAAAATTGGAGTTCGGAAAATTCTTTATCAAAGAAACGTTCTTAAGTGCAGAGGCTCTCTCTCTCTAAAACGAAGGACTGAAAATTCCTTCATCGAGAAAAATTTTCTCGCGAAGGGGTTCAAAAATTGGAGTTCGAAATTCCTTTTACGAAGAGAAATCTTGTGTCGAGCCACACTCTCCCGCACATACTCTTTCGAGCCAAAGAAGTCCAGCAACTTGCAGTCCGTTGATCAACAGTTCGACCGGAGCAGCTCTACACGTTCGCTGGCTACGTCACAAGTCGATACACACGGAACACAAATACTTTCGTCCGACCAACCAAAGCCTCAACAGTTCGTGCACACTCGTTCCCAGAACTCAAACTTTGACGTTCTCGCCAGAAGCTTAAACTTTACCAAATTCACACTGAGATCGAATCAGAGGAAGAATAGGAGATTGTACTCACATTTTCCTGACTTTCAGACACAACTGTAACACAAAATATTCTGATATAATCGAATTACTCTCTCGGTCGCGCCTCTTCGCGGACTGGCGGATTTTCGGTGAAACAAGGTCCTAAATTAAATTTATAGAATATTTTTAGATAAATTTTAGACAAACACCTGTATCAAACAATAGCATTTTTTTAACCCCGGCCGTTCAACCAGTTTTGGTAAGAATCAAGTACGTTTTCGGGCTGAAATGACAGAGACCCGGAAAATTTTCGAAAGACCTTTAAACCCAGCTGAATTACATGTAAACTTTGATTAAATGTTCGCTCAAAATCTTAATTACCTACCCATCAAATTTGAGTTACAACTTCACTATACCTTTCTTTTTAAAGCTTTTAATGGAGGTGAGGTCTTGGGTTTGAGTTTCCAGAATAGCATTAAAATTTATTGAATTTGTATTTGCCGTTTAAAAATTTAAAATAAAATAAAAATGGATGACGAGAGACTGTAAAAAACACTGATATTGGACAAGATGATTTTGGGAACTCATAATCACTGGTATTGTAAGTACAGCGTCTCGTACACAAGTAGAACATGGATATGCATAAGCTAACGGATCAAAATTTCTACATACACCCATTTTTTACAACAAACATCTCCATCGAGCGTCTCTTGTTAAATGGAGTAACCGCTGGGGTAACAGAGCTCCGGAAGAATTGGAGAACTTAACCCACGACGATCAGCTAGAAGCTGGCAGCGTAGGGGGTACTGGAGCGGTCAATGCCGTATCTGACAACGTCTCTATACTTGAAGTCTTCGATATCAGGTATGAGCGGGCCACCTCCAACATCTGCTCTGCTTCCTTCTTGTACTGAGAGTGCATATGGAAGACGAAGAAACCGTTCATTTATGAATCATATAGCATCTGAAGAGACAAGTTTGTTATTTTCATTTTTTTTTCCAAACTAGTATATTAGACACTTACCTCATTGACTGCTCCGCTCTTTATCTTGGACTGCATTACGCACCATTTCTTGAAATGCACACCTGCCAATTAAGCAGTCTCAGATTACCTCAGGACATGCTTCATTTTGTAGTATTACTATTGAATGGAAAATATAATTTAAAAAGCTGTCATCAACTACAAACGGAATCTCTTAATCAGCTATTCAGAATTCAGCATCATCTTCATAAGCAGTAAGAATTTTAGGAGACAGGACACAATTAGTTAGCAATAACAAGGACCCAGTCCAAGAAAGCTGCATGGAAAACAAAAAGAAATTATGTGAAACGTGCAAATTTTCGGAGAACAGGCAGTTGGAGGTAAATCAGAAATTTTTATTGGAAAAGTAAGAAGGCAAGTAATTTGTAATTTTTTAAGGCGAGTTTAATTTCCACATCTCAGAAAGGTGAGAGTAATTACCCAAAAGTTCATTAAATGGCCAAGCGGTGAGTCAATTCAAGCCCTAAAGGTTCGAGAGTCCCATACTCCTTGCCCAAAAGTGATTACTGTAATAAGGTTGGAGGTAAAGAAATAGTATAACTCACCCACTTTTACATCCAAAGTACATGAGGATTCTGAGTTTGTCTCCAGCGTCCATCGACAATGGACCTACAATAGCATCATAGTCTCAATTAGTCTATTAGAGTAGAAAAATATAAATTTAACTGACTAGACCATTTTAAGAGAATTGGCATTTACTCAGAACTCCAAAGAGGGGCCAGTCTGCTTAACGGTCCAATGTCCTCTATTAAAGCCAAACATTATCACTGGAATACCACAGAATTACCATCTTATTCATATACATAGGGCTGGCAAAAAGCCAGATTCAAGTCTGGCAGGCTTACAAGGTTTGGTCAAATTTTACTACCCCATAGTATAAACACATACCCCTTCCACAAACAGTTTTGACCTTATCAAACTGAAAGAAACAGCAAAGCCAACCCTTTAATCAACTGGTACCCGACCTGAGTAACCTGACAGTCCTACCAATGGTAGTCGGGAAGAACTAATAGCAATGTATAATTCTAGCAAAGAATATTTTATCATTACATTTTTTTATTGCACAGGTATTTCTATTTAGAGTTGGCCTAAGCATGAAGAATTAAATGTCAACAGCAAAATCAGGTAAAGACTGACTACTTCAGGTTGAACCAAAATAGCCTCCTCTCTGAGACCAAGATCGAATTGGTCAATTGCATCAATTTGTACAGAGATAGTGTTAGTGCACCTTCTGCATTGGAATAAGATAAGACTACACATACTCATTACAAGAAGAATAAGATACCTCGAAGTAAGACCCAAACGGAACATCATGTGCCTGTTGCACTGTTTCAAATACCTGAAAAGAGGCATAAATTTTAGTCAAAGATCTAGCACATCAGCAAGCGAACACAAAAACACCAAAATAACAATTCATTGTTGGACAGGCACATACCAAAGTTGATTTGTTTGGAGATAGTACAAAATGTTGCCACTCAGTCATGGCAGAGTCCGGAGGGCACATGGGACTGTTACATAGAGTTCTAAAGGTTATTTCTCTAACCTGACCCTCATATTCATCTGTAACGTGCCACTGACCAACCTAAAGACAATGCAGAAACAAAGGTCAGCACTCAGCAGCATTCTAAAATATCATATTTGAAAGATTCGTAAACTTGCAGTCCAACTTACACTAAGGTTTGTGTCCTTTCTTGCTGAGCGATACTCATGTAAAAATTTTGAGTCATCACTCAATAGAATATTTAGGAATTGTTCAGCAGTACAGGAAAACACGCCCTAAAAGAGAAACTCATTAGGTTCCTTTATATTAACCATTATATAATTCAAGAAAAAATTCAGAAACATATAGAACTACAGACAAAGGCTGATGCTTAGTTACCTTTACAATTGGAACTAGAACTTCTTCTTTAACAAAGGCCTGGAACTTTTCGGTCTTGAGAGTATCACTTTCCTCAGGAACTTTAGCCTGCTTCTTACCACCTCTAATAGAACTACTATGAGCACGCAATGCAGATTGCTCTTTCTCCTACATTTCAAAAAACAGAAAACATATTAAAATATGCTGATTCAATGGGACAGAACATCTGATCAAATTTGACTTTTGGTAGGTCAAAACAAGTTTCTTTCCTTTCATGTTCTTCAAAAAAAAATAAAAAATAAAAAATAAAAAAAAGTTCCTTTGCTATGTTTGGTTGCAAGAAGTACATAGAGCAAAGATGAGTCCTGCAAAAGACCTTTTTCTCTGCCTCTTCCATTGCCTGAAAGTTCTTAGCTGCACGCTGTAAATTCCTTAATGCATGATTTCTGTTCCAAAAAGATGCAAATTTATATCTCACTCTACCTGAAAAAAAAGAAAATGAAAGGAACAGCTACAATTAAGTTTGTCCTCATAATGTATTTAGAAGTAGCTTTAACTTAATTTAGATGCATGTACTAAAAGAGTTTTAAACAGCATATTTTTCTAAACATCTACACACATCTCTTGTTAATATTCCGCAGACGTACAAAAAATATTACTTTAACATGGAATGATCTCTAATAAAAAGCAAGTAATTCTATTAAAGAATAGGCACTAGCTACTATTTTCATCATTTTCCTTCTCATGTTTTGCTTCTTGCATGAAAGGACCCTATGTCATCTTCTTATATTTTTATCTACAAGTCCTATTGTGGTTGAGATAACATAAAAAAGTACTTTTTCAATTTTTTAAAAGTTGATTTATTTGTCAGCTAATATACTATTGACTTGTTCCATGGACAACGCCAAGAGCTTCAATGGCCAACTTTCCAAAGTTTGCAATCTTACATTACTGGTGAAATTTGATTGGGTGAAAATGTGAACAAGCAGAGAAAAAAATAACACTAGTACTCTGTTCTAGAAAGTGAATAAAATTAGATTAATATACCACCACTAGATAATCCCCAACAAATGGTTCAAGAAAAACAGAATTTAAACTCATCTCCTCAACACAAAAGATATAAAATCAAACTCTGCTGAACAAAGATAAAAGTCAAACTACTATGGAAGCATTGACTAACCATCTGGACTTCCCAAAGGGGGTACGCCATGTCCGCCACAACCCATGCGAAGGATTATAGTAATAGCAGGGTTAATGAATGCGTGCTGACTTCTTTTTATCTGTGTTCAGATGACATGTACATTAATTATTCATTTAAACCTACTCAAAAAGAGTTGGATGAGGCAAATTCCAAATATCTACCTCGTGAATATCTTCAAATGGAATTACCACCTATCAAGTAAAATAAAAAATATCAATAATCTTATGTTAGTGAAGGAGAAGCAGATCAAAGGAAGTAGCTTGACATAATTCGCATACACATTGATATTCATGTAATTCAGCAGAGAAATATGGGAGATTTTTTATTTTTTTTAGGAAAGCGGGTTTTACTAATTCAGTTCATAATACAGAGCATAGATTACAATTGAGATTTAGGGACCCTTGTCAAAGATGAGAGAACTTAACTAGATGCTCTTTTCGTAAGTGAAATGAAAACATCAAAACCAGCGCTCACATAACATTGCCATGAATCACTTATTAGAGTACCTTCCAGTTTAGAAATCATAAATATCGGATAGAGTTTTCAACTTTCTTATGTTGTTGGAAAAGAGGAAGGTGACTGAGTTCATGATAGCAGGAAGATTCAGTATTCTCAGCTTTACTTGTCAGAGTTTATTCTAACTAGCAAAAGTCGATTGCAGCAAAAGTTCAGAAAGAGTGTTAGAAAATGATAAGCATCCAGAAAGCAAATGAAAGCAAATGAAAGCAAACTAGATAGGATACTAATGCAGCATGAATCATCGATTTTTGGTAACATGTTAAGAAAATTAAAAACTTGGGATACCTGATAAGGATATAAGAGACAAAATCATTTTAAACTTTCAACAGATTAGTGATATGAGTTCACACTTCAAAATGCATCATCCATCAAAAACACCATATTGAACCACACAAAGGAAACAGAGCTACTTAAACAACAAAAAACAAAAGTACCTTCATTTGTTTTGAAAAAACATTGGAATGGAAACAAATATGCCATGCAGAGACATACATGCGCCCGTGGTATAAGAATGACCTCTCTAATGCACATGAATAACTATGGTTAACCACCTGAAAGAATTTTCCAATAAATCAGCAATTACATATTATAAAAGTGCGTTCAAGCTGTAACTTAAATGAAATGTAAGGTTAACAATTTATCACCACTCACCTCATCAGGGTCAAGACTGAAAATTGTTTGTAAGGGTCCAGGTTTTTGATGAACCACTGTGGGTCCTTGCTTGTCGGTGGACATTCTTCTCCTTGCATTTGCTCCGCTGAAGCCATTCAAAACCCTGCATCATATCATTAACAGGGAACAACATAATGTTACTGTTTAGTAGGTTAGAGATATTTTGCTAGATAAGAAAGATCTCCACCATTGAATCCATCTACATAGATAAAATTTAGAATAAATTTAGTGAAAAATAAATACGTCCAAATAAATAAAAATGGTATATTTGCAGTTAAAGGTTTCATCATTCTTATCCTAATCACAGCACTATTTAACATTTTACAGTAAATTGAATGATTATTCCTTTCTGAAGACCATCTAATAGGTACAAGAATCTCTTACAAACATTCTAGCATCCAATAAATTAAGGCCAAAACATGGCTTATGGCATCTTTCTTCTCTCAGCTACTAGTACCATGTTTCTGTACCTTAGGACTTGTATTTATTATTTTTCCTTGCCTGGTACAACTAACAATAGCAGAACAATGCAATAGCATGATCAAACAAAAGGATTACTGATAAACATAGAAAAAGTACACAGAACCAGAAATTCATATTTCTTGAACCACAAGTTTAAATATTTACCAATGTTAGTAATATGGTAACCAACAAATATCTAATGCATATATTTAAGTTATATGAATCCTAAAGAACGTGGTCCTCTGTTTTTATCTTATATAATATTTTATCTCTTTGATAATGAATGTACCTTCACTTGTCACCAGCTTTAGTTGTTAAACTGACTCCTTTAATTATCTTTTTTTTTTCCTTTCTCCCTTTCAATGAAATCATTTCATTATTCACAGAAATAATAGTCTGAAAATAAGGGGAACAAAAAAAACAATGTACTCAAGTACCTTGAAGAACTTGCAGGGAGTTTAACTGATTTAATATGAAGACATACCTAAAGGGCAAGAATAGAAATTATATCACAACATGGACCAGTCAAATAAATTTTTAATATTATAGTGCACTGAATTAGGTTGGAGCATTACCTGCCCTGATGGGCTATCCAAAGTATACCAGTCAGCTCCAGTTTGACCTTCACCTTCAACTGGAACAGTCACAGAACCAAGAACTGTGCTTTTCCATATAATATCCCAATCATATATTGTCACATTAATCTACAAAATAAGCTAAAATACTCAATTCCGACTAAAGTGAAACCTGAAATCTCTGAGATATAGCAAAAACCTAGGTGGTCAGTTCACCAGATTAAAGAAACTATCTGCACCTGTTGTAATTGGGATATAAACATACCTAACTTCAGTAATAGTGATAAAAGTACTTTTGTGAGAATGAAGAAAGTAACATTAACAAATCAATAGATGCCTTTTTTTCCATGTGTAACCCCTTCTAGCGTTACTGAGACTTGAACCAAACACCACAAACTAAAAACCCTCCAATGTGGCCATTGAACCAAAGGCCCAACCTACATGTATGCCAAAAGTTTTACGGTCATATAAAGCTTCAGTATTTTTTTTCGATAGTGTGCTTGCATGAAGGTCCCTTGCCTTATGCCCCTAAGGCGAGTGGAACCCAAGACCTCCCGCTACAAATCCCACATGTGACCACTGAGTTATAGCTCAAGCACACATAAAAATATTCAGCATTAAAAAGAATGAGGGCCATGATTTAAAAACTTTTAGAAAAAAAAGGAAAAAGAAAGACCAACCTGGCCTTATAGTCCTCAAAGATGAATGAAATCCACTGAAATTGCTACAATACGAGTGCTTGAAAAGGCCAAAAATAAACTAGAACCAAGAGTACTGAACTTTCAAGTATCACTCAAGCACCAATGGAATTTTCTTTCTGAAATATCATAAGGTATAATATTCATCAGCATAAAAACCTAACAGTACAATTATACTGTCATATTATCCACATAAGCATATCTTCCTATGTTTGGAAAAGGGGCATTCTAAGGATAGATAAGTAGTACTCTAGGAAGTTGTTCAAATTTATTTTCCTACTTAGATTTTTTTCTGTAGATCTCATTAATTCAGAGCCTACTTTCTATATGGAGTAACTCGTACTATTTTTTTAAGGCAGTGGCCGTAACTTGTACTATAACTAGGTGAATAAGGCTAGAGAATTAGGATTTTCTGAATCTTGCCAATTGGGTCTACTTTCTATATGTTGTAGCTTGTTTTATTATATAATTTCATTACATGAGGTCAGCGAAGAATCCTTTTATTAAAAAACTAAAAAAGAAAAAAAGAAAAGGGGGCAAAAGCTTTCATTTATAAAAGAGTAGACAAATATGATAAACTGTGGGATACAAGAGCTTTAGACTGAAGAAAGAGGAAACAGAGCCAAGGGAAGGGCACAGAGATAAAATCTGCTTTGGAAACACCTTTCCTTTGCTAAGCTGTCAACCAAGGAGTTGCTGACCTAGGGATCTTCCAAAAAGCAATTCAGTAGCAATTGATATGTCAGCTATTTTATCAAATAAGGCTTTAAGCTTGGGGGCGAAACTTGTCAGCCCATTTCATCACAAGGGCTGATCCCCCACCAAAACTAGAGAGAAGATTGAGAGGTGCTTGCAGAGCTGGATACCAGGGAGGAGGGCTTTAGACTCTGCCTTATTGGACTAGCAGAAACCAGCTGTCCCAGAGAAATCAGAGATGACCTGCCAGAACTCTCTCTAAAGGTCCCTCCTTCAAGAGTGGGGTCTGCATTGCGTAAGCAAGCTTCCGTTTTTCATCTTGAGCTTGTCGTTCATCCGTCACCTTCTTGTTAGAGTTGATGTTTCATTTTCAGATTTCTGTTAAAAGAACGATCTTTCAAAGATTAAATTGCTGAAACCACGTGTCTGCCTCTCACGCTATTGACTAACACTTCCTATTTTCAGGAGATTTCCATTTCTTGGCTAAAGGGCATTGGGGTGTCCTAATTCTAAGTTCCTTGGTCGTCTACGGTGAGAAGTGCAGCAAGAGCTTTGTGGCCAATTAGGATTCTCCTTGTCAAAGAAATAGCTAGTCGTCTAGTTATCTTACTCTTGGTTGATCTTTGAAACATCTCTTTATGACTTGTTAGTTGTTTCATACCTTTAGTCAATAATAAGGGAAGTACCTCCAAGTTGGTATTTGAAGTCAGTTTTTGGCCAAATACCTCTGTTAAAACTTTCCTTATTTGACACAATTTTTTTTTTAAACATTATTTGACACAATTAAATGTCTCTTATGTTTAAAGTCCACAAGCTTTGTCCTAATATACCAAATCTAAATAAATTTCCTGGGCCTAGTTCATTAAAAATTCTGGTTGAACTTTTTGCTAAACATTATACTTTGAATTGGGTCAGCCTGGTATATCCTTCTCTTTGACGTCCTCACAAATGTGAGTAAATTAGTCAGGTCTTCACAAGCTACATTTCCAAAAATTTCACTAGTAGTTCTCTTGTCAATGTTTTGCTAGTCCTTCACTTTGGAGCAGTGCCCACAGACCCACAACCCACAGGCCACAATCACTTCATGACATGCCTTATCACAAGAATTGAAGGGTCTAGACATGTTATTTATATCTGGAAGAGCAAGTACAAGTTGGAGGTGCTTGAGCTGATTTCTTAATTGGACACCCATAAATGAAAAAGAAACATCTACGAACACGAATTTTTTGTTTTTCATTTTGATATTCATACAAGCTGAAATCGTAAACTTTAAAAGTGTGAAAAGTGACATCATAATGGCAGTTACGTAATATGTCAGGAGGCAGTTACAACTTACTTTAAAGGTTAGTTTCCTTTATGACTAGCTTTCCTATGTGGATAGGACTAGAAAATTAGGGTTCATAATTGCCCCTTCACTTGAGAAGTCTACTTTCTATACTTTATAACTTTATGAATAAATCATTAACGAAAAGCTAGTTTACCTTCAGCCTCTTCAATTCTCTAGGTATCCTCTCTTTCCCTAGTTTACCTTTGCAATATCTCACAATTGTCATTGCCAAAATATAAACTCAATTTTTCCCTTCACTTCCTATACGAATAAATCATGTGCATTTAATCTATGATAGGAAGAACCTCATCGCTACCTCCACAGGAAGCTCATCAACGAAAAAGTTGAACTCCTCTCCCCACATTGGATTTCTAGACCCTGGAACCATAGAACTGCATAGGCATAAAAATGAAAAATTATATTAAATAAATAAATAAATAAGGTAAAACTATGTAAGGAAGGCTCAGTGATAAAATCATTAGCACTAATACATTTCCCAACAAGTTACAAAAAAGCATAGTAAACTCACAACCAATCAGACAGAAACAAATGACTAAAAAATAAATATACAAACATTGGACAAAACAAATGATTCACAGAATTTAAAAATTAATTTTGACTTATATAGTATGACTCTTTTAATCGTTAACGTATAACAAGATTTTTTAGGTCTCCAGGAGAATATCTCATCAATTCTTTTTAACACTTGAAACAAGGACCACTGTACCAAATGTTTTTTCAGATAACCAAATTGTCATGTTGATATCTTATCTAAACAATATCAAGAAGATGAACAGATTATTGGGTTTCCCTAACGAAAATTATATATCTAGGGCTTCCACTTAATAAATAATAATGTTGTATGAAGTTTATCAACAGGAAGTAATCTCGTAGCCACCATATATGTTTCTAACAGATAGAAGCAGACTATGAATAGAAACTTTTGATAACATGTTTACCAAACAAATAAAAACTAGTGGTATTAGAAAATATAAAATCACTCATCATCACGCTTAAAATGATGGAAGGCTAGGAACTTTGGCAGTAGCTCAGTGGTCCCATGGGAGTTATTGCTGCAGGAGGTCTTGGGTTCAGGTATCCACAGCAGCATTGGAGTATTTGCGTATTGTAGTCTATTGAAGTTTGTAATTGGGAGTTTGTATCCGCCGTTTCAAAAAAAAATGATGAAAGACACCATGCATATTAGAAATTGTAAGAAAAGATCCATGGTTTACCACATCAGAATATGAGAGAGGGAAAGAGAGTATAATCACCTAAAGCGTTTCTGAGCACCACAAGTAATAATAGCATATGGATCAGAAGTGCCGTTCATGTTTGCACCAATCAAATTCTTTGCAGCTAATAGTTCCACCTGAAATGAGTGAAAGTTACTCAATATTCTCATAGCAAGTCATTCATGAACTCAGATGAATAGCAAAAATCTCTCTATCTGTAAAGAATATAAATGGTTGATCTTTTTTTTTTTTTGAGGAAAAAATGGTTGGTCTTTTAGAAGGCCAAGGAACCAAATCCTTAACTTCAGCGTTTAGTTATGAAGGTGATCCTTCAAATGTTATTTCATGATGCACAGGTGCTTCCTCTCCATCTTGGTGGTTGGTCTTTTAGAAGGCCAAGGAACCAAATCCTTGCTTCCTCTACATCTTGGTGAGGATATTCTGTTTAGGAAAAATCTCATTTTTGTCCCAGTTTATTGGTCAGTGTTGTACACTCAACTAATTCTACTGCTGACTCTTTACCAAAATACGGAGCCACCAGATCAGATCTTGTAATTGATTGATTCACCGAATCAGCTCTTGTAATTGGGGGTTGTTTTTCCCTACGGCATGAGTTTTTTAATTAATAAATAAATAATAAATTTTAAAAAAGAAGAAATTCTTCAGAGTAATAATTCCTGATAAATAAAAAACTAGTACCTTGATCACATATGCTGAAGAACTTTGTGAGTCTCCTTTTATCTGACTCATCTACAAAATAAGTGCAGAACTGCATGTCAAACAACAAAGGAAAATATTACTCCATAAGAGAAATAATAATGCAAGGATTAAACTCATCAAAATAATAGAAAATTTATTATCCTGAAATGACAGAAGTGTATCGTTGGCAGATGGAATGAATAAACGGGTCTACCTCCTTTCTGACTATTACAATCACAATTTAGTTCACAAAATATTACAGCTCAACGAGGATCACCAAATATAAGTTCTAATAAGCACAAAATAATGGCAAGAATGGTGTACATGTGCAAAAGATCATATGATGATGCTACATACAATCATCAAAACCCCCATGACACTTACAATCATTTTGCCCATAACTATCAGAATGTCATCCATTTCAATTAAAAAGTGACCATTTCTATAGAAAAATTTATCAGTATCATTTTTTTTTTGAGGAAAGTGAATACATTTTACTCCCAATTACAAGTTTTACTCCCAATGCTGCTGTGGAGACCCGAACCCAAGACCTCCCGCAGCAATAACTCCCATGGGACCACTGAGCTAATGCCCAAGACCCAAATTTATCAGTATCATGACAACTAGATTTATGCTGGTTGCATGATTTTCCTCCTACATTATGCTCAATCATTTGTGAGCTCCATAATTTGGTTGACTTCCTTCAAGTCCTACCTATTTCTATCCAGGTCACTGTTTGTCTCCCAACATTAGCCACTATGAACAAAATCCTTCTCTGATGTACTACATTCCCAGTGGCACACATACTAACCATCACAATATGTTTTCTCTTTACTTTTATCAGTGAATGTTACTCAAAAAGTAGCTTAATATATTCATTTTCCACTCCTTTGTAGTTTTCATCATTTACAATCCAAGCCCTTGGGTACATTTTTATTCAAGGAATCGTGGTTGATCTGCCGTCGTGATAAAAAAAAAGTTCTTGAGGCACACCCATCGCATAGCACTCCATCCATCGAGCATTCATTTCATGATGCATTTTAATCCAGAGTTTAATATAAGAATGATCTACAGAAAAGCAACGATTCTTTTAGCTAAAAAGTTGAAATAGTTCTTCTAGTTAACTAGTTGTCCCTTACTGGGTTTGCACACACCAGGTTTATCGCATGGGAAAAGTGAAAGCCTTTGCTCATATATTGCTCTGGGCTCGGCTGACACATTCCATCATTCAGGTGAAATTTATGCGATGTGATAAAGAATGCACCACGAGCTCCTCAGATTATTGGTCTTGGCGTCTGAAACAAATACCGAACTAGATAGAACAGCAAACTTCATGACTCTACCTATGTACTTCCGGGACACAAATTAGCCTCGATGGAACGAAAATCAGAACTCGTTCGAACAACAGTTGTTGACTAACAAGAACAACAAGTACACAACGGAAGCTTTCAAACACGAGCAACTAAATCCATGATACGGTAGAGTGTCGGTTGAAAATAAGGAAACTGACCTTATCTTTCACATCAGAGTCGCGTACTATAAATTGTTCCTCCCCGACGGAACCGTCTTCGGCACCCGCCCTGCCTCCCGAAGAAAATTTCGAAAGAAACGAGAAGACGAAGATCACGAAAACCGAAGCCGCGACCGTGATCTCGACCTCCCACCATGACGGCACTAGAAAAAGGATCGAAATCTCGGACATTCTACGGAGGATTCCCCGGAAGCAAAACTTCGCGCGGTAGGGGACTTAGGGCTTCAGAGTGCGAATTGCGCTTCCGACGCCGTCTTCGAAAACTCCATCAAGTCCGCAAGGCGACGGCATCCTCCGAGAGGGAAAAACGCGGGGTGAGTCAAAATGAGTTTTGTTGGAGGGAGATGACAACGAAGGCGGCGACATTAACGTGGAGAAGTCGAAAGTCCGCGTTATAGAATAGCGGGGGGAGCTTGATTCCGTTACTGCCACTACTGAGGACAAACAATTTCGGACACAAATGGAGGAAACGGGGAGACATTACGTAGCGGGAACGAGGCCAAAAACGTCGCTTCGCAGTTTTCCTGCTTCGAGTAATAAAAGAAAAAGAAAACCGCCTGCCTTGTCCGAATTCCGATCGATTCGCCGGCCGACGTAACGGAGCATATCGGCGATCAGAAACGAAACGCGTCTCGGGACGTTACAAAGACCCCGAGATAAAATGACATGCGTACCCTCTCTTCTGTCTCGGAGGAAGACGAGGGGGAACATGTGAAAGGATTAGGATGTGAAACCCACACGACATGAAGGGTATATTCGTACTTTAAAATCATTGTAGAGGAAGTACAACGGTAACTACATTAACGAGTAACGACCTCGTAAGCCGTACGCAGTACGCCACCGGGGCTCTCTGACGCTCTGACCTTGAGATTAATATTTATTATAATACAAAAATAATGATATGTTTGACATTGGTGTATCGATTAGAAATTTAAAGCATCTTATTTTTGTATTTAAGTTTTAATCGATAAATAAGAATGAAGTTAATTTATACATTTTGGTATCATGATTCGTAATGGACCACGCTTACGTACACAAGTGGTTCCATAATTCAGAAAAATGGATGGATCGGGTCAATTCCCCAACTCGTCCGGGGAATTGACTCGGATAAGTTATGACTCATCGATGGATTATAGTCAAAATTACGATTTATGTATTAAGGGATAAATTATGGGATAAATTATGACTCATCGGTGTATATGTTACCTTTCTTAAAATATTATATTTAGTATGTTATTTCAAGAAAAATTATGCAGCTTCGACGGCTTGGTATCAATTATTTTATTTATTAAAAAAAAAAATGACGAAATTATTTTGCTAAAATATCCAAATTTATTAGTATAATGTGTTTTCCCATTTGGCCACATGTTAAGAGCAAAGCGTGCCACGTGGCAAGGTATATGCACGTGATTACTCAATGGAGACGGGCAGGCATCTTCAATGGACAAAATGATTAAAACGGTCTACATGATAGAGGCAAAGGGGGCCTCATTTTGCCCCCCTCCCCATAAATGTCTCCCCCCTTCTCATCTTTTGACCCAGAAGAATTTTTTTTATTGACCATCTTCATTTCCCTTTCTCTACTTTCTATATACTCTAACACAGTTACACTCCCCACAATAGATCCCTACTGAGGTTTTTATTGGGGAAGAAATGGTGAACAAGGGTTTACAGTCATTATTATAGTGATGAGGACTGGGGTTGGGATTTAAAAATGGCCTTAGGAGATCTCATAACAGCACAGAAAACCCTAATCATCATTGTTTTTTTCCTCTTTCCACCTCCTTTTTTCTCTTCAGCCTTTGGACAATACACAACCAGCATATGAAATCATCATGCCATCCATTCCATTCCTCCATTTATCTATCAACCCACCTGCATCTTCAATTTCTTTTCACAAAAAATTCTCAGCCTCCTTCAACATTCCCTCCGTTTTCAGCATGTTCAAGTCACAAACGCCCACACACTGGGACTTGTTCTCAGCTCGGATTTCAGTGTATGGAATATTAGTGGAGTTTATAGTTAACTAAACCACATTCTAAAGTTCTTGTCACCAAAATAAGTGTGATTTTTACAAACTGCTAATATCTAATTTGAATTTCAACCAAGCTCAAAGTTAATTGGACAGATGTAAATGGCTTCAAAATAATTCCCATCATATGCATCTGAAAGTAAGCAATAAAAAGAGTAAGGGAAGTGAGGGCAGTTAACACTGCTGGTGGGTTTTCTGGTTGCTCAAGTGGGTAGTACCTTTTTGACTTTGCTCTCCTGTGACATCGAAAGTATATTATTACAGCAAGAAATTCAAGGAGAAGACAGAACTATTGCAGTGTAAATCCACCTGCTTATGTTCAGAAGCTAGTACTTATTAAGAGCATGGTAAAGCAACGCCTTGCTTTTGGATCAAGTTCAAATTTAATTTTAGTGCGAGCATTTCTTTTTCAGCTCTCCCTTCACCTTCTTTCTCCTTAATTGTAAAAGGAATCCTGCCAAAGCAAAAGCAAGTTATAATAAAGAAAGTGGCGAGGGAGGGGAACGAAAAAAAAAAAAAAAAAGAGAGAGAGAGAAAAGGGACACTCTAATCCTATCTCCAACTCACAATTTCAAGCAAAAGGCAGTCCTTCTGTACCCAGATGAACCCCATCACCCTCATCCTCCACTTCTCAGATGCTTCACCACTTGTTGTTCATGCAAGATCCGAAGAACTCACAGACAAGGTATGTGTCCCCGTAGCACTGTAGTTTCATTGCTCTTCAACTTTTCTCTCTCAAGTTCAAAATTTTGGGCATGGCATGAGCAAACCCAAAGAAATCTATTCAAAAGATACGAAACATCTCCAGGTTGTTGAAGCATCAAAAAACATGTTCAGATGGTTCAAGAATTCATAATCATGTTGAATAAGAACAAACACTCCTGCTCAGCAAAAACTTTAAGGATTCTCATTGAAGTTGTGTCTGACTTGTTCAAATTTTTGCAGGAAACCTTGGTACCAGAGAGCAATGGAAGCAGCAAATTTATGGAAACCCATATCAAAGACCAACGGAATTTCTACAAACACAAAGAGACCAAAGCTAGCCAAGTCCACTTCCCTGAAAGTTGCCACTACGTTCACCAGAGTTTGTCTCTGCGCCCCAATCTCCTCATACACGGAGATATTCAGAGCCGACATTCCCCCCAGGAGGAGCTACAGCTACCCGAGATCAAAATCGTTTGTGGCGCCTCAAGAGAAACTCCCCATTGCCAGACCTTCTGTAGAGGGAAGACGAGTGTTCAGGGGTAAGTCTCTAACCGACGACGTCTTGATGAGAAGATTTGTGGTGGAGGAAGAAGCGATGATGCAAGTGAGGAGGAGGAACCAGATGGAAGTGATCAGGAGGAGGAGCATGATGAGAAGGAAAAAGCTCGGCCCAAGCCCCCTAAGTAGAATGGTAATGGCCGAGGGAAATTAAATTTTTAATTCTTTTTCTTTCTTGGGGGAGGAGCGGGGGAGAGCTAGAAGAATACATTTGACGTATTCAAGATCCACCTCCTCCTTCCGTCTGTTTGCTTCACTTGGTTTCCCTGTTTTCCATTTTTCTCTCTGTCCCCTTTTTTTTTTTTTTTTTTTTTTTTCGTTTTCTTTTGTTGGGATTTGTCAAGTGGCCGTGCCTCGCTCGAAACGAGATGGGTTCAACTCAAAACTTCCTTTTCGAGCTGGGAGAAGGAGAAGTGGAGAAGCTCAGGCAATTTGCTGTACTCCATGGATTTCCATTACCCAAAATGCATCTTGACTGTGGGCAGAGCTCCTCAGAATTCCTTCTTTCAGTTCTTTCTCTTAGTCACCTGAGCTCAATTTATTTCCCGCGGACACGCTTGCGATCGTGAAGATTTATCTCGCTCCCAAGAAATCGACGAGGGTCTTTATCCTGATAATCTGCCAAACGCACTGGGATCTGGAGGAAACCAGGAACTGGGAACTTTCGCTTTCTCAGAGACTTCCAAACTTCCAGTACTTTATCATTTTTTAAGCCTAACGTATTACCCAACAAGACTCCTTTTAAAACCGAAACGAAACCCGCTTTTTCTTTCCGCTCAGAAATCTCGGTCACGAAACGGCAAAACGTGTTCAGACGACTCCAAACGAGTCACTGGTCCAATACAAAACCATAAGATGTTTAGTCGGCAAACTCTGGTTAAAAGAAGTGTTAGTCGTCTAATCCTCCTTTTTTCCAATATTCGGAAAAAGATATGTCACCTTATGAGATCGGTGCATATTCTTTTTCTTTTTGTGATATTAATTCCAAAAAACAGTAAAAAAAACATATGGGATTTGCCCTTAATGGATCGGATGCTGATCTATTGACAACCTCAAAAGAAGATGCTTGTGTAAAATATTATAGAAAGGACCACAATTGTTTTTCTGTTTTTTTTTTTTTTTTTTCTATCTTTATTGAGAGCTTGTTAATATTCTAGCTTAAGACATAAATTTCATTATTTTCTTTTATAATCTAAAGTATTTAAAGAAAAAATATTGTGATGTATCATAAAATACTATATAATATAGTACACGTATCAAAATATTCAATCAGCAAGCTACAAATTAAAATACTACTGTTGTAGTGTTGTGGGTGACATACTTAAAGTATAAAAATGGAATCAATTAGAGCTCCTGGTTGAAGGACTTTGCGAAATCCTTCATACTTCAAATTTACTAGTTAGAGTCAGACTTGTTGATTTATTTATTTATTTATTTATTGACAAGCGTCACTAGCCCCCATTTTGTCACGCGCCAAGTCGGTCGAGTAAGAGGTCATTGGAAGAGATTTTGGACAATTAACTAAGTGGTTCCATGGGAATTATTGCTGCGGGAGGTCTTAGGTTTAGGTAACGTAATTGGAAACCAAGAGAATATTTTACTAATTCAACCTTGTGTTAAGGATTCACTTAAAATAAGAGTGGCTATGATGTAGAGGTGGGAGAGATTAACAAATTGCATGTCTATGATGTACTTAGATTATCATATAATATAGCCATGAGGAAGAAAATCATGTTATATATGAAGGATCGAAACACTATAGTACTTGATCCTAGCTAGCTTATATTATGCTATTTGATAAAGGGCTTCTTGAGATAACTCTCCGAAAGAATCCTCTTTTGGAAAAACTTCGTTTGAGTGCATTATGAAAGAACTAACAAGAGATTAACCCAAATGGCCTTGACTGATTAACGAGGGAAACACACAATCAAGTCTAGAACACAACCCTTCAACCACAAAATCTATAAATGGTCCTCATGAGGTAGGGAAATACATCCCATCCCCTACAATCTACCATCCGTTTCCATTCCTAGCAAAAGTGGGAGGTAGTCACCTGTCTCTCTGTCAATAATCAGGACTGAAGGTAAGAACAGTGAAGCTAACAAGGGAAAGCCGAACAAAGTCCCATCACATTAGTTGAAGTGTTACCATTCTTCTTAAAAATCTCACTCTCTTCAGACTTCAGACCTCTTTACCACTGTTCTTCTTACCATAATCCCATGATCAACCCCATTTGTTTGAAGCTGCAGGTTTTATGGGCATTACAATTTGAAGCTACCAGCAGCAGATAAGTAGTTACTAACAGCCTTTAGAATTTAGAGTGGACAGAACTAACATCAGTTAACCACTACACTTGATGGGTAAGTTCCCTTTAAAGTGCTCTTTTGAGTGGCGTATAAGCAATACTCCAAACATAATCTCTCTCAGTTTTATTTTATTTTATTTTATTTTATTTTTATTTTTTGTCCCTCCAGTAAAAACCCAATTAAGTTCTCTTTAATCCTTGTTATGACTAGAAGGATGGGATTGAGATTTGAGAGGTAGTTGCCCTACTCGTCCTAATACCTCTGATAGTTTAATTATATTGTTCATAACGTGTATTATAATATTATGAGTAAAGGGGGATAACCTAACTGGTTTCAAGTATGATTTTCTGGCTAAGAAGGCTTTCCAGTCAAGTAAAGTTGGTTGGGGGTCCTGGAGTGAGAAAGTGGCCACCCTATTCTATTCATCATCACTCATCAGGGTGGAAGACCAAAAGAATTTTATAAATCCTTTGGGACTACTAAAGGTAAAAAGGGTGACGAGGAAAAAAGTGAACTTGATCGTTGCAAGGAAGAACCAGATTCAGGGGAGGTTGGGTTGAGGACGGCAGGGTTTTTGGAGGAAAATGAAGGTGGGAAGCTGTTGGGTTGGTGAAGGAGAGGGAGGAGAGATGGGGAGATAAAGAGGTTTCGTTCAGCTCTCCTTCCTCTCCGGCTCTCCCCCTTAGGAAGCGAGAGGGTCGGAACTTGTATCCTTCGTGATTGCTGCAACAGGTACTGATTGATTCTCTCTGTTTCTCCCTTTTTCTGTTTCTGGGTGTTGGATGGATTTTGTTTTTATGTGGTAGAGATGGTTCCTGTCGTCTGTTGGTCAGATTTATTTGATTGTGGGAAGTTTGGATGTTTTGAAACGCAACGGAAGGTTTTGCTCCGTTCAACGAGTTTTTTTGTTAGTTCATATTGATGAAAAACAGTTTTCAATCTTGTTTGTAAGAACAAAAAGGTTTTGGATGCAGATTCGTTTTGTTCAATTCCTGTTTCTTCTTCTGTGATCTGGGTAAGCATAGAGATTTGTCAGATCACTCTCAAGAACCATTTCTCCTGGAATTCGACTCTGTAAAAATTCAAGACTTCTGAAACGAAGGTACTAACTTTCGCTTGAATTTTCGTCCTTTCCTTCAGAATCCTTATTTACTCCACGCGTATTTCGATCAGATCGATCGAGTTCTTACTAGATTATACCAGCCGGACCTATTCTTGAAACGGAAAGTCTGAAATTTGCCCCGATTATCCGATCGTTCAAACCCATCTCCCTACTCTCCACCAGTGGTTCGATTTAGTGATGCTCGGATCATGGGGAAGAAAGGAAGTTGGTTTTCTGCTATAAAAAGGGTCTTCGCGCCCACTTCCAGAGACAAATTCGGCCATGTAAGTCGCAGCAGAAACCTTGTCGTCATAGTTTCACAGAGTTCAGAAACCCCTTCGGAGATTGGATCAATCAATAATCACGCTTGTGATAATTACAGGGCGCAGGCGCGGAGGCCAGGAGAACGACGAAGGATAAAAAGAAATGGGGGATAGCGAAACTAAAGCACGGGGAAGCCAATTCCTTCATCCCTCTCTACAGAGCGCCCAGCAGCATTGAGAAGATTTTGGGCGATGCAGAGAGGGATACCCATACGGGCTCGCGAGAGCGAGACCTCCCTTCAAGGGACCATCAAAGGGTGCCGTCATTCTCCTCAAGGGAACGCCACGGCGAGCGGGAATTGCCCTCGAAAGCAGAGGAGAAACAGAGATCCCTCGTTGCTCCCCCCAAGGCTCATCATCCAAATCACAGTCCCGGGCTTAATCCCAATCTCCACCACGTCCTTGCGGCCATCAGGATTCAAACCGCGTACAGGGGTTACTCGGTGAGAACGAACACAGAAACGAGAGACTTGCAGGAGGTATTGTATTCTAAGTGTTTTGCGGACGATTATAGTGGGTGCTTGTATGTGTGAAACAGGCGAGGAGGAGTTACAGAGCTTTGAAAGGTCTGGTGAGGCTTCAGGGGGTGATGAGAGGGCAGAGCGTGAAGCGGCAGACGATGAACGCCATGAAGTGCATGCAACAGCTTGTGAGGGTTCAGTCCCAGATTCATTCTCGGAGGGTGCAGATGATGGAAACCCAGGCGCAGCAACGCCAGAGCCTGCAGAAGAGCGACAGGGATCTTGACAGTAATTTGGGCAAATGGGGTTTGAATGGTACCACTCCTCGTGTAAGAAATCAACCAAATGTCTCTCTGTTCTTTCAATTATACATCATCATCTATCATGTCGACTATAAATGTAAATGTTTTGTTGTAGTCGGAGAAGGACGATGATCAGGACAAAGAGTGGGACGACAGCATTCTGGCGAAAGAGGTTATCGAGGCCCGGTTGCAGAGGAAGGTGGAGGCTGTCATCAAGAGAGAGAGACAATTGGCTTATGCTTACTCTCACCAGGTATTGTGAAACTGGGATAGGATGTAAAGTTTTATTATTTTTTCAGAACAGCCAGTACTAAATTCTCCTCTGCCATGGATGTTTCAGCTGTGGAAGGCGACCCCGAAGACTGCCCACGCGGCGTTGATGGAGATCAGGTCCGGGGGGTACCCCTGGTGGTGGAACTGGGTGGAAAGGCACGTCACAACGGCAGCGGCGCCAGAGAGTACTCCGGCACGCGCCAGAGACGTTCCGACTCCGACCAAGCCCCACACTCCGAGCCGCACCCCGACCCACCAAAGAACGCCCAAGCCGCTTCCAGAGAATCTAGAATCCGGGACGCCCAAATCCCTGCGATCCTCCCCGGCACCGAGAGCGAGGCCGACGCCGAAGGGGAAAGCGGCGGCGGCCGCCGCGGATTTCTCGCCGAGGACGCCGCTGAGGGACGACGAGAGCCTGACGAGCTGCCCGCCATTCTCGGTGCCGAGCTACATGGCGCCGACGGAGTCGGCCAAGGCGAAGGCGAGGGCGCACGGGAACCTGCAGGGCGAGAGGTCCGCGTCGACTCCCAAGAAGCGGATGACGTTCGGCCTGGGGCAGAGCATCGGGTCCATCAGGTGGAGCAGCAGGGGCTCCTTCTTCTCCGGTAAGGATTCCGGCGCCAAGATCACCGCCGCCGCCACCGGCCACAAGCCCGTCCATTCGATCGGGAACTTGAGCGTCGACTCGACCGTGTCGCTGCCCGCCACCGTCGGGGCCAAACCGTTCCGGTTTAAGTGAGTCGTGTCGCGTTTTTTTAGTCTCACATTTGTCAAGGAATAACTTTTTTTTTTTTTTTTTTTTTTTTTTTTTTTTTTAATTGAGTGATATGATTTGATTGGGGTGTTGTATTATTATTGGGGTGATATGTACTTCATACATATATGATATAACAATAATTTTAATCAAGTAAAGAGTGACATCGAAATGATTATACTGACCTTACTTAGCACTTGTTTTTTTATTTTTTTCCTTTTTTCCTCTTTTCTTCATTCATCCATAATATGAAATGACGAATTTTTTAAAAACTATTATAAAATATAGTCACAAATTAAAGATATATTAAAAGGTGGAGAAGACATATTCATACTTTATATACATAAAGATAAACCTCCTCTATAAAATTATATTGACAAGTATATGCATTTATTAAGTGGAATAATATAACTTAACCAAATCCAATGAACCCCATATTTTTAATTATCCTTGTATGCACCAAAATGTGCATGACCCACTTTCGACAGATCCAGGAGTCCATCGACCCAACAAACAAAGTTCGTGGACAGGCCTCGACAATTCTCGAAAACAAAGTTCGTGGACAGGCCTCGACAATTCTCGAAGTAATCCGACGCAGCCCATCGTCGAACTCATCTGTCTCGCCGCATCATCGACACAGCGAGCCGTCTCGCCGCATCGTCAACTCAGTGAGTCATCGTCTAGTCAGCAACGACTTCGATGAGTCATCGCCACGTCGGCATGAGTGAGTCATAAGATCGGCCATTTCAAAACGAAAAGATGAAAACCTATAAAAGAGGCCACGATCCTCATTCAGGGGATCTCAACGGGAGCTCCTGGTCTCCCTCTTCCCCTCTTCCCTCAACTTCACGAGCAGAAAAGGGATCGTGATCCCCTTTCCCAGCAAAAATCCCTTAACAACTACAAAGACTGGCTACAAAAGGCCAGACGTTCCCTGTTCCAAGGGTTGGTTGGAAAAAAAACTTTCATCCCTACGGTTGGAGAAATTAACCTCAAAAGACCTCTCGGCAAGTGAAGAACTTTCTCCCTCTCCCAAACCGAAGGACACAAATTCCTTCCCGGAGGAGAAGCTCTCACACACAGAGGTTGGAAAAAATCGAGTTCGACAGCCTTCTTGCCGAGAAGAAAATACACTCGCGGAAGCTCTCGATAGACCAGAGAAGTTCAGCCACTGCAGTTCGTCGTTCAACAGTTCAACCGGAGCAGCTCTACACGTTCGCCGGCAACGTCACAAGTCGAAACACACGGAACACAAATAATTCCGTCCGACCGACCAAAGCCACACCAGATCGTGCACACTCGTTCCCAGAACTCGAACTTCGACGTTCTCGCCAGAAGCCGAAACTTCGACAATTCTCACGGAGATCGAATCAGAGGAAGCCTAGGAGAGTGAACTCGCATTCCTTGATATTTACAACACACCTTGTAAACACAAATTATTCTAAAGTAATTGAAAACTTCTCTTGGTCGCGCCTCTTCGCGGACCGGCGGATTTTCGGTGAAACAGATTTGGCACGCCCGGTGGGACCTTTCCTACGTCTCATCTCCTTCTCCGTCCAACCAAAAAAAAAATCCCCAACCTCAGCCATGGCCAGCAACGCCAACAACGGCAACAACAACAACAACGACAACAGGGGTAAGCAAACTGCCTCCTCGAGCTCTGCTCACCCGCTCCCTGCAGCGACCGCAAGCTCAACCGCAGGAGCTCGCAGACCATCTTCCGGCCTCCGCGCTCCTACCTCTCCACCACCGGCCATTCGCCCAATTACAAGGGCCTTGGCCAGGAGTTTGTCCACTGGAGAGGCTCCTTTAATGCTAGATGTGCGCCGTCCGAGTACAGTCTACCAACCACAGGCTACCGCGGCCTCTACCAAAACGGTCGTCGCACCGGTCAGAATGATCCCGGCAGCAAATAGGCCGACCTACCTGCCCGTCGACACCACACCACCGGCGCACAGTCCGGTGGTCAGTCCAACCCAGTCGCCACCATCGCAAAGGAGCTCCGTCGTCTTTGCTTTGGTGCAGCGGTACGAACAACAGGGGAGCACAAACTCCTCCTCCGCGGCCAGATTGAATTCGCCATCGGCCTCCTCCGTACAGAGAGCGACGGCCGAAGACAAATCTCCAATTGTGACCATCTCTCACGATCTCTTAGCCGCGCTCACTTCAGCAGCCGACTCACCACCCATTCGTTCACCTCGTCGACAGACACCGGCGACCTCCCCGGCTGCGCTATCACCCATTCCGCCTTGCTGCATCTCATCGGGGGCTGCCTCTGCAAGCCAGTCGCCCACAACAACTTCTCCACACCCGAGAACACCGACGACCGTCTCCCCAATGTGGTCACCGGAAAAATATTCTCCACTTCGATCTGCGTTGGGAACAGCTCCGTTGACGCCGACCGTCAAAATGGCCGCAATGACGACGTCGGTCAAAACAATCGAAGAGCAGCTTGCCGAAATGCAAGTTGCATTTAAAGAACAGAGCGAACAACTGCGCATCAAAGACGCACAACTCGCAGCTCGCGATCTCCAGATCACAAGGATGATGGAGCGGCTCGAAATGGGCGCGACATGGCTCAACACCGGCGTTTACGTTTAAAGAGGTCGACCAAAAACCGGGCGACTACTAGCGGCTCCATGCCAAACCATCGCGAGAGGATCCTGCCTCGACGACGAGATGCAGCCCATCGTGCCCGACGGT
Organism: Aristolochia fimbriata; assembly: GCA_019845555.1. Classification (NCBI taxonomy): domain Eukaryota; kingdom Viridiplantae; phylum Streptophyta; class Magnoliopsida; order Piperales; family Aristolochiaceae; genus Aristolochia; species Aristolochia fimbriata. The sequence goes on from CM034081.1 coordinate 16,905,664, forward strand.
CATCCACGAGAGGTCGAACTGAAGCGAGCCGGCTGCCCTCACCTTAGATACGGTGGATGAACTCATCAACCGTGCCATGCAAAACGGCTCTGGTGAAAGCAAGTCGGTGGCCTATCGAAAGCCGTACACGCAGAGGATACAGAACATCCCCATGCCGTTCGGCTATCATCCGCCGAAGTTCCAGCAATTCAATGGCGATGGCCACCCAAAGCAGCACATCGCTCATTTCATCGAGACCTGCAACAACGCCGGCACAGACGGCGACTTGCTGGTCAAGCAGTTCGGCCGGTCGTTGAAGGGAAATGCCTTCGACTGGTACATCGAGCTGCCCCAGGAGTCAATTGACAGCTGGGAACAACTGGAGCGAGAATTCCTCAGCCGATTCTATAGCATTCGGCGCACCGTCACTCTAGTCGAGATCGCCAATCTGAAGCAAAAGAAAGGCGAAAAGGTCGTCGACTACATCAACCGGTGGAGGAACCTGAGCCTCAACTGCAAAGAAAGCTCAAACTTGTCTCTCGAAGCTGAAATCGAAATGTGCTCTTGAGGGATGCAATGGGAACTCCTACGCTACATTCGAAGTCAGAGGCCAACTGACTTTCAAGAGCTCGCGACAGAGGCTCACAACATGGAGAACCTCATGGAGGAGCGAGGGGAAGAAGTTACGTCGTTTGCCGATCCTCGCGAGAAAGGAGAGGCAGTCGTGACCGCGCCAAAAGAAACGAAGGAGAAAACAAAATCCTCCTTCACGACAAATACTTTCGAGCCTATTAAGGTCGGAAGTAAGGTCAAGGCAACCTACCTCCCACGACAACTGACCGGAACCCACCGAAAGTTATCTCTGGAGGAACGACAAGCAAAGATATATCCCTTTGCCGACGCAGACGTTCCTATCATGCTCGACCAACTCCTCGACAACCATCTACTCAAATTGCCAGAAGTCAAAAGACCCGGCGACTTGTCTAGGAGCAAAGATCCAAACTTCTGCAAGTACCATCGCTTGGTCGGGCATCCGACCGAGAAGTGCTTTGATTTGAAGGATAGGATCATGGAGCTCGCGGCTCAAGGCCGCATTGAAATTGAAGGAGCCAAAAACACAGCCTTCTCATATATCATCTCCATTCAAGCCGAGTCAAACTAGCGAGCTCGGCCAAACAAACAACATGTCGCAAAGAAGGAGTACCGTCCAAAATCCGGTCCCTCCAACCGACCACACAACAACAGACGACCACCGGCTAAGGTCGCACCAAAACCGGCACCCCGCAAAGAAACTGCAACCGACGCAGAGGGGTGGATCCTGGTCACCCGGAGAAAAAAGCCTATTCGAGAAATCGAACCGGCACCGACGAACACCAGAACAAAGGCGGCGGCCAAACAAGAAAGCCGCTGGCGCCAAAGAAAAACTCCCGGACCAACGTCCGGGGGCAAACAAGAAGAAGATGAGACCCGTCACTTTGGCGGAGTTCTTCCCAAAGGAGTTTTTTCGTGCCTCCAACAATGGTGGCAACCTGTTCGACAGCTCTCCTCCAACCAGCAGCAGCCAAAGACAAAGGCAAACGACCGGTCGTCCGAATCGCGGCGACCTCGATCGTCATCGAAGCAAATCTCGTCACTCAACGAGATAGAAGACGACCTCGACTTGGCCACAAGGTCAAGACAAGCCTTAATTCGAGTCCTCGACAAACTAGAGGAACTTGAAGCCGAAGTCGAGAGGCTCCTCATGAGAAAGCATGACTTGCCGAAGGTCGGGTTAACTCCACCCTACGGAAAGGAGGAAGAAGATGCACAATCCTCCCCGTAGCCGGTAAAGTCAGAAGAGACACTCGTCATCTCCTGCCCACCGCGCATTGTGTTTCGAGAGAAGGATGCACAACTGGGGGCATGACCTCCTCCTCTGCGACCAGACAAACTGCTGGCCGCGACCAAAACAGGTGCCCGGCGACCGAGCCGAGTACCCTTCGAAGCTCCGCGACCAGCCAAAATGCTGGCCGCGACCAAAACAGGTGCCCGGCGACCGAGCCAAGAACCCTTCGAAGCTCCGCGACCAGCCAAACTGCTGGCCGCGACCAAAACAGGTTCCCGGCGACCGAGCTGAGCACCCTTCGAAGCTCCGCCACCAGCCAAATTGCTGGCCGTAATCAAAATAGAGTCGAACACAACTCAAAGCTTTGCGACCAACAGCAAAGTCGGCCGCGACCAAAACAAGTGCTCGGCGACCGAGCTGGGCACAATTCAAAGCTTCGCGACCAGCAACATAGCCGACCGCGATCGAAACAAGTGCCCGGTGACCGAGCCGAGCACAATTCAAAATCAGCGCCCACCAACAAAACGGACGCGAAGAAAAACAATACAGAGGCACTACCCCGCGACCGAGCCAAATGCTATACTACAAACTCCTGCGGCCGGCGACCGAGCCGGACGCGAACAACGTAACAAGGTACGATTCTATCTTCTCAAAAAAAAAAAAAAAAAAAAGGGCTGTGACAAAAAGAAGCCGTCGCCGAACAAAAAGCTGCGACAAAAAGAAGCTGTCGCAAAAGAACAAAAAAAAATGCGGTGATAAAAAAAAAAATCAGTCACAAAAGAAAAGAAGTGGTTGACGACCAAACCAGAGCTGACCACTCAGCAGCTCGCACCCGGCGACTGAGCCGGGTGCGCTAACGCAGGAATTCAGCCTCCTAGCGACCCAACCGAGCTCAGCCGAACCAAAGCCTCGGCACTCGGTGGCCAAAACGGAAGTCAGCCTCCTGGCGACGACTGAGCCGAGCTCAGCCGAACCAAAGCCTCGGCACTTGGTGACTAAAACAGAAGTCAGCCTCCTAGCAACTGAGCCGAGCTCAGCCGAACCAAAGCCTCGACACTCGGTGATCAAAACAGACGTCCAACCTCCCGGCAACCGAGCCGGCCAAGTTTAAAACGACAACTGCAGCACCCGGCGACCGAGCCGGACTCAGCTAACATACCAGGTGCGTAACTCGTTTCTGGACAAAAAAAAAGCAGCGACAAAAAGAAGCAGTCGCTAAACAAGAAAAATGCCGCGACAAAAAGAAGCCGCCGCTAAAAAAAGCTACGACAAAAAGAAGCAGTCGTAAGAAAAAAAAGAAAAGAAAACGTCAACACAACTCACACCCGGCGACCCTTGCCCGGCCGCGACTCAACACAATTACCGCGACCCGGCGACCCTTGCCGGCTGCGACCTCCACACCATTCGCACCCGGCAACCCTTGCCGGCTGCGACCTCAACACAATTCGCACCTGGCGACCCTTGCCGGCTGCAACCTTGCATTAGCAATCAACTCTGGCCTACTGCGACCAGACTGCTAATTGTACTCGGCATCCAAAATAGGTGTGCTAGCGTAAACAGACTGTCTCCTGGCGACCAATCTGGATCAGCCCACAGAAATTTCAGCACTTGGCGTCAGAGCCTTGTGTGACCCGAATGAACTTCAGCACCTGGCGACAGAGCTAAGCGCCATACAAACTCACAACGTTTTGCGCAAAAAAACTGTCAGTTTGCCACACTGATAAATTGACAATCACTTAGAGCGCAAGACAGGGAGAAAAGAAAAATTCAAAAAAAAAAGAGAGAGAACAACTCGTGGAAAAAAAAAAAAAAAAAAAGAGAGAGAGAATGAGAGACTGAGGGAGGAGTTGAAAATGAGAAGAGATAAAAAGAGGAAGGAAAAGGAAGAGAGAAGAAAAAAAAAAGAGTGGGGACCCGGGCTGACTCGAATTTAATCTGAGGCTGCCGGGGGAAGAAAAATCTTACAGTACCTTTAAATGCTGGTGCGCGGAGAAGTTCTGACACAAGCCGGGAAGATTGCAGAGCCAAATCGCAGTAGCAAGTCGTAGTTCCAAATTTTGTAGTTCGCAGAATGTCTCCCAACTCGTAGTCTCCCAATCCGAAGCCTCCCAAAGTTGCAGACCAAAATAGTCAGTTCAAGAGACTGCCTCCCGAAATCTGGCGGCATTTACGAAACCTGACCGACGAAAAATGCCAAACCACAGTCTCAAATCGTGGACTGACAAAAAAAAAACAGTCGTCGGAGATAGTCAAGAAGAAAAGGAGGATTTTCATAGCAGATTCACGGGAGAAGCTAAGGAAAGTCAATGAGTTCCTCGGATAGGGGATTAATCGATTAAAGTTATCAAAGAAGAGAATTAGGGCGGGGCCCACATCCTTTAAAAGAGAGGCACGACACTGAAAAACCCTAGGTCACCCGGTCCAGTTAAGGCGGGACCCACACTTCAGGATTAAAGAGGCACAACCTGGAAAACCCTAGGTCAGCATGAAACCTATTGGGGTGGGGCCCACAACAAAGTCCCGATCTCCCTCTCCTCTTTTTTTTCCCTTCCTCTCTTCCTCCCGCTTCGCCTTTCTTCCTTTTTCTCCTTCCTCCCCTGTTTTGTCCCGCGGCAATCGCCGCTTCGTTCCTCTCTCTCTCACCTCATTCTTCTCTCCCTCTTCCCCTTCTGCCTCGATCTTCTTCTCGCCACACCTCATTCTTCTCTCCCTCTTCCCCTTCATGCCTTCTTCTTCTCTCTCCTCTCCCATGCAGTTCGCCTCCCTCTCCATGCCGCGTTGCCTCCCTCTTCCTTTCTCCTTTCCTCCTCTCTCCCCCTGGATTAAACTACCTCCTCGGTGACCTCCTCTCCTCGGGGGTTCATCCTCTCCCGTAGTGGCTCCTTCCTCTTCCTTTCTCCTTTCCTCCTTCATTCCCAGTTTAAAATTTTTTCCTTTTCTCCGGGTTGATGGTTCTTCATCTCCCCTCATTAGGTCCCCTCTCTCTCCCCGATATCTCGGCTGGTTCTCTCTCACTTTTCCTCCCCTATAGCCTCTCCTCCTCCTCAAAGCGTTCGGTTTCCCTCTCTTCGGTTCCCCCCCCCTCCATTTTCCTCTCCTTCCATTCAGTTCCTCTCCCTCCCGTACGGTGTCCTCCCCTCGGCTTTCGAGACTGGTTCATCTCCCTTTTCCTCTTCACCTCAGTCTCCGGTTCTCTCCTTTTCTCCTTCTCCCGACCTCGGATTTTCACTGGTCATCGTGACGGTCTGGGCCTGGGCCTCTGTCCTCCTCTCCGGGCTCCCCAGACTCCTTCTAAACTTCCATTGTCTTCCTCCTCCCCTCTCCCCTCCTCTCGGGTCTCCTCCTCTCCCTTTTCTTTCCTCCCTCTCCCAAGGGCGTCGGTTTCCCCTCTCTCTCTTCCCACTTCAATTCCTCTCTCCTTCTCTCCTTACCGTCCCCACCCCCTGTTCCGACTTCGTGCCCGACGACTATGTGCAAGAGGACCTATGCTCTCGCTCCACCTGAAGCTCGAGCCAAAAAAAAAAAAAAAAAGCTATGGACTAATTGATGATTCAACTCTAAGAGTTGATCTTCTTGCGTTTTGAGCCCATTCGAGTCTATTCGACTAGCGAGGAACAATCCCTTATAGGACGGCCGAATCAGAACGAAGTCTCTTCAATTCACTTTGGTTCAAGCTCTTTTCTCCGGTGCAACGATGAATTCATCGTACAAAAAAAATTTGCTCAACTCGCCAATTGCGAACACAACGAGAAAGTGTCACCGAGAGCTATACTGATCTTCATTGCGACCGGCTCTATTCTCCGCAATAGAATTCGACAAATCTTTGGGTCGTCTAGTCACGAAATTCGAGCCAGACGACACAAGGTGGGGCCCGCGGCGCTGCCTCCCCCTTCCTCGTAGCGGGGGGTTCTACACCGAAATCGGACAACTCATTGCCAGGGCTTCGCCCGAGTCCCGGCCACCACCGCCGAGGCCCCGGGCGCTGCCTCCCTTTCTCCCCTGTGGAGCAATTCTGCGAAATCGAGACAACTCATTGCCCATGAGAAGCTTGCCGCCCCAGTCAGCACCACACAGGCCGGGGCCCACGGCGCTGCCTCCCCTTCTGTCGAAATCGGAACAAGTTTGCTGAAGCCGAAGCAATTCTGCCGAAGCCGTCCTCCCTTTCTCCACCGTGTCTTGAAAGCAATTCCGCCGGAAGGCCGGAGCGGCTTCTGCCGAGGGCGGAGTTTCGCCGGGTCGGAGTAACTCCGCCCGTCGCGGGAGCTTCGGCTGCTGAGTCAACGCCACCCTGCAGATCTCCCCTCCTCCAAAGATAGAACCAGTCCCGCCAAAACTGAATTTCACTAGATGGTTCAGCCCATATGGTGTGGAATTCAACTGCTTGTCTCCTCCCTCTTCTCGGCGTCATTTGTTATTCAAACCCGAAATGACATCTCGCTCAGGTATTCATCATCTTTCTATACCGTGCGTTACTCCACGCGTAAGTGTATACAAAAAAAAAAAAAAGGAAAATCGAAAAAAGAAAACAGCTCTAAAACAGCAAGAGAGCCAAAAAAAAAAGAAGAAGAAGAAAAGAAAAGAATGAAAAAAAAAATATATACATACATAGTGTACAGAGAATATACATTGTCCTAAAAAAGCAAGAGGACAGATAGAAATACGTACACAAAATATAAACGATCCTACAAGAGTAAGAGGATCAAAAAAAAAAAAAAAAAAAAAGGTGTGTGTGTTGTGTTCGTTCTTCTTCACGTTCGAAACTTGTTCGTTCCTCCCGAACGAACAAGTCTCGAAGGGGGCAATCTGTATGCACCAAAATGTGCATGGCCCACTTTCGACAGATCCAGGAGTCCATCGACCCAACAAACAAAGTTCGTGGACAGGCCTCAACAATTCTCGAAGTAATCCGACGCAGCCCATCGTCGAACTCATCTGTCTCGCCCCATCATCGACCGCGGCCGAGCCGTCTCCGCCGCATCGTCAACTTCGGTGAGTCATCGTCTAGTCGACAACGACTTCGATGAGTCATCGCCATACCGTCGACATGAGTCGACATCTGGTCAGCCATTTCAAAACGAAAAGATGAAAACCTATAAAAGAGGCCACGATCCTCATTCGGGGGGATCTCAACGGGAGCTCCCGGTCTCCCTCCTCCCCTCTTCCCTCAACTTCACGAGCAGAAAAGGGATCGTGATCCCCTTTCCCAGCAAAAATCCCTTAACAACTACAAAGACTGGCTACAAAAGGCCAGACGTTCCCTGTTCCAAGGGTTTGTTGGAAAAAAAAATTTCATCCCTACGGTTGGAGAAATTAACCTCAAAAGACCTCTCGGCAAGTGAAAAACTTTCTCCCTCTCCCAAACCGAAGGACACAAATTCCTTCCCGGAGGAGAAGCTCTCACACACAGAGGTTGGAAAAAATCGAGTTCGACAGCCTTCTTGCCGAGAAGAAAATACACTCGCGAAGCTCTCGAACCCGAGAGAAGTTCAGCCACTTTGCAGTTCGTCGTTCAACAGTTCAACCGGGCGACTCTACACGTTCGCCGGCAACGTCACAAGTCGAAACACACGGAACACAAATAATTCCGTCCGACCGACCAAAGCCACACCAGATCGTGCACACTCGTTCCCAGAACTCGAACTTCGACGTTCTCGCCAGAAGCCGAAACTTCGACAATTCTCACGGAGATCGAATTAGAGGAAGCCTAGGAGAGTGAACTCGCATTCCTTGATATTTACAACACACCTTGTAAACACAAATTATTCTAAAGTAATTGAAAACTTCTCTCGGTCGCGCCTCTTCGCGGACTGGCGGATTTTCGGTGAAACAATCATTATATTTTTATTTTTATTAAAAATTATTTAATATTAATAAAGAGTAAAGCCTTGAAGGATAAAATTCCATTCCTAATGTCTAAAACAGACCCTTTTATTTGATAAAAGGATAAAAACTAAGAAAAAAGGGCGAGAAAGAGCGCGAAATGGGTCGACGTTGATTTTTCTTTTCGCGGGGCGGGGACACTTGGAGCCAAATCAAGCGGCACTTGGCGGGAACCCTTTTTTTTTTTTTTTTTTTTTTCACTCAAATGCGTTAAACTTCGAGAAGTCTATACTCGCTGGACGGGACCGTTCGATCTTCCTCTCCCTGCTCGATTTCGTTTACCCTTCCGGTCCCGGAGAATCCAGATTCGCTATTCCGAAAGCCGCAATACCATATCGCAAACTCCTGTTTTCTATTCTTTTTCGCGGTCGTCTCCTCGTTTCGAATAGTAGATTTTCCGGCGGGTTTTTTTTTTTTTTTTAAATGAACTAGGGGGTCTTTGCAGTGGGAGTAAATGAGGGGATGTATGCTGTGTTAACTTCTGTAGTTTGATTGGAACGCGAAGGCGTTGATTTGGTTATTTGAGGTTGTCTCTCTATCTCCATCAACATTTTGGAGTTTTCGTTTTGAACATCAAAATTGGTGGTTCTGCATTTCTTGGAAACCCTAGAGATAAGAGGGAATCTTGGTTGTTTCAATCTGAAGGTTTTTTTTGATTCGTTTCCTTTTGATTTTGTTTGTTTGCAGGTCATTAATTATCTGTGGAGAGTCAGGTCTCGGAAGCAAGGTCCTGGTTCGCGCTTTGGGTTCTCGGTTGACCAGTTCGTCGTCATTTTCGAACTCGTTCTTTGTGTGGTTCTGCTGTCGAACCTTCAACAATGGTGGATAGGGTCAATGCTGATGGTTCTCTGGTTGTTGGATCAACCCAACCTGATATGGATCCCAAGTCTGAGGATAAGTTAGCCAAGAAGTCCTCAAAAAGGAAGAGAATGTCGATGGATGAAATAATTGCGAAAGAAGATTTAGAAGCTCTTCTTTCGCATTATAGAGAGGAGATCGACAGCTTGTACGCCTATTATAGAGAGACTATGAGTCAAAAGATTTGTTTGGAATCAGGCATTGGTTCGTCCATTGTTTCGTTGGATGCTATCATTGCTTCTTTATTGGAAGAGAGTGGTCTTCCATTTTCTAAATTAGTAGGGGAGATCTATGAGAAAGTGAAGACAATGGAGGGAACTACTCTGGCCTCCGTGCGTTGTTCAGTGCTTTTTGTGGGGCAGAGATCAATGTATGGAGTAACGAATGCAGATGCTGACGTGTTGGAGGACAACTCCGAGTCTTGTCTTTGGTGTTGGGAGGTGAGGGGCTCACGCTTGCTTGTTTATTTGGCATTCCCAATAACTAGTGTTCTAGAAACGTTTCATATCTGCGGCAAATGTTAATGTGATTAATACTGTTCAGACACGGGATTTGAAGTTGCTGCCAATAGCTCATCGAGGTGTTTTGAGTATTAGACGCACCTGCCGAAAGAAAATCCATGAGAGGATTGCTGCCCTTTCGTGTAAGAAGATATTTCTCATAAAATGCATCAATGGGGTTTGTTGAATTGCCTTTTATCTTGTACCTGATCTGGAGTGAGATTAAATTATGTTGTGCTATTGTTAGTAGGCTTTGCTGTAGCTGTAGGTATCTTATTTTAAACTGCAACAGTAGCAGTAAGTTAAATCTCTGGCCTAAATTATCATAACCAAGTAGAATGATTCATTACTATGTTGACATGATTGGTTTGTTTCTTTCGATAAATTAAAAGAGAAATGACAGCCTGAGTGCTTTCTGGTTGATGCAGTGGTAACATATTCTTCTTTGCAATCTAAGCAAACTATTTCTTGGCTGACTGTTTGTTCTTTATAGACATGCTTTTTCATTCTTGCTCATTTAAACATATTTCCTGAGAAATTAAGCTATTGGTAGTTTCATTTCTTAAGTTGAAATCCTCATGATGATCAAGATGTTAATTTGCATGTTTTCCTGAAGGAGGTCCTTTAACATTTTTCTGTAACTTTTCTTGAATGAATAAAATGTGCTTTCCTAAAAAACAAAGGATAGTGTAGTTAAGTTTACTGATTTCATTTTATTTTAATTTTTATAGTCATTTGTTAGAAGATAACTGTTTCTTATTTAAGTGTATTTTGCATCAGGAATTTCTTATAAGCATGCAGAAATCCTCTATCCTTCGATTAGTGTAAATCAGAAAGAAGATCTGTTATTGTGTCTATGGTCTGAATGCTGTAGTTTGCACACATTCTAAATGTTCTTTTGTTTGTGTCAGCCATTGTTTCTTCCTTATTGACGCCCAAAGCTCACAATGACAATAAGGTTGACATGACAAAAGCATATGATAGACTTGGTAAAACGTTAAATGAGAACCAAATTCGTACGCTGGTTGAAGGCTTGTTGCAGAAGAATGGTGCTGAACTGTATGTACTGAATGATATGATTTTTATCTCAATTTGGTTTTTGTTATTTGTTTAGTTTCTTCATTTTCTGTCAAAATCTGGTTCACTGCTGAAGCTTTTATGTTGATCATAGGGCTGCAAAGGAAGCAAAATTAAAAGAGAAGGAAATGGTCAAAGAGCTTGAAAGAAATAAACGTGAGGTTGAGAAAGAGAAGAAACGAGCTGATCGTGAACTGCAGAAAGAGAAATTGCAGAATGTAGGTTTTCATTCCTGTTTCTTACAAAATGTTGTGTTATTTAGTTAAAATAAGATCAAGTTAGATTGACTTAGTGCTCATTTGTAAGATTATATAAGACATTAGACTTATAATTGTGATACCCACAAAACATTTTCCTTTCTAGATGAAATACATAGGCTTTTTATACAGAGCTTTTAATTCCTTGCAGGAAAAGGAAAAGAAGCGCCTACAGGATGAAGCTGAGAAAGAAGAAAGACGGCATGAGAAAGAGGAGGCTGAACTGAAAAAACTGCTTAGGAGGCAGCAAGAGGAAGCTGAGAAGGAACAAAGACGCCGTGAAAAGGAAGAAGCTGAGTTGAAAAAGCAGCTAGTGATTCAAAAGCAGGCCACAATGATGGAGCGTTTATTTAAAAGGAAAACAAGTGGAGATTCTCTGGATGAAGGATCGGTAGCAAAGTCTAAACATGTCCTTTCTGAAGCAAGTGACACTATGCCCAATGCTGTCACATCTTCAATGGATGCTTCACTGTTCAGGATTAATGATGCTGATCCCTCTGAGTTTTTGAGGTCAGTAATGGATTATTCTGTAGCTTCTCCTTGATTACTCCTAATATGTTCTGACTCTTTAACTTTCCTATCAACAGGTCTCATATGTCTACATGGCTCAAATTGGGTCAATCGATTCGATGCAGCAAGTCCCAACGCTGGGGCAAGCGGCATAAGCCAAAAAGACCACTCATCAAGGAACTCAAACTTCAGGGGACATTATCTGAAGTTGAGTCTTCTAAGCCATTAACAATTCCACTTAAGGGGGCAAGCCCAGAAAAGCTTGTTGATGTGTGGGAAGAAACTGTTGGTGATGAGGATATTTCCTCGCGGGCCATTAATGTTGATAGTTCTGCAGCTATCATGCCATCATGTAGTAGGCGGAAAAAGTTGCTACAGTTTGATAAGAGCTATAGGCCTGCATATTATGGGACTCTTTTTAGTAAAAGGCATGTCACTCGTCTAACAGTAGACCATCAGCTGTGATATTTGTGTATCATTTTATTATTTTTCTTATTTTTGGTACTTGCACTGAATTCCGCAGTGACATAGTGGGACCCCGTTGCCCATTTAAGAAGGACCCTAATCTGGACTACGAAGTTGATAGTGATGAGGAGTGGGAAGAGGTTATACCAGTATTTTTGCAGGCATTCGATACACGCATGTGCACACACACACAAGTACACACATACACTGCATTGACTAACTGATTTTATTCTCATCTAGGAAGAGCCAGGTGAGAGTTTATCTGACTGTGAAAAAGATGCTGGGGAAGAAACCTTGGAGGAAGGAGGCTCAAAAGATGATGAGGATGGAAGTGAAAACAGCTTTATGGTGCCTGATGGTTATCTTTCCGAGGATGAGGTACCTTCCCTCTGCTTTTAGTTGGTTTCCTCTCTCTGCCCAACTTCCTGCTTGCATACCCAGCATTAATGAACATTTCTCATGTGCTAATACCATGTTTTTCCTGGATCCTAATGATGATAAGTTGGAATATGTTTGAAGATCATTTTGGTCAAAGATGCTGGGCAATCAACATGAAGTACATACCAATATGTTGTGGATTGGGTCTTCATTTCTGGAAATTCTAATTTAATAATTTTAATTGCAATTCTGTTTTCCTTTGCAGGGAGTACTAGTGGATAGAATGGAAACTGACTCTGCTGATGATGAAGTTCGAAGCACACCAAGTTCTTGCAAAGAAGATGATGAAAGTGAAGAGTTCAGAACTTTGCTTCGAAGTATGAAGTATCTTAATGTTATGACTGACCAAGCTCTCCGAAAGAACCAGCCATTGATAATCACCAACTTGAAGCATGAAAAATGTGCTCTCGTCACTGCTGAAGATCTAAATGGAACGGTTAAGCTTGAACAGGTGTGTTTACGAGCTCTTAGCATGCGGCTTCACGCTGAAGGACCATGTATAGAGATAAGTGTGGATCACGGTGACCATGTGAACGAGGATCAAGAGGTTTCCCAGTCGCAGTGTAAGATAACTGCTGCAACACCAGCAAGTGGAACAGTTTTGTCAGACAATGATTTGCCTAAACTTGTAAGCACCATCCATTCTTGTTCCAGTGGGATGAATAAATTGGTGGAGACCTTGCAACGGAAGTTTCCAGGTGTTCCTAAATCCCATCTAAAACATAAAGTACGAGAGGTTGCAGAGTTCGTGGATCATCGGTGGCAGGTAAGACTAATTGAATTTCTGAAAGAAACGAATCTCTGGTGTGTCAGATTTTGAGCTGTTAGTCTTGGATAACTGTACTAATCTTAATGGCCGTACGGACTCTTTCCTTGTAGGTCAAGAAGGAGATTTTGAACAAGCTCGATTTCTCTGCGTCTCCAGGTACGACCCCCATTTGTGCAAAAAAAATGCGGCTGCATTTGAAATGGTACATTAGGTATTCACCCACCATTGCAGTCGTCGGCATTGACAAAATACGTTTTTCTTCTCTTCCCATGTTGCAGTTAAAGGCGACCTGAAAGGAAAGGGAATCATATCCAGCTTTTTCACCAAACGGTGCATGCCTGCATCGAGCGAACAGGTGAATTTATCTGACTCCCCTCCGTGCAGAAAAGCTAAAGTGCAGATAATTCATCTTGATGACGGCAAAGAAAGCGTAGGGAGCCAGCAGCAATGAAGAATGAAGCAGGGCCTTCCGCTCGTCAGAATTGGTGTTTTACATGCTTTCCCGGTGGAGTTTTGCAACGTACCACGGTCGTGCATCTGTGCTTGCTGAGGTATCACCATCAATCATCATAGCATGTATATATATTTTGGAGCAGCGAAGTTTCCGTTGCCTTATATAAATCACCTAATATGAAATTTCTGTGAAATTTGTTCATTTAATAAGCAGTTTGGATATTACGTTATGGCGTTCTTGGGGTGCATTTGATATGGGTTTTTGGCCTAAAAGTGAAAGCTCCTTAAAGCAAATTACGATTTTTGCTGAAGAGGTTAAAATATTAATTTTATCATCTAATTTCAATTCTTTTTTATTATCATAAGCAATGTTTTAAAAATTGAACCGAGCATCAAACTACCAATACGTTCTGTTTTGTTCGAACTCAGGTCGAGCTTAGAATTTTGCCATGTTATTGCCATGGCAATTTCACAAAATAGCAATTGCACGAGAAGCCACTTTAGTTATCCCAATTCTCACTCCCGCACAAGAGAAGTTGAGGAGCGGGGGTACTCGTATTCCACTAAGATGGCACGACCTCAGTTACTAAAAAGAAGGTTACTAAAAAGAAGCCCATTCGAATCACTGAGAGATCAGTTGATGCCCATCAATTGTCGGTTGACCAAAGTTTTGATGGGAGATCAGTTGATGCCCATAAATTGTCAGTTGACCCAAGCTCGTCAAAGAAAAATAGAGCTTCGATGATTATATACACAAAAGCCGTTATTGTTAAAGCCTGCACACACATCTAGCCACGTTCAAAGAGGGAGGACAAGTTACAGTGGACGAATTAAAGGTCAACCTTGGTACTGAAGAAGACTTGAGGCCGACCTTCCTCAGTGCTTCGTTAGCCGAAAGAGAGGAGGCCGAATACATCTCTCTTCTCTAGGAATACCGTGACATGTTTGCCTGGAACTACACTGAGATGCCAGGCCTCGATCCCATAGTTGTCGTACACAAGCTCACAGTTCACCTCTCACTCCAGCTAGTCAAGCAGACACAGAAGAGCTTCCAACCCGAGCTCGTCCTAGAGATCGAGAAAGAAGTCGACAACCTCATTGCGGCCAACTTCATCCGGGAAGTCAAATATCCTTCCTGAATTACCAACATTGAGCAGGTAAAAAAGAAGAGGCAAAATTTGAGTCTGTGTCGATTTTTGCGACCTAAACAAGGTCTGCCGAAAAGATGACTTCCCGTTGCCAATTACCGAGCTCATGGTTGATGCAACGACCGGTCAAGAGGTGCTCTCTTTCATGGACGGGTCGTCTGGTTATAATCAGATTCGCATGGACCCGAAGGACAAAGAGCTTACGACGTTCCGCACACCTAAAGGCATATTTTGCTACAAAGTTATGTCTTTCGGTCTAAAAAACGCAGGCGCAATATATCAGAGAGCCATGCAGCATATATTCAATGACTTCCTTCACAAGTGCATCGAGTGTTACGTCAACGATCTGGTGGTCAAAACAAAGGAGCGAGCCGACCATCTCCTCGACCTTAGAGCTATGTTCGAGTGACTCCGGCAGTTCCAACTTAAGATGAATCCGCTGAAATGCATTTGGTGTTACCTCAGGCAAATTCCTTAGGTTCATCGTTCACCACTGAGGGATCGAAATCGACTAAACTAAGATCAATGCGATTTAAAAGATGCCAGAGTCGAGAATTATTTTGGAGCTCAAAACCTTCCACGGTCATTTGGCCTATATTCGGCACTTCATCTCAAACTTGGCTGGTCGATGTCAACCATTTAGTCGGTTAATGAAGAAGAACATACCTTTTGAGTGGGACGACTTATGCCAAAATGCCTTTAATAGCATAAAGACATACCTCACAAAACCACCGGTGCTCGTCGCTCTAATTGTTGGCAAGCCGTTATTGCTCTACATCGCCACCTAGGAGAACTCGGTGGGAGCCATACTGGCTTAAAGCGACGAAAACAACAAAGAGCAGTCGCTGTATTACCTAAGTCGGACGTTGGTAGGCGCTGAACTTAATTACACACCTATCGAGAAGACCTACCAGGCGCTCATCTTCGTAGTTCAGAAGCTTCAGCATTATCTCTTGGCACACTCAACGAACTTGATTTCTCGCGCCGACCCATTCAAGTACATCATGTCGCAGTCAATCCTATCTGGCCGATTGGCAAAATGGGTACTTCTCCTTTGTGAGTTTGAAATAATAGGGAGCCATCAAAGGCCAGGCCTTGGCGAACTTTCTTGCCGATCATCCAGTACCCGCAGAATGGGAGTTGACAGAAGAATTCCCCGATGAAAAAATTTTCCTTGTGGAAATACTTCTGCCTTGGAAAATGTACTTCGATGGGACCGCTAGGAGAAATGGAGCCGGCACAACAGTTCTCTTTGTCTCACTGTAAGACGACCTGCTGCCATACGCCTTCGTGCTTACACAAAACTGCTCGAACAACGTGGCAGAATATCAGGCACTCCTTCTCGGCCTCGACATGGCGGTTGAAAAGGAGATACTAAAACTCGAAGTCTACGATGACTCATCACTCGTGATTAAACAGATCACAGGAAAATTCGAGGTTAAGAAAATCGAACTCATGCCATTCTGGAAGCACGCCGCCGACCTCTTGGCCTCTTGGCTAAAATTCCGCAAACTTCTCTCCACTACATACTGCGCACCAGGAACGGACCAGCCGATGCTCTAGTTGGAATCGCAGTTAGCCTGGCGCAACTCGACAACCGGCCAAGTCAAGTACCCATTTGCGAAAGATAGGTAGTCCCTCTGGTCCCTTTGCCAATCGAAGTGGAAGTTGAAGAAGAGACGGAAGAAAAGGAGGAGACCCTCCCCATCTCAATCCGTGAAAATGAAGCAAGTGATTGGCGCGAACCAATTTCAAATTTTCTCCGACACGACACGCTCCTGACAGATTTGAGGGAACGAGTCCACATCTGTCAAACGGCTCCAAGGTATGTCTTTGTCAACGACGTACTATACAGGAGGTCGTATGAGGGATTACTCCTCTGATTCTTGTCCAAAGAAGAAGCACAACAAGTGCTAAAGGAGACCCATGCGGGTATCTTTGGTGCGCATCAAGCCGGACCAAAACTACACATGCAAGTTAAACGGCTTGGATACTACTGGACATCCATGCTTCAAGACGCCATCGAGCTATCGCGAGCTTGCAAGGTCTGTCAGCTCCACGTTGACTACATCCACCAATCATTAGTGCCGCTCCACCCGACGGTCGCATCTTGGCCGTTCGAAGCATGGGGAATGGGCATAATTGGTCCAATCACCCCCACGTCTAACTCTGATCGGCTATACATTCTTGCCACAACTGATTACTTATCTAAATGGGCCAAAGCTGCAGCATTTCGAGAAGTCAAGTCCGTCACTGCAGCTGACTTCATCCAGACACAAATTATTTACCGGTATGGCGTCCCTCGGTACATTGTAACGGACAACGGGACACCCTTCCCAAACTGAGTCATGGATTGATTCTGCGAAAAGTTTTGTATACAACAAAAGATGTCCTCGACCTACAACCCAGTGGCTAACGGACTCACAGAGGTGTCCAACAAAATGCTCTGCAAAATCCTGAAAAAAAACAGTCGGCAACCACAAACACAACTGGGACGAGAAGCTCGGCGAAGCTCTCTGGGCGTACAGAACTACGTTCAGAACGCCGACGCAGTCAACTCCTTACTCCCTAGTGTACGGTGCCGAAGCAATCTTGCCGCTCGAAGTTCAGCTCCCTTCACTCCGCGTCGCCATAAGAGAAGGCCTTACGGAGGAAGAATGCGCCCATCTGCGACTCGAAGAACTAGAGTCACTGGATGAACAAAGGCTCGAGGCCCAACAAAGACTCGAGTGCTACCAGTCACGAATGACCCAAGCGTTCAACAAAAAAGTGCGCTTGTGGTCATTCCAAAAGGGCAACTTGGTGCTCGCAGTGCGGCGGCCGATGCTCTTCATAAGCAAAACAGGCGACAAATTTGCGCCGAAGTGGGAAGGCCCCTATGTCGTTCAAGAAGCATACATAAATGGTGCATATAAGCTCGTGACGACAGACAACGCAAAATTACCAATCATAAACGATAAGTTCCTCAAACGTTTTTATGCTTGAGGACTACTGCGAAAAAAAAGAGAGAAAGCAAAAAAAAAAATTGTTTTTTTTCTCATTCAATAAAGTGGGACAAATCACTCTCGAAAAAAAAATGTGCCGAAACTGGTGACAAAAAAAAAAATACATGGTCAAAATCGAGGAAACTCGAAGCCGACAATCTTCTCCTTCAGTCGAGCTACATCAGTGTGCGTGGCAGACAACTCCTGCACCTCCTCCTTTCTGAGAACGGGGTGCGCACGAACTTGCACTAACTGCCGATCGAGGTCAGCCACTTCTTCGTCATCGGCGTCAAGCTGCTTTTTGGTGTCGGTGTCCTTAAGATCCAGAAAGTCGAGTCGAGCCAAAACATTTGCCAATTACTGGTAAAGCTTCTACTGCTCCTATTCGACGGCCTTGCGTTGACCAAATCTTGGTCAAGTTCCGCAATCAAGTGATCATGCCGAGCAGTCACAATTCAGTTTTGACTGTGAAATCTTAGCTTCATTCGCAAGCCAATCTTCTGGGGTAAGCTTCCCTTCTTGCGATTTACGTAGCTGCTAAAGACGAGCTACACTCGTCGAAAAGTCGCCGACCCACCGCTCCAAGATAGAAGTGTCAATGTCAGCTTCCCTTAACTTGTCGAGGAAGAAGTGGGCATCATCGATTAGCTCACGTGCACTTGCATCGCTGGCCGGCAGGAGATCCGACTTGACGAAATCCACCGACTGTTCCAATGCAGACCTCTACAACCTTAGTTTCGACCTTGCCGAAGGCCGGGAAGAAGACCTCTGCAAAACTGGAGGCACCACTCTTAAAAAAAAAAAGGGGCAAAAGTCGCAACTCACTACGCCAGGCGTCGAAGTAAAAGAATGCTCATTGCTAGGGTGAACCACCGAGACCTCAGTTACGAGCGTCAGGATTATCTACGTGACTGCATGTTTGAGACGGTTAGCTGGAACCACCAAAGGAGAGAGCTCGACGCCGGAGGGAATCAGCACGACCGCACCAACGCTGCAAACTGCCCCGACACCAGAAGTCGATGGTGAAGCCCTCGCGAGAGGCTGAACTGAGCCTTTGTCTATGACAGTCATTGGGTCGTCCCCTGAAGGCGCAATCTTGTTAACTCCCGCGGTGGACACCGGGAGATCATCGTCATCGAACTCCATATGCGCGTGGTCTTCTAACGTCACACGATCCTCCTTGTCAAGGCCCAGCTGACAAGGAAGATCTAGGCCAGAGAGATTGACCGGCTCCTCCAAGGCTAAGCAAGGCTGGTTGACTGGCTGGTTGCCAGCATTGCCCTCTAACTCTTGTGGCCCATTATGCGGTGGACCCTGAAGAAGAAGAAGTGGAGCTGGCTCCGTCAAGACTGGAACGAAAGGTCCGGGCAGCAGCTGCGGTTGAACTGCGGCCAATGGTTCACAACTTGTCAGACGGCACCAAAACACCACTTCGGCGACATTTGTGGAAAACCAACTTGCCTTTGAAGTAAGTCAAGTTGACTGTGCATGCTAAGCATATCATCCTGATGGGTGGGAGAATTATAAGAGTGGTCAAAAGAACTATATGGCTGTTCATAAGAATCACATGGCGTATGACAATTTCTAGAAGGCTGAAAAGAATTCCATGCTTGATTTGGGTACAAAAAATCACTATACTCCTCAAGGTATCTCCTTCCATAAGTGGACTTATGCAAACCAAAATCCATGCACACAGCACATCAGTCCACCACAAAAAAAAAAAAAAAAAAAAAAAATAGAATATACACTCAAAGCTCTAGTTTTAAACACAAGCAATTACTATTAAAACATTGGTCCCCGACAACGGCGGCAAAAACTTGATGCGATCCCAGCTAATCACTAGAAAGAGGACTAATCAATGTAATATAGACTTATGTAAGTCCGAATATCGTCCCACAAGAACCAAGCTAATAGATAATTGCTTTTCTAGTTTAAAAACCAAAGTTTGAGAAATCAGTTGGAAAGGAGTTATAAAAATAGAAAGTAAACTAATCTACCTAATCCTATAGAGATCAAGAGAGGGCTTTTGATAAAATCAGTATGGAAAAGGCATTAGGAATCCAATTCCCTCCCTAGGCAATTTTGAGTTTGAATAGAAGTTAAGTTTTGGAAATCAATTTCTGACGAGCTTATAAAACCATGGCTACAATCCGCATCGGCATCACCTGTTTCTATCTCCTGGAGTAAACCTAGCTAGCATGATTGACTCTACTTGATAGCATAAACATGAAGCTCTTATGTCATAGACAAATCAACTAATCCAACAGGGTATTACTTGAAGGTCGAGGATTAACCCAAGGATCAATTAATTTGCCTAGTGTATGAACTCAAAAAGACTTGTACAACCCTATCAGCATATCTTACCTTAAGTCTAACGTCACCTTATAACCAGTACATAGCAAACAACAAGTATGAATCTAGAATTATACACTTTGGTATACTCATTCATGCACCAAATTGAAACCAAATAGAATATAATGTATCAATCTCTTTACATGGCTAGGGAGTCATGAACTCCTAATATAAAAAACTACTCCATACCGGAAATAAAAACACAAAACAAGGTCTTGAATACAACCATGAAGAAGAAAAGAAAAGATAAACTAAGTACAAACTCCCCTTTAGAAGATCTACTTGTTGAAGATGGCTTCCAATGGCTGCTTCTCCTCCTTGCCTCAAAAGCTTCAATAGGACGTCTCCTCTGCCTCTCAAGACTCTCTCTAAACTAACTACAAAGCTGGAAATTAAACTAAGAACTGGAGGCTGGAACTAAAACTGAATACAAAACTGGATGATAGAAACTGGATATTGAATACAAAACATGATGTTCAGTGCTTTGCCTCGAACCCCTATTTATACTTGTCCTGCTGTCCAGGCCTTGTAAATTGGTCTCTGTTCAGGGGTATGAATTTTACCTTCCAGACCTCAGAATTGGCTGAAATTACATACGAATCTTCCTTCTAGGGTCCTTGCCTTGGTCACGAAATTTGAGTTCAATCTGAGTTGGGAAACTGGAGATATGATGTGAAGAAGTTGCTTGATTCTGCCGCCAATTCCAGCACTGGGTCCACCACTTTGAAGATATGAAACTTGAGAACCCCGACTTGGACTTGCCTGAATTTTCGTGATATGATCCTTAGTATCCTCAGGAATCTTCAGTACAAATTTGGCTTTAATTGGAACTCGGAATCTCCAGATATGGCCTCTTCAATCTCGGATTCTAATTGCCTTTTACAGCAGTCTCCTAATCAAGAATAAAATTTCATCTCTTTGAGGATTCAAACCTCTTAGGATTTCCATCAATTTCCTCAAGAGACTTCGTGGACACCTTCCTTATACACTTAAGACTCTTCTTTCCACGTTTCATCTTGATTACTTGTCAGAATCCCCAGCCGAATTCAAAAAAAAAAAACAATCACTTTTTCTCTTCGAGCAGCTGCACATGTGCTCGAATCTGTCACAACGCTGCCCACCAGCGAGCTACAGAATGGGCACCCGCATTTTGAAAAGTCATAGCTGCCAGACAACTACAACCAAGAGGGCCTGAATCTGTCGCAGCATCGCCATATCAGCGACCTATGGAAAAGACGCAAATTCTTCGCGCCCGGAGTCCAAGCCGGACGAGACACAACAAAAACTTTGCACCCGATGATCGAGCCGAATGCAGCCAAATCAAATTTCCAGCGTCCAACGATTTAGTCGGACGCAACCAACCCAAATTCGCAGCACCCGACAACCGAGCCAGATGCAACACAATAGAACTGTGCCCGACGATTGAGCGAGAGGACACACTGAGAGTTGTCAGTCTGTCATATTGACAAACTGACAAACACCAAGTGTGCAAAAATTAAAAAAAAAAAATCTGAGAGAGAGAACTCGAAAAAAAAAATAGAGAGATTGAGGGAGAAGTAGAAAATGTGTCAGAGAAAAAGAAGAAGGAAGAGGGGGAAGAAGAAAAAAAAAAGAGAGCGGGTACCTGACGCCCTCAAAACAACCATTATTCTGGCACGACGAAAGCCAGAAGGAAGAGAAAAATAAAAATAAAAATTACAGTACCTGAATTCTAGCAGTTCGCAAAGAAACAACCTTGCACACCAGCAACCGCGCACATTGGCAGTCTCACAGCCCGATCAGAGAAGCAAAATTTGGGGAAGCACAATATGAAGAGAGGCAGAGTACATCAATGGAGAGCAAATGTCCACGCTGGAAGGCCACATGTTGGGTGTCTAGCAAGTGCACTAGGTCAGCAAGTAATATAGACTTCGAGAGTCTAGATATCGATCCCTCAGAGACCTTGATGAGAGCCTAATCTAAGCAAAATTTTCCTATTGATTGAGGTGAAGAAAATTTGGGTTTTTGTTGAGAACTGAAAAACATAATAGAATTTTACTTCTGGAAAAACTTATAGAGATGATATGTTGGGAAAAAGTGTCAATCCTTCCTAGTTGCTAACATGCAAAGTTTTGATTTTATAGCTCAAATACCCTTACCTTGACTTAGCTTTTGAAAACTTGGTTACCCATATACAGGAAATAACTTTTGCCTATTCCTTGAACTCCATCACAATCCGGACACATTCAAATCCTAGGTGCATAAATATAAAAGCTTAAAGATTAGCTCTCTCTTATTCAGAACAAGAGTTATAGAAGTCATATCACTTTTCAACTAGTCTCCATCACAATCCGAAACGATCTAGTTAGAAAAACAAGTTGTTTTAGAATACAGGAATCAAATTACTAACCCAACTCTCTACTGAAATTTAACTTCTCTATTCGAACCTCATTAAATTCCAGAATTGAATTCAGATCAGAAATAAGCAATGAACTCAATATCTAAAACAAAAGCCAGGTATTTTATTGCTATAATTTCAGAACTTAAACAACTCACAACTAGGAGTTCATGACTTCCCCAACAAAGAGAGACTACTCCACAATAATAGAATAAACACACAAAGAGGATTCAATTACAGCCATGAAATAAAGAAGAAAACAAGTACAAAAAACCCCCTTTGAGGAACTGCCCTTTGCTTCAACTCCTTGACTGAAATCTCTTCCTTCTCTCCAAAGTACCAAGAGGTTGTGTAAGACTTCCTCTGGACTTTCTTTTCTCTCCAAACTAACAACAAAAACTGGAATTTACACTAAAAACTGAATTTAGAACTCTGAAAAACTGGATGAATAACTGGAGCCCTCGGACCCCTATTTATAGCTGGGCTTCTGTCCAGAACTTGTAATTTTGTCTCTGTCCAGGGGTTGAAATCTTGCTTTTCTGACCTCCGAATTTCTTGAAATTACTCACGAATCTTATTTACATGGTCCTTGACTTGTGTACGAAATTTGAAGTCATTATGAGTTGGGAAACTTGAGATATCACCTTGAGAAGTTGAATTGCTTTTGCTGCCAATTCCTCTGAGAGCCAGACTTGGATTGACCTGAATTTCTGTGATATGATCCTCAATCTCCTCAGGAAGCTTCAGTCCAAATTTGGGTTCAATTGGGAATAGGGAACTCCAGCTTTGCTTCTCTTAAAACTCGGATTTTCTCCTTCTTTTCTGGCAGCAGTTTCCTTCTTTGTGCGAAACTTCTCTTCTTGGTCATTCAATGGACCTGGACTCGAGCCAATTTCCTTAAAATCTTGATGGATACCTTCCTTAGGCAATTAGGACTTCTTCTCCCAAGTTTGGGCTTGATTGGTAGTCAGAATCCAGAGATTTTTGTAATTTGTGTATGCTAAGTCATCGGCACGGTCGCACCAAAATTCTTTCTTTATTATGGCGCGGTCGCGCCACTGGAGCAGAATTTTTTCTAAGTCTGGAGGCGGCCTTCGGGTCCATGCTGAAGAAGGGCACTAAATGGCCGACAGCGCCATATTTGGCTGTTGAATTGGCGCGATCGTGCCACTCCTTAGAATCTTTACCGACATCCCGAAATAGCACTTTGAACTCTTTGTAAGCTAACTGTTCAGCGCGCCAGTGCCACTGGTAGCGCCATCTTCCTGGCGTGGTAGCGCCTTCTGGGGGCGCGGTCACGCAGTTTCACATTCCCGAATTGTCCTCTTTTAAGCCTTGCTAGCTGTTGAGAATTTCCGCCATATATTTGAATTTTCGCACATTTTCCCGGCGCGGTCGCGCCATTCCCTTTTTGGCTTAATTTTGCTCCTTTTTCCTTCATTTTCCCTCAGAATCCAGATTTTCTTCTTTTACCGGGTCCCTGAGACACAAAACATGAATTTGAGTTATATATGTCATTTTCATGCTAATAATCAACTTAAATTAGGAATTTATGATCAATAATTCATCCATAAATATGTGTCTTTTAGACACTTATCACCACACACAGAGAGACAGTCAAGACGAAGAAAGGCAGTCGCAGAGCAGACTTGACCAGAAGATTTAAGGGAAGTCAATTAATTCCTTCATTGTGGGAATTAAATTGGCATTCCCTTATTTAAAGTAGAATCCAACTTGTGGAGGAAAGAAAAGGAGGGCGGCAACCAAATTAGGGCGAGGCCTACTGCTTTGCTTTATGGAGGCACGATCTGGGGAAGTCCCCAAGTCGCTGAGCCCCCCTGGGCGGCAAGCCAATTAGGGCGGGGCCCACACCTATATCAGTTCACTAGATCTCTCCTCGGAGGCACACCCACTGCGCAGTGCTCTTGTGCTCCATCTCTCCAGCGCAGCCAAGTTCCCTAAACCCTAAACCGAGCCAAACGCAACAAATCAGACTCGTCGCACTTGGTGACCAATCACTAGTAAAAAACCTATTTTTGGGTACTGGTATAGAAGAACCAGTCACCAATAAGAACAAATGGCGACTGGTTGTGCATATTTGTGACGGGTTAAAGCTACGAGTCGCCAAAATTAATTTATAGCGACTGGTTTCCCTATGGCGACTGACCACGTCAGTCACTATAGATTGAAAAGTAATGGCGACTGGATACCAGTCGTTACAATTTATGCAATTGTGACTGGTAGACAGTCCCCATAACTTAAGGTTATTGGTGACTGGTATGCATTTGGTAAACAGTCGCCAATTATTATATAATAATGACTGATAAAACAGTCTCCTAAATGTTGAAGTATGGCTAATAATAGATAGTCCCTATTATCAATAATTAGCGACTGATGAAATAGTCTTCGTACACATTATAATATGCCGACTGGTGGACAGTCATTACATGTTAATTTTTGGTGACCAGTGGACTGTCCCTGATTAGTGACATCACAACAGATTAAGGGAATGGCAACATTTTCCATTAATAAAACTTAATTATAATTTAAATATTTAAATAAAATAAAAATTTAAGGTAAAACTTAATTAACCTGAATTATAGTTGGAAAATTTTCATCAACTATATGATTACCAAACAATTTACAAATAATGCATTTTAATTGATCAATAATTTCAAACCTAAATTTTTTATTTTATTTTTATATATATTTATATTTATATACATACACATTATGTATATACATATAATTAAAGAGTTTTGTTCTAATGATAAAGGGACACATGTGAATCGGCCGGGTCGGTCGGTTTTAAAACATGACTTTCCTAATTTGTCAAATTTCCCTTGTCGCGAATAGTTCTTCGCAGTCGCGATTTTCCAACCCAGTCGCGATTAGGTTTCCTTCCCGTTCGACCGTTGCGTTTCTTCCCGTGCTGCATCCCCTTCCAGCTCGATCGCATGCGTCCAGCAGTGGTGGATGCGATCTACTCCTTGCTCCCGTTAATCCCTGTCTTTTCTATCCAAGAAGTATATGGGCGAAATTTGCATCTACAGAGTTATTTATAATACAACTTGGTGGCTTATTCAGTAGTTCGATCCCTACGTTTCTTCAATTTCTGACAGTAAGTTTCTTATTTGATTAACATTCCTCCTGTTGTGATTTAATATACATGTTCACAGTGGATTCCTACCTTGCTTTGACATAAAGACGACAACTCAACACCACCCGCTATCTTCTGTGTCAATCACTATGACTGCATGCCTTAGAAATTTCTACACATTGATAATTATCTTTCAACTGCAGGTAGTTGGAGATGCAAGTCACTTATCAGGGTATTCTTTTTGTGCTCAGAACAACATAATTTATCCGTCTACTGAACTTGGAAATAAAACCACTGTAAGGCTGATCCTTGATTATTTAATTCTCTTTTAGATTGGTGTTTATTTCTGTTGATTATTTAATATTACAACATAATTCATCCATCTGCTGGCATCGTGTTTTATCGGGTAGCTTAGTGGCCTCATGTTTAAATAGGTAGCTTAGTGGCCTCATGTTTAAATAGGTAGCTTAGTGGCCTCATGTTTAAATAGGTAGTTTAGTTGGCATCATGTTGAGTTTGGTAGTTTAGTTGGCATCATTTTGAGTAAAATAGTTTGAAGGAAGAACGTGTTGCATCTTCAGACCTTTATAATTTATGGTTTTTGCACAAGCATTTGGCTTGTTTCCTCTGATGTGCTAGTTTCTCAAATGTGTCTGTTTTCTATAATGTGCTAGTATTGTTGTAGGAGTTCTCAATGGACTTACATTTTGAAGGGTTAGTATGTTATAGAGCACTAGTGTCCCCGTAATGTCACTTACCACTTTTTTTAAACCAAGATAAGTTCCTCTAAGGCCATATTGGATTAAGCTTATGACGAACGTCTTCATAGATGAGCTCTAGCTTGCAGTAGCCCGACCAAATTCATCTTTTACTAAGGATTGTCCTGATGCCTGTAGGTGTTCTTTAGAAACATTTGTGTTGACTAATGGATTTTCTAGCGGATAAGAGCTGGATGTTCAAGTACCCCACTAAGTTCAGTCGATGTGAACAATCATTTGTCGATGGAGTTATGTTCTTTGTGGATTATGCAAAGCAAAACAAGGGCATCACTGGGAAAGGGGTCATGTTGTGTCCTTGTGCGAAGTGTGAGAACAAATTTCACCAAGATACAGAAGTGATTGCTTTTCACATTGTTAAGGACGGATTCATTAGAGGGTACACTATGTGGAACTTACATGGGGAGTCACATAAACGACGATGGGAAGAAAACTTGGATGACGTTGGACATCAAAGAGAAATGGAATCAATGTTGATCGATGCTTTCGCACAAGGTAATACCGGTGGACCAGCAGATGTGGAATGCGAACATTTAGAAGCATCAAAGTTTAATGAGATGTTGGATGAAGCCATGAAACCCTTATATGGAGGGTGCAGCAAGTACTCTAAGTTATCATTTATGGTGCATTTGTTTCAGTTGAAGTGTTTGCACAAGTGGAGTAATAAGTCCTTTTCGGATGTACTGGGACTACTTAAGGATGCTTTTCTTGCAGATAATTCACTCCCTTCAAATTGGTATGAATCAAGGAAGTTGATGTCTGAGTTGGGATTGAATTATCACAAAATTCACGCTTGTCCAAACGATTGCATACTATTTCGGAATGAATATGCGGATTTAAATAAGTGTCCTAAATGTGGAGCATCGAGATGGATGGAGAACAAAAATGTTAAGCGTGGGAAGACAAGTTCACCGGTTAAAGTTCTTCGTCATTTTCCTTTAGTGCCTAGGTTATAGAGGCTTTACATGTAAAAAAAAATAGCCAGTGTAATGACATGGCATTATACAGTGGGAACGACGGAGGATGGCAAGATGTGTCATCCAAGAAACTCAATAGCGTGGAAGCATTTTGATGCACAACATTCGGCGTTCAGTAGTGATCCTCGTAGTGTGAGACTAGGTTTGGCTAGTGATGGTTTCAGCCCATTCAAGATATGTTCTGGATCAAGCCATAGCACATGGCCTATTGTTTTAATTGTGTACAATTTCCCTCCATGGTTAGCTATGAAGCAATCGTTCTTTATCATGTCTCTTCTGATTGATGGACCAAAATCTCCCGGGAATGACATCGATGTGTACCTACAACCGGTAATTGAGGAGCTGCAGATGTTATGGGGTGGAGTGCGTACATTTGATGTAGAGAAAAGGGAGTATTTTCAAATGCGTGCTGCTGTCATGTGGACAATTAATGACTTCCCGACCTATGGGATGCTTTCAGGTTGGAGTACTAAGGGGTACACAGCTTGTCCAACATGTCACATATTTCACGGATCTATTTACTTGCCTTGCAGTCGTAAATGCGTCTACTTACGCCATCGAAGGTTTTTGCCTGACAACCACCCATGGAGGGCAGACAAGAAGTCATTTAATGGTGAAGTTGAGAATGATCAGGCGCCCCATGCTCTAACAGGAGAGCAAATCATACAACAATGGAACGGTTATGAGAATGTCCATTTTGGTAAGGCACCTAAGGTGGGTGTACATGCACTTAGAGACGGGAATACACTGTTGCCCAACGGTTGGAAAAAAAAGAGTATTTTCTTTGACCTTTCGTATTGGGGAACATTGTTGCTTCGTCATAACTTTGATGTGATGCATGTTGAGAAAAATGTTTGTGAAAGCATAATAAATACAATTTTACAGAAGGATGGGAAAAGTAAGGACAACATAAAAGCAAGAATGGACATGGAGAGGTTGAATATTCGCAAACCCCTACACCCAAAGCCGTCAAGGAAAAAGACCAAAGAGTTTGTTATTCCACATGCTTCCTATCAAATGTCCAAGTCAGAGAAGGAGCGCTTTTTAAAAGTGTTAAAGGACTTAAAACTACCAGATGGGTTTTCCTCAAATATTTCAAAGAATGTTCGTGTACAAGAAGGGAAAATTGTTGGCCTGAAGAGTCATGATTGTCATGTGTTGATGCAGCAACTACTTCCTCTAGCCTTGAGGACAACTGTGGCTAAGCCTGTTGCTACTGTTCTGATAGAATACTGCAACTTTTTTAAAGAGTTATGCTCCAAAACAGTTGAGTTGAATAGACTGGAAACATTAGAGCAAAAGATTCCAATAATATTGTGTAATCTCGAGAAGATTTTTCCACCTGCCTTCTTTGATGTTATGGTGCACTTAACCATACACCTAGCTACAGAAGCCAAGGTGGCTGGCCCGGTTCAGTATCGTTGGATGTACCCGATTGAGAGGTATCTTTTGACGTTAAAAAATTACATCCGCAACAAACATAGGCCCGAAGGATCCATCGCGAAGGGTTACCTAATGGAAGAAGTAACTACGTTTTGTGCTCGGTATGTGGATGGCATGGAAACAAAATTGAATAGGCCTGTCCGTTATGAGGAGGGACCGATAGGTGCGGGAACGTCTTTCTTGATGACAGCAAATGAATCCTATCAGGCACACCGCTTTATACTATTCAACAACGAAAATGTTATGCCTTACATAGAGTAAGTAAACACCCTTTTAAATAAAAATACCTAGTTTCTTCAGTTATTATGATAACCTTAAACGATGCACTGTGAAATGTAGTGAGCACAAGACTGTGTTGAAACATCAACATCCCCAATGGAGTGAGAGTTGTTTACAATTGGAGCAGCATAACGTGTTTGTGCAATGGTTCAGGGAGCATGTATGCACTTAATGAGTTGCCTCGATTCTTCTTAAATTTGTTGTTTTAGATATTGTGATTGTACTAACTACACTGGTTGCCCTTTAATGCATTGAAGGTGAATAGGTTAAGGGAGAGAAGCGACTAACTAACGAGATTATCTCTTTATCACGAGGTCCCCAACATTGTGCAATGTCTTATTCAGGGTATTTTGTGAAGGGGTATAAGTTTGACATTAAGTTGGTCGATAATTCACGAGCAACCCAGAATAGCGGGGTAGCTGCCATTGGAGAAGAGGATGAGATATTTTATGGATTGTTGGAGAGCGTGCAAGCAATCACGTATGGGTGCGAAGATCCAATCTACCTATTTAAGTGTCATTGGTTTGATTCAAAGATAGGTAGTGGTTTAGAGGTTGATGAATTCGGGTGCACATTGGTGAATACAAAAAAAACAAGTTTCGAAGATGAACCATTTATCTTCCCAAGTCAAGCCCAACAGGTGTTCTACTTCGAGGATCCACGTAGAGAAGGTTGGAGTGTAGTTTGCAGATGGAAACCAAGGGACACTTACGATGTACCAGGCAATATAGGGAGTAGAACCAATATTGATGATGATGAAGATGTGTTGAGAAATGCAAATAGGGGGAGTACAATGGGAGCGTTACAGAATGTTGATAGTGAAATTGTCTGGGTTCGAGCAGATTTGGGTCCTGGTGTGCTTGTACATGAAAACTTGTTAAAACTACCTGACTAAGTGACAATAAGTATTGATATTGTTGTATCTTGACATCTGAGGGTTTTCAACTTTTTGCCATTAATGTTTGTTTTGTTTTTAATGGGTATGTCTGATTTAAGTATTTTCTAACTAAGGTGACATTAGTAGAACATAGGGTATAGCTGGTTGATTCACGTATGTAAACTCGTTTATAAGACTACAAGCCATGGATTTTGTAGCCCATTAAACTATACTGCCATGGCAAAGACATGTTCACTTACAGTATCCAGAATTTCCTCGTGCTTATATTTGGTCTCCTGGGATGAATTTTCATTACTACAATTGATTGTCATGGAAGAGTCTGCTTCAGCTACGTATGTAGATAACGTAGTGGGGCTTGCAGTTGGTGTTGGGTTTCTTAGATTTATATCAGTATTTGCAATTATGATTTGGAGAAGAAGAATGAAAGGAAATGATAGAGATGAAGGTAGTATTTGTCTTCAAATAGTATCTGTATTGATTCAACATTGTCCTAGAGACCATGCATGTTACTTATCTCTCTTTCTGAATAAACAGAGCTTATTGGTCTAAATTCAAAAGCAGACATGTTCAGTTATGTTGAACTGAGGAAGGCTACAAATGACTTCAATCCTTTGAATAAGCTAGGAGAGGGTGGCTTTGGACCAGTTTATAAGGTAAGTTACTCTTATAGATGCTACTCGGATCATGCATGTAAAAACCACAGAGCAATAGTGAATTTTATCTGTTTTCCTTTTTCTTTTGATACACAGGGTACACTTTCAAATGGGAGGACTGTTGCTGTAAAGCAACTCTCAGTTACTTCTCACCAAGGAAAAAGCCAGTTTATGACAGAGATCGCTACTATATCTGCAGTGCAGCACAGAAAGCTTGTTAAGTTGTATGGATGCTGCTTAGAAAGAGACATGAGACTTCTTGTTTATGAGTACTTGGAAAACAAGAGCCTTGACCAGGCACTTTTTGGTATTATTTTTTTGCTAAAAGTGATTGGTTGTGTAAAATAAGATAACCTGGTCAATAACCTGTTCTTATTGAATTGTTATACATGCTATGCAGGGAGAAATAACTTATCACTTGATCGGCCTACCCGATTTGGTATATGCATGGGAACAGCCAGAGTACTTGCATATCTCCATGAGGAGTCAATACTCCGAATTGTGCATAGGGATGTAAAAGCAAGTAATATCCTTCTTGATGCAACACAATATTACTGTGCATAGGATTAATCCAGATGCAACACAATATTACTGTGCCTGACGATTGAGCCGGACGACACATTGAGAGTTGGCAGTCTGTCATATTGACAAACTGACAAACACCAAGAGTGCAAAAATTCAAAAAAAAAATCTGAGAGAGAACTCAAAAAAAAAAAATATAGAGATCGAGGGAGAAGTAGAAAATGTGTCAAAGAAAAAGAAGAAGAAAGAGGGGGAAGAAGAAAAAAAAAAGAGAGCGGGTACCCGACGCCCTCGAAACAGCCACTATTCTGGCACGACGAAAGCCACATGGAAGAGAAAAAAAAAAATTACAGTACCTGAAATTCTAGCAGTTCGCAAAGAAGCAGCCTTGCACACCAGCAACTGCGCACACTGGCAGTCTCACAACCCGATCAGAGAAGCAAAATTTGGGGAAGCACAATATGAAGAGAGGCAGAGTACATCAATGGAGAGCAAAGGTCCACGCAGGAAGGCCACACACCGAGAGAGACAGTCAAGAAAAAGAAAGGAAGTTGCAGGATAGACTTGACGAGGAGATTTAAGGGAAGTCAACTAATTCCTTAATTGTGGGAATTAAATTGGCATTCCCTTATTTAAAGTAGAATCCAACTCGTGGAAGAAAGAAAAGGAGGGCGGCAACCAAATTAGGGCGAGGCCTACTGCTTTGCTTTATGGAGGCACGATCTGGGGAAGTCCCCAAGTCGCTGAGCCCCCCTGGGCGGCAAGCCAATTAGGGCAGGGCCCACACCTATATC
Source organism: Aristolochia fimbriata (assembly GCA_019845555.1). NCBI lineage: Eukaryota > Viridiplantae > Streptophyta > Magnoliopsida > Piperales > Aristolochiaceae > Aristolochia > Aristolochia fimbriata. Next base: position 16,936,978 of record CM034081.1, read on the forward strand.
AGTTCACTAGATCTCTCCTCGGAGGCACACTGACGCAGAGAGTTCATCCATGCTAGGGTAGGGCCCACTCCGTAGTGCTCTTGTGCTCCATCTCTCCAGCGCAGCCAAGTTCCCTAAACCCTAAACCGAGCCGAACGCTACAAATCCAACATCCCTAAAAAAGTAAGAGGGCTCGACAAATATATACATAGAGTGTACAGAAAATATACACTGTCCAAAAAAAATAGCAAGAAGACAAAAAATACGTACAAAAAAAGATAAATGGCCCTAAAACAATAAGAGGGTCCCAAAAAAAAAAAATGTGTGTGTGTGCGTGTGTGTGGTTACATGTTTGAGACTTACTCGTTCGTTATGCGAACGTGTAATTCTCGAAAGGGGCAAACTGTTGACGCCAAAATGTGATTGACCCATCTAAGGTGAGTCCAGTCGCCCATAAACCCACCGATCGTTCGTTATAAGATCATCGTGAGCGAATACAACGATTTTTGAAGGCGACATCTGACAGCCCACCGTCGAGCCCAGAATTTTGCCATGTCATTGCCATGACATTGCCATATCAGCCTCATCATCGCTTTGTCATCTTGCCACTTGCCTGCCAACTACACATCGGCCAAGTTATTGTCAGAAACCAAAAAAAGGAAAGTCACTTCACCGATCCCCTTTGTAAGGATCGGTGGAGAGAGTCAAGTTTTCCTCCTGGGGAGCAGGAAAAAAAGGAGGCCGATCATCTTTATGAGGATTGACAAAAATCTCTGGCTTCAAATAGCCAGAAACTAAATAAAAAAAGGGAGATTTTTTTACCAAAAGGAGAGCTTTTTGCTGCCAAGAGAGAACTTTTCTTGCAAAAAGAGAATCTTTCTTGCCAAAACCAAAAACTTTTGCCCAAAAATAGATATTTTTTTGTCTAGAAGAGTACAAAAGCTCTCAAGTGAGAAGTTCCAACGACTCGCCATTCGTCGGATTTCACACAGTTCAACCGAAGCAACTCTACATGTTCACTGGTAACGTCAACACACAGGGAAATTATATGAAACTCTCTTCCATATTTTTTGCATTTGTAAAACCCCCTACTTTTTGCTTTTATTTGATAAGAAGATGGTTTATTAATCTTAAACAATAATTAAAACTATATCCTCCAAATGATTTTTTAAGAAGCACGATGTAATTTTAAATTATTATTTAATAATAACGATAAAGTTATGTATAATTGGTTTGACTATTTTTGGAATAACACAAGAAATAACCTCTGTCGACGGTTAATAATCTTTTTTTTTTTTTTCGATAAAGGCATTATGGGAGTTGCCTGAAGGAACCAAAATTCATGTGTTACTGCATATGAGACTGATACGGATGTGTTAGGCTTATGGGCCCTTAGTGGGCCTAATTATGGTTATCTTTAGCTTAGGGACTTTATCCTTATTCATTAGTCTTTTGGTATTTATTTGTAAGTTCATGTTGGGATGGACTAAACTGCAATATTGTGTCTTTCGGTTTATTATAAATAAGAGGTCTACCCCCTGGACCGATTAGGCCAGAATTAATCAGAAACCCTAATCTCTATCTCTTCTCCTTTCTTCCTTATCTATAAACCCTAATTCTCTTCTCTTCTTCTTTCTCAATTTCCCTCTAAAGTCTGATTCTTCTTCATTCCTTCGCTGTTATGGGTTAGAATCGTAACAAGTGGTATCAGAGCAGTCGATTCTCGGCTAGATATTTTTCTCTGCAAGATTTTTTTTTTTCTCTGCTCATCCAAGTTCTCCTCTTTGTGGTGCCACTCTCAAGTTCTCCTCTTTCTCGTGATGAAGTGAAGTTCTCCTCTTTCTGCCACTGCTGGTTCGTGATGGAAAATAAAATTTTTTTTTCCTTCTCTTTGAGCGTTGACAGTTTTTCTCCCTTCCACTTTCACCAAGATTCAATTTTTTTTGTGTTCTTCTTGTTAGTTGACCTTTTCAAATTAGATCTTGTCTATCAAAATTGGTTTTTGTGGGTGTGGTTGTTTTTTCAGTCCGAAATAGGGTTTTTGGGGAGTCCCTATGTTTTAGGAGCCTGACTCTTTTCCTCTGGTTAAATTAGGGTTTTGGCCCAATTTCCTATTTTTTAGGTGACCGCCTACTTTCCTCTGCAAAATTAGGGTTTTTAACCGTTCCTCTTTGGAAAAATTAGGGTTCCTGCCATTTTCTTTATTTTTTCCCATCCCGTGCGAAGTGCTAGCTTCATTCTGCAATGCCCTAGTAATCTCCAACCCTCCACTATCCATATTACCCATCCTCCTTCCACCTCTCCTCTCAAAATTTCAATCTTCTCCAGTTTCCCTATTCAAAATCTAATCTTTATTCTTCTCACCAGTCCAAGAAACAATTTTTCCTCAAACCTAAATCCAAAATTCGTTCTTTTTTTCTTCTCCCACAATTCATGAGTTGTTTTTTAGGGTTTTTACCTTTTCCCCTAAATTTTAGGGGGTTGCCAACCCTCTTTCTAGGGTTTTATCCACGTCCCTATTTCCTTGGGAACCTTGTTTCTTCCCACCACCCTAGGGTTTTTTTTTGGGTACACCCACCCCCTTTTTCCTTCTTTTCCATCACTACCCTTCAGCCAACCTTGATTTCACTTTGTACTCCCCTCAGCACTATCATCCACAGTTACAGAATATGGATGGCGAAGCTCCCGATGCCGAGTTGCAGAAGCCAAATTATACTGAGTCAAGGCCAATTCAGGCTTAATTATGCTGAGTCAGAGCTGGCCAGTATGGGTGATGTTTCAGCACGTATGGACCGCCTCGAAACTGAAATATACGCTCTCCAAGCTTCAACAACCGCCATCCAAAGAGTTCAAACCTTGATTGCTTTGAGGTGTTTTCATCTTACCGCACAAGAGCAAGAAGAATTGGAGGTTCTTCTCCAGTCGCCACCAATCGAGGAGTCACATGTGTCATCGTCATTGCGAGTCAAGCCGTATTCTTCTATTGCCGAGGACCCACCATCCCCATCACCACCACCACTCTCAGATTTACAACATTTTCCACCGCTTCCATTGCCGATTCCTCCTCTCAGACATTCTTGTCCATCATATGCAGTGTCACACCTTGATGCCATGGACGACCCCTTTGAGGCTCATCTCATTGATCTGCCTCTATCAGACCATTCGCTGCCATTGATTCACCCGGTTGCTTCTCGACCTGCTCTTCAGATGGACTCCCCTACCCCCGATGCAGTCTCGACTTCTCCACAGCAGAGTGTCCATCGTCAGCCTTTTGACGGTTCTTTTCGACCGCATCGTCCAGGCTTTCATCCTTCGGCTCCATGTGCTTCATGTCTCATGAGAGACTCACCGGAGTCCCCCCCTTTGCTACTCCAACTTTTTCCCGTAGTTCTCTCATGGACAGATGAACGACCATTGTCCCACTTTGATGTGGGTAGTCATGCCATATTCAGTGGGAGTTTCTCTACTACTATCTTCATGCTGCTACTCCCACCAGTCCATGGTCTGCCACATATCCAGTGCCCTCCAGGTGATGTCCAGCCATGCCAGACAGATTGTCATCCTCATGTCTCAAGTGACATTCGAATTACCAATACAAACTTGTTGCCCTACGATTGCGACAAGCCATGGTTAATTGCATGGTTTATTGTTTTTGCTTTTAGTTGTGAACCTTGAGGGCAAGGTTCACTTCAGGGGGGGTGGAATGATACGGATGTGTTAGGCTTATGGGCCCTTAGTGGGCCTAATTATGGTTATCTTTAGCTTAGGGACTTTATCCTTATTCATTAGTCTTTTGGTATTTATTTGTAAGTCCATGTTGGGATGGACTAAACTGCAATATTGTATCTTTCAGTTTATTATAAATAAGAGGTCTACCCCCTGGATCGATTAGGCCAGAATTAATCAGAAACCCTAATCTCTATCTCTTCTCCTTTCTTCCTCTTCTATAAACCCTAATTCTCTTCTCTTCTTCTTTCTCAATTTCCCTCTAAATTCTGATTCTTCTTCATTCCTTCGCTGTTATGGGTTAGAATCGTAACAGAGACCTTAAGATTGAATTCAATCACCTAGCTCTGGGAGGATGAATCACTATGTAAGTCTATATTTCTTCATTATTAAATAATGATATATAAATTTCCCTGGTGTTATATGATTGTGACCTTTATATTTTCAGTATTACTGTTCAATTAACATCATTCATCTGAACTTCATTCTCACAATCTGTCTGCTTCAAAATCACATCTATTATTATTTTTTTTCAAAAAAGATCTCTTATTTTTTTAAAGTAAATAATGGAAGCTAAATAAGCATATTCATAATTTTGGTAAATAAGGTTGTTGAGGTAATTATTTTTATTAAAATATTTATTTAAGTTTTTTGGAAGGTAAAAGGATTTAAGAGTCTAAAACCCTTTGCGGTACTTCTGAGTTTTGATTTAATAAAAATGTGTGTTATTAATAATCAATAATTATATTAAAAAATAATTAAATAAATGTGTTACACTCAATTTTTAAAAACCAAACTGTTGAATTATATTATACACTAAACTTTACATATATGTGTATGCAGCAAAATGTGGCTGGCCCAAATTCGATTAGCCCAAACGCCCACCGATCCAACAAACGATCGTCGTGGGTAGGTTATGTCGATTTTCAAAAGCATCCACCGCAGTCCATCGTCGGGTCCACCCATATCGCCGCGTCAGCAATACAGTCAACAGAAAATTCGCTGCATCAGCACCAGTCAGCAACCAGGTCACGTTGCTACACAACTCAACAACCAATGACCTGGCCTCCAACGGTGAAAACCAGAACAACGATCCTCATCCGATGGATCTAGAGGAGAAAAGTCTCCTGGTCATCCTCCTCTCTCAACTTCAGCAGTAGAAAGGGGATCGTGATCCACTTTCCCAGGAGAAAGCCCCAACGACTGTACAAACAGGCTATAAAAAAGTCAAAAAGTCCCTGTCGCAGGGGTTGGAAATATCGAATTCGAGAGCATTCTAGCCGAGAAATCACTCCACGCACGAAGCTTCTCTCTAAAAAACGAAGGTCTGAAAACTCCACCAAGAAGAAACACCACACGCAGAAGCTTTCGAGCCATAGAAGTCAAGCAACTCGTAGTCCGTTGCAACTCAACAGTTCAATCGGAGCAGCTCTACACGTTCGCCGGCAACGTCACAAGTCGATACACACGGAGCACAAATACCTCCGCCCGACCGACAAAAGCCACAACAGTTCGTGCACACTCGTTCCTGCAACTCGAGTTTTGACGACGTCTTTGCCAGAAGCTTCAACTTCGCCAAAATTGTAACACAAATTATTATGATATAATCGAATTACTCTATCGGTCGCGCCTCTTCGTGGACCGGCGGATTTTCGGTAAAACAAATTTGGCATGCCCGATGGGACATTTCCTACCTCTCATCTCCTTCTCCGTCCAAAAAAAAAAAACTCTCCAACCTTCAGCCATGGCCAGCAACGCCAACAACGACTACAACAACAACAACAACAGAGGCAAGCAAACTGCCTCCTCGAGCTCTGCTCAGCCGTGCCCTGCCGCGACCGCAAGCTCAACCGCAGGAGCTCGCAGACTAGCTGCTGCACCTCTGGCCGACCTCAGAACTCCCACCTCTCCACCATCGGCCACTCGCCCAATTACAAGGGCTTTGGCCAGGAGTTTGTCCACCGGACAGGCTACTTTCATGAGAGATGCACGTCGCCCAAGCGTCGTGTTCGTACCATAGGCTTCCGTGGCCTCAGTCAAGCCATTTACGGCCTCCGCCAAATTGATGCCGGCGATGGCCGAGCCAACATATTTGGCTGTCGTTGCCTCACCTCGTCCTCACAGCGCGACCGTTAGTCCGACTCAGTCACCGCCATTGCGAAAAAGCTCTATTGTCCCTACTCTGGTGCAGCGATATGAGCAACATGGAGGCATCTCTTCCTCCTCCGCGGCTAGAACGCACACATCGCCGGCCTCCTCCGTACAGAGAGCGACGGCCACAGATAACTCACCGGTCGTAATGGTCTCGCACGACCTCTTAGCCGCACTCAATGCAACAGCGGTTCCACCACCCACCGCAACTACCCCACAATCGAGAACACCGACGACCATTTCCCCAATACGGTCGTCGGTCAAAATCTCACCACCTCGATCTGCTTCGGGAATAGCTTCGCCAACGCAGACTGTTAAGATGGCCGCGATGACAACCTCGGCCAAGACAGTTGAAGAGCAGCTTGCCGAAATGCAGGCTGCACTCAAAGAACAAAGCGAGCAACTGCGTATCAAAGACGTGCAGCTCGCAGCTCGCGACATCCAGATCGCGAGGATATTGGAAAGGCTCGAAATGAGCACAACCACCAACAACACTAGTGGTGTCTCTCAAGAGGTCGACCGAAACTGGTTGACTACCAACGGTTCAGCTGATCCACTGCCAGAAGACCCTTCCTCCTCCGACGAGCTGCCGCCTGTCGCACCAGTAACCATCCGTAGAGGCCGAGCTGAAGTAGATCCGGCTGCTCTCACAATCGATACAGTTACTGAGCTTATTAACCGCGCCGTACAGAACAGCTCGGGCGACAACAAATCCGTCGCCTACCGGAGGCCCTACACGCAGAGGATCCAAAATATCCCAATGCCTGTGGGCTATCATCCTCCGAAGTTCCAACAATTCAATGGTGACGGGCACCCAAAACTGTACGTCGTCCACTTCATTGAGACCTGCAACAACACCGACACCGACGAAGACTTGCTGGTTAAGTAATTTGGCCGGTCACTGAAGGGAAATGCCTTTCGACTGGTACATTGAGCTGCCCCAGGAGTCTATCGACAGCTTGGAACAATTGGAGCGCGAGTTCCTTAGCCGGTTCTACAGTACCCGGCGCACCGTCACTCTGGTCGAGATCGCCAATCTAAAACAAAAGAAAGGCGAAAAGGTCATTGACTACATCAACCGGTGGAGGAACTTGAGCTTAAACTGTAAAGAAACCTCAAACCTGTCCCTCGAAGCCGAAATTGAGATGTGTTCTCGAGGGATGCAGTGGGAACTCCTGCGCTACATTCGCAGTCGGAGGCCGGCCGACTTTCAAGAGCTCGCGACAGAAGCTCATAACATGGAGAACCTTATGGAGGATTGAGGAGAAGAAGGATCCTCTTCTGCTGACCCTCGCAAAAAGAGGAAGGTACCAGCCGCGACCGCGCCCAAAGACACGAAGGAGAAAACAAAATCTTCCTTCGCAATGAACGCTTTCGAGCCCATCAAGGTCGGAAGCAAGGTCAAAGCTACTTACCTCCCGCGACAATTAACTAGGGGCACGTACCGGAGACCTTCGCTGGAGGAACGACAGGCCAAGACATACCCGTTCGCCGATGCGGATGTCTCCATCATGCTGGACTAGCTTCTCGACAACCAGTTACTCAAGTTGCCAGAAGTCAAAAGACTCGGCGACTTGTCCAGGAGCAAAGATCCCAACTTCTTCAAGTACCACCGCTTGGTCGGGCATTCGATCGAAAAGTGCTTCGTCTTGAAGGATCGGATCTTTGCTTGTCATCTCCATCCAAGCCAAGCCCAACCGGTGAACTCGGCCACACAAACAACAGGTCGCAAAGAAGGAGTACCGTCCAAAATCCGGTCCTTCCAACCGACCATACAACAACAGACGACCATCGGCTAAGGTCGCGCCAAAATTGGCACCCTGCGAATTATCTGCAGCTGACGCAGAGGGGTGGATCCTGGTCACCAGGAGAAAGAAGCCTATCCGAGAAATCGAAGCGACATCGGCAATCACCAGAACCAAGGCAAAGCGATTAAACAAAAGAGCCGCAAAATGCCAAAAGAAAGCTCCCGAGACCAACGTGCAGAGAGCAAATAAAAAGAAGAGAAGACCCGTCACATTGGCGGAGTTCTTCCCAAAGGAGTTTTTTGCACCGCTAGCAATGGTGGCGACCTGTTCAACTGCTCCTCCCGAGCAGATAGTATCCAAAGACAAAGGCAAACGACGGGTCGTCGATTGCGACGACCTTGAGACCTCACTCAAGCAAATCTCCTTGCTCAACGAGCTAGAAGATGACCTCGACTTGGCCATTTCATCAAGGCAAGCATTAATTTGGGTCCTCGACAAACCAGAGGAACTCAAAGCCGAGGTTGAGATGCTGCTCATGAGGAAGCACGACTCACCGAAACTTGGGCTAACTCCCCCTTACAGAAAGGAGGAAGAAGATGTACAATCCTCCCCGCACCTGGCAAAGTTGGAGCAAGCTCTTGTTGTCTCATGCCCGCCGTGCATCACATTCCAAGAAGAGGACGCACAGTTGGGGACGAAGAACCACAACAGGCCACTGTTCATCTCCGGTTACATCAGAGACCACAAAATCAATCGCATTCTCGTCGATTGTGGATCTGCAGTCAACACTCTACCTATTCGCACGATGAAGAATGTCAGTCTCTCTGCTGGCAACCTCTCTCTGAGCTCCCTCCTCATCCAAGGTTTCAACCAGGAAGGCCCAAGGACGCTCGGCATGACCAATCTCAAATTGCACATCGGTGACATGGTGGTAGAAACTCCATTTCAAGTTATCGACTCAAGAACATCTTAGAATCTGCTCTTGGGTCGACCGTGGCTTCACGCAAATGGAGTTGTGCCATCCACACTGCGCCAGTGCTTCAAGTACTGGGAGAACGATGAGCAAAAAATGGTGTATGCCGATGAAAGCCCAGGCACAGAGGCAGAGGCATCATTCCCAAACGCGTAGCCTTTTTTGGCAATTTTTGGCAATTCCCGAGCCAGGAGCAGTTGCCGTCCACACGCTCGATGAAGGTTTCGACCCGTACCCGTTCCAACTAATGGCCAGAGCTGGGGGCAATCTTACAAAAGATCAAATCCATGAGAAACCACCCGTCACTCTACCGGTTCTCACTCCAGAACAGGAGAAATTGGAAGACGAAGGCCATCGGATCAATCAAGGTCGCCTAGGCCTCGACACAAATTAAAGAAAGCCGACTTGGGCACAACAGAGAACCCAAGGCCGACATTTCTCAGTGCTTCACTGTCAGCCGAAGAAGAAGCTGAATACATGGCGTTGCTGCACGAATACCGCAACGTATTTGCTTGGGACTACACGGAGATGCTCGGCCTCGACCCTCAAGTTGCAGTTCACAAATTGGCAGTTCATCCCTCTGTTTGGCCAGTCAAGCAATCGCAACGACGGTTCCGACCAGAACTTGTGCCAGAAATTGAAAAGGAGGTCGACAAATTGATCGCGACCAATTTCATCAGAGAGGTGAAGTACCCGTCTTGGATCGTAAACATCGTGCCTGTCAAGAAGAAGACCGGCCAAATCCGGGTCGGTGTCAACTTTCGTGACTTGAACAAAGCCTGTCCGGAGGACAACTTCCCTCTGCCGATCACCGAACTCATGGTCGATGCGACGACAGGCACAAAGCTCTATCCTTCATGGACGGGTTCTCCGGCTATAACTAAATTCGGATGGACCCAAAAGATGAGGAGCTCACTGCGTTCCCCACACCCAAAGGCATCTTCTGCTACAAAGTGATGCCGTTTGGACTCAAGAATGCCGGCACGACCTACCAGAGGGCAATACAAAACATCTTCAACGACTTCCTCCATAAACGAGTCAAATGCTATGTCGACGACCTGGTGGTAAAGACAAAAGAGAGGTCGGATCACCTTCTTGACCTTAGAGCAGTGTTCAAATGGCTCCGACGGTTTCAACTCAAAATGAATCCGTTGAAGTGTGCATTAGGCATAACCTCGGGCAAATTCCTAGGATTCATCGTGCATCACAGAGGAATCAAAATCAACCAGTCAAAAATTGATGCAATTCAAAAGATGCCGGAGCCCAGAAACATCTTCGAACTCAAAAGCTTCCAAGGTCACTTGGCATATATTCGGCACTTCATCTCGAATCTGGCCAGGAGATGCCAGCCATTCAGCCGCCTACTAAAGAAAGATACGCCGTTCGAGTGGGATGAGTCTTGTCGAAATGCCTTTAACAACATAAAGGCGTACCTCACCAAGCCGCCAGTGCTCATAGCTCCAATCGTCGACAGACCGTTGCTGCTGTATATCGCAGCACAGGAGAAATCGGTAGGAGCTCTGTTGGCTAAATGCGATGAGGACAACAAAGAACGTTCTCTCTATTACTTAAGCCGAACACAGGTGGGCGCCGAACTCAATTATTCACCAATCAAGAAGACCTGTCTGGCGCTCATCTTTGCAATCCAAAAGCTCTGGAACTACCTCCTGGCGCATTCGACGAACCTGATTTCGAGAGCCGACCCGCTGAAATATATCATGTCGCGACCAATTCTCTCTGGTCGACTGGCTAAGTGGGCGCTGCTCCTTTCTGAGTTCGAAATTAACTTCGTACCACAACGCGCAATCAAAGGCCAAGCATTGGCAAATATCTTGGCCAACCACCCAGTGCCTGCCAAATGGGAATTAACAGAAGAGTTCGCAGACGAAGCAATCTTCCTGGTCGAGGTGCTCCCACCTTGGGAGATGTATTTCGATGGCGCCGCGCGAAGAAACAGAGCCGGCGCGGGAGTTCTGGTCGTTTCACCGAGAAGGGACCTGCTCCCGTATTCGTTCATTCTGACTCAAAAGTGTTCGAACAACGAAGCGGAGTACCAATCTTTCCTCCTTGGACTCGGCATGGCGGTCAAAATGAAGCTGCCACAGCTAAACATTTACAGCGACTCAACTCTAGTCATCCAGCAGCGCACAGTGGAGTTCGAAGTAAAGAAACTCGAACTCGTGCCATTCTGGAGACACGCTGGTGAACATCTGGCCCAAATTTTGGAAGCCTCACTCCACTACGTTCCTCGATCTGAAAATGGGCCAGCCGACGCATTGGCTGGAATTACGGCCAGTCTAGAGCAATTCGACTAACGGCCGAGTCAAGTCCCCATTTGCGAACGATGGGTAATCCCTCCACCGGTCAAGGAAGAAACATAAGAAGAACAGACAGAAGAGATAGAAGAATCTCTTCTTATATCGGCTAGCCAAAACACTACGGGAGACTGGCGCGAGCCCATCACAAACTTCCTTCACCACGACATACTCCCTGTCGACCTGCGAGAGCGAGTCCAAATTCGTCGAGCAGCTCCAAAGTAGGATTTCATCAATGACGTACTCTATCGGAGATCGTACGAGGGCCTGCTTCTCTGATGCTTATCAAAGGAAGAGGGGCTGTAAGTGCTAAAAGAGACACACAGTGGAATTTGCGGTGCGCACCAAGCTGGCCCGAAGCTCCATCTACAAGTCAAGCGACTGGGCTATTACTGGACGTCGATGCTAAGAGACGCCATCGAAATGGCTCGAACTTGCAAACAGTGCCAACTCAATGCCGATTACATACACCAGGCGCCAGAACCGATTCACCCAACGGCCGCATCATGGCTATTCAAACCTTGGGGGATGGACATCATTGGTCCCATCACTCCTAAATCCGACTCCGACTGGCTATACATCTTGGCTGCCACCGATTACTTCTCAAAATGGGCCGAAGCTACTGCCTACCGAGAAGTGAAAGCCATCACCGTCGTCGACTTCATTCGAACTCAAATTATTTACCGATATGGAGTTCCTCGATACATAATGATAGACAACGGTACGCCATTCAAAAACAGAGTCATGGACCGCTTCTGCGAGAAATTTTGCATACAACAGTGGACATCGTCGGCTTACAATCCGGCAGCAAACAGACTTGCAGAAGCATTCAACAAAATGCTCTGCAAAGTCCTAAAGAAGTCCATCGACGCCAACAAGAAAAGTTGGGATGAAAAACTCGGAGAAGCCTTGTGGGCATACAGAACTTCATTTCGAACGCCAACCCAGTCGACCCCATACTCGCTGGTTCATGACACCGAAGCAGTGCTCCCTCTCGAAGTACAACTTCCTTCTCTGCGAATTGCAATGAGAGAAGGGCTCACGACGGAGGAATGCGCCCAACTGCGAATAGCAGAATTGGAGTCACTCGATGAGCAGCGACTCGAAGCGCAACAACGGCTCGAGTGCTATTAGTCTCGGATGACACGAGCCTTCAACAAAAAGGTACGGCTCAGGTCATTCCAAAAAGTCAACCTCGTGCTCACAGTCCGATGACCAATGCTCTTTACGAGTAAAATCGGGGGCAAGTTCGCACCAAAATGGGAAGGACCGTATGTGATACAGGAGGCCTACACCAATGGCGCCTACAAGCTCATCACCTCAAACGGTTCCGACTGCCAATAACGAACGGTAAATTTCTTAAACGATTTTACCCATGAGGAGGGTAGCGAAAAAAAAAGAGACAAAGAAGAAGAAACGAAAAAAAAAAATGCTTGTCATTGCAAAAGAAATGTGTGTGGTGAGAACAATCCAAGCCTCGCAACAAAAATAGGAGGCTGCTAAAAAAACAAAAAACAAAAAACAAAAATATACATAAAAAAGATGGAAGCTCGATGTCAACCACCAGCTGCCGCAGTCGCATCACTTCGGCGCGAAGTTCAGCCAACTCTCGCGTGTGGGCCTTATCGAGAATAGGGCATGATCGAACATAAGTGAGTCGACCCTCAAGAGCAGAAGCTTCCTCTTCAGCAGAGTCAATCCCCCTACGGATGGTCGCAAGCTTAGTGGTGATAGAGTCGAGTTGTGTCGAGACGAAAGCCAGACGATCACGAAGAGCCGTCTGCTCAGCCTCCGCAGCTTCGTGTTCAGCCTGGCGCCTATCCAAGTCTGCGGTTAAGTCATCGTGCCGACGGTTCACATGCTGGACAGACCGCGCGAGTTCAGCTTCAATAGCAAACAGCTCGACCAGACTGAGTTTCCCGGCCAAAGATGTGCGCAGCTGCTGAAAACGAGCCACCTCCGAAGCAAAGCCTTCCACCCATTGCTCCAACACCGAAGTATCGACTCCTGCTCCTCGCAAATGCTCAAGAATGGCACGAGTGTCCGCCACAAGCTCGGGTGCAATGGCGGAGATGGGGGGGCAAGGGGGGCCATGGCGGAGATGGGGGGGCAAGGGGGGGCCATGGCCCCCCCAAATATTTTCCAAACCCTTATATAGGGTTAGGTATATTATTCCTTTCTCACACCCATTTTAAATTGAATATGAGGAGAGAGAAAGAAAGGAAATGGGAGAGAGAGGAAATAAGAGTGAGTGGGAATGAGAGAGAGGAAATGAGAGAAAAGAGAAAGAGAGAGAAATGAGAGGAAATGAGGAAAGAAAAGAGAGGGAATGAGAGAGAGAGGGAAAAGAGAGGAAATGAAATGAGAGAAATAGAGAGGAAATGAGAGAGAAAGAGAGGAAATGAGAGAGAAAGAGAGGAAATGATTTTAGAAAGAGAAAGAGAGGAAATGAGAGAGAGAAAGAGAGGAAATGAAGAAGAGGAAAAGTCCATATATGTTATTTTTCGCTTATTTTAAAACCATATATATTATTTCCTTATTATGGCAAACCATATTATTATTATTTACATGTTTTAATTTAAACCATATATATTAAGCTTATGGAAAACCATATATATTAAACGAGCATTATACAGTTAAAACCATATATATTATATATTTAAAACGATATTTTTTAAACCATATATATTGGTTTATTTTTAAACCATATTATTAAGTTTATTAAACCCATATATAACGTATTTTTAAAACCATATTTTTATTATTTTTAAACCATATTATTATTTATTAAGTCCATATTGCATTAAACCTTCCATATCCTTTTCAAATACCGGATATATATAAACCATATATTACAAAACGATATATATATATATATATATATATATATATTATATATTATATATATATATATATATATATATAAACCAAAACATATATATATAAATATATATTATAAAATATATTAAGTTACATAAGTATATATATATATATATTATATATAAAATTTATATATAATTATTATACATATATACAAAAAACATGTTCTATATATATATATATACATGTCCATACAAAACCATTATAAAAAGAGAAATAAAGAGAGAGAGATAAAGAGAGAATTAGAGAGAGCAAATGAGAGAGAGAGCTAAAGAGAGAGAATTAGAGAGATAAAGAGAGAATTAGAGAGAGCAAATGAGAGAGAGAGATAAAGAGAGAGAATTAGAGAGCAAATGAGAGAAAGAAAGAGAGAGAGAGAGAGAGAGAGAGAGAGAGAGAGAGAGAGAGAGAGAGAGAGAGAGAGAGAGAGAGAGAGAGAAAGAGAGAGTGAGGGAGAGCAAATGAGAGAGAGAAATAGAGCAAATCAGAGAGTGAGAGAGAGCAAATGGGAGAGTGAGAGAGATATCTAAAGTACATATATATTATGTATATGCCATTTACTTTTTGCTATGGGCCCCCCAAGAAGTTTTTCCTGGCTCCACCATTGCTCGGGTGAACATGGATCGTCGGCCATTGATAAAACCGAGACAAAAAACTCTGTCCACAGTCCCAGCGCAGACCGCTGCATCAACAGCCTCGACCTCTCCGAAAGGGGAAAGGTTGACACCTAAAAAAAAAAAGGGGAGTCGAGAGGTGAAGAAAAAACAAAAAAAAAGAGAGAGAGGGAACAGGGTGATAGGTGCTTACCGACGCAGATCGTGCAGTCGACGAATCCTCACTAATAGCTTGACGTCTCGAACCCAAAGCTCCCCTCTTGGCAGCAAAAGTTGTTTCTCCGCTACTAGGAGGAAACGTCACCAAAGGTTCTTTCCTCGAAGCCGCGGCAACCGGAGGGCTCGGATCAGAAATAGGGTGCTGAAATCCACCCTCGGCTGGTCCAATCAAAGGCTGAAAGGGCACTCCACCATCACTCGAGATGGTCACTGGACACTCGGCCTCGCCGGTCACAAATCCACCGGTAACGGCAGCAGAAGGTGCCTGTTCTCCAACCCACTTTAGTTGTCGAGTATGAAAAAGTGTTCTGATGATATCGGTTAGTATAAATTAACGAGTGTTAAAAATCCACTTGGAAGTCGCCGTTAAACACCTCGAGAAATAAAGAACAATGCAAACACAAACAAGTTGTTATTGCAGTTGGGAACAACTGTTCCTAATCTACGGGGCATTCTTGCCCAGGATAGAAACAATCCACTAGTGATAACTGATTACAAGTCTTTCACAAAGACAATAAAGTTTTAATTCACCTTCTCAACAGAATCGTGGATTACCTTCAACACCTGACCCACTCAGTGTAAGTGGTCATGTTACTATCGCACTGAGGCTCCCCCTTAGTTTGAGCTCCCAGCGTGGAAGACTCACTCTGTCTCCTGCACAGACTTCAACAAGGGTGTTCCAACTGCGAGTGGAACTCCGTCTTCATCTCCTCGACCGCTTCTCAGAAAGCTAATTGATGAAGAACAAATACGCTCCAGAACACACGAACTTTTCTTGAATACTCGAAATAACTCTCTCAGAAGTTGTGTTTTGTGTACAGGCCTTCATGCCTATTTATACTTGTATGTATCCCCTTTTATGGCATATCCTCTAATCATGACTTAATTGACAGTCCATGATTTTCTCAATCTTCCTCCATCTTCTCCATATATCTTTAGTCTCACCTTATTTAAACCGATTGCCATGATCTTCTTATTCTTCCTTCCTTTCGTGACCCTCTTCTATATATATCTTCAATCTCACCTTATTTAAATAGATTGCAATCTCTTCAAGTATCAACACAATTATTCTGTTTAGACCACTCATGATATGTGTACATACCATATCTATCTCACGCCTTGATCTCCTTAATCTTCTATAACTGATTTTGTCACAAGATAGTCGTAATGTCTGGCACTAACAATCTCCCCCTTTGAATTTCTTTGACAAAATACACTTGAAGCTTGGACTCTTGCACATCTGTTTTGAGTATTCTTTCTGAGATATCACTTCTTGCTCTTAAAAACTCTTTCTTTTACTAAAGAAATGTGTAATAGCACAGCAGGAGCAGAACAATAATCAAAATAGCAAAATATCAAAATATTTTCTCCCCCATTTTGATAAGGAAAGTCAAAGAGTACTCATTCCAATATTTTAGACATCTTCATCCACTAGAACTTCAGTATCAGACTCGGTTGACGGTTCTTCAGCCATTTTTGATAGTACTTTTGTTGCCGCTTGGAGTATGCTTCGGAAAAACTTGGCTGAGAAATATTATGAATGTCTGCTACATCATCACACTGACCTGTCTGTATGGATGCCTTGCGAGTACGAATCTTCATCGTAAAAGACCGAAAACACAATGGACCAGGTGGCAGTTCAAACACCTTTTGAAACAACAATATAGTGTAGATAATGCTGTGGAACATCAAGCTTGCATAGTGTTTGGAATGTTCAGCAAATTTCACAACTTGATGCAAAATTAACTGCCTAAGATTAACAGGAATAGCCTTACCCACTTTATACAGAAATTGTGCAAGAGATTTGTTAACAATGGTGTAATAACCAGTGGGCATCCAGTGAGAGATAGCAGCCTTGTGCAGTCCATACTACTTTGTGGTCAGTGTCGAGGTAGGAAAACTGCGAAGGGAAACCCACTTTTTCTTATAGCCTCCAGTGACCTCAGAAACAACGTCATCAAGACAAACATCAACAGTCACTTCTGCTGATAAGTGTCTAAAAGACACTATTCTTAGGCCTGAATTGGAATTAGAAATTACATGTTGGAATCAACATTCATCAAAATATCACGAAATAAGTCTCAGATTCATATTCTATCTCTCAGGAGTCCAAATCAACAAGAATCATTGAAATCGGAGCTAAAATGAAGAAGATATGAGGATTTTAGTGCATAAAGGTACATTGTTGCAGTGACCGGGGCGACCGCACCAGTTTGAAGGCAGAATATGGCGCGCCTGCGCCAGAAAATGGCGTGACCACACCAAAATGGACCCAGAAGGCTGCCAAAAACGACCAGAACTCTTTCTATTCAAGTACTCTGCTCCAGTGGCGCGACCGCGCCATTTTGAAGCATATTTTTGGCGCGACCGCGCCAATGACTCAGCAATGATACGTCGCGAAAATCTCGGGATCCTGACATCCAATCGAGTCCAAACTTGGGAGAAGGAGTCCTAAGTGACTAAGTAAGGTATCCATGAAGATCTTAAGGTAATGTGCTCGAGTCTAGATGCATTGAATGATCAAGGAGAAGAACAATTCAAAATTGGAAACTGCTGCCAAAAGAAGAAGATAAATCCGAATTTTATGAAGAGCATACATGGAGTTCCCGAATTACAATTGAAGCAAAAATTGGAAAGAAGATTCCTGATGATACAGAGGATTATGTCACAAAAATTCAGGCCAATCCAAGCCGGGATTCTCAAGTTTTATATCTCCAAAGTGGTGGACCCAGTGCAGAAATTGGCAGCAGAAACCATCCAACTTCTCCACATCATATCTCGAGTTTCCCAAATCAGAAGAGACTAAAATTTCGTGAGCAAGGCAAGGACCATCTAAGGAAGGTTTGTATATAATTTCAGACTATTCGGAGGTCGGGAAGATATAATTCATACCCCTGAATAGAGACCAATTTACAAGGCCTGGACAGAACTTCAACTATAAATAGAGGTCCGAGGCAGAGAGTTAATCATCCAGTTTTGTATTCAATATTTAGTTTTTACATTCAGTCTGAGTTTAAGCTTTTATTTTATTCATTAGTTGAGAGAGAGAGGAAGTTCCAGAGGGAGTCTTAGACGACCTCTGGCCACTTTGAGGAAGAAGGTGAAGACTTCAGCTTAAGGAGCAAGGGTGACTAGGAGCAGTCCTCTTCAGGGAGTTTCTGAGCTTATTTGTCTTTAATTCTTATGGCTGTTGTCAAACCCATGTTGTGTGCTTTTATTTCCAGTATGGAGTAGTCATTTTTAGTTGGGAGTCCATGACTTCCTAGGCATGTAATGAGATTGATATTTTATAATCTATTTGGTTTTCAATTTGGTGCATGAATGAGTTTTCCATGTTGTTAATTCTTGATTCATACTTGCTGTCTGGCTTTGTACTGGTTATAAGGTGATGCTAGGCTTAAGGTAAGACATGGTGATAGGATTTTACAATCTTTATGAGTTTATGCACTAGGTAGATCAGTAGTCCTTCGGTTAATCCTCGACCTTAAAGTAATACCCTGTTGGATTAGTTGATCTGCCTATGACATAAGAGCTTCATGTTTATGCTATCAAGTAGAGTCGATCATCGTAGCTAGGTTTACTCTAGGAGATCGAAACAGGTGATGCAAATGCGGATTGTAACCATGGTTTTATAAGCTCGTTAGAAATTGATTTCCAAAACTCAACTTCTATTTAATCTCAGAATTGCCTAGAGAGGGAATTGGATTCACAATGCCTTTTTCCATACTGAGTTTATCAAAAGCCCTCTCTTGATCTCCATAGGATTAGGTAGATTAGTTTACTTTCTATTTTTATAACTCCTTTCCAATTGATTTCTGAAACTTTGGTTTTTAAACTAGAAAATTAATTATCTATTAGCTTGGTCCTTGTGGGACGATATTCGGACTTACATAAGTCTATATTACAACGATTAGTCCTCTTGTTAGTGATTAGCTGGGATCGCATCAAGTATTTGGCGCCGTTGCCGGGGACCAATGTTTTAATAGTAATTGCTAGTGTTTAAAACTAGAGCTTTGAGTGTACATTCTGTTTTCTTTTTTCTGTTTATTTTATTTAGGGGCTGATGTTTTGTGTGCATGGATTTTGGTTTGCATAAGTCCACATATGGAAGGAGACACCTTGAAGAGTATACTGATTTTTCTTACCCAAATCAAGCATGGAATTCTTTTCAGCACTCTAGAAATTTTTATATGCCATGTGATTCTTATGAACAACCATGTAGTCCTTTTGACCACTCTTATAATTCCCCCACCCACCATGATGATACGCTTAGCATGCAAACTCAACTTGATTTACTCAAATTGCAAGTTGATATCTTGGAATTACAAAGGAATTCTTTGAATTATTTTTGTGATGTGTGTGGAGGTAACCATGCTACTAATGTATGCCATTTAAATTCAAGACCTTATTTTTCTAATTATGAGTCTAATTCCTGCAGGTTAGACCCATATGACATTTCATACAACCAAGAAAAAGAGGAGCTACTAGTCACCAGGGCAGAATTGGAGGAAGAGAGGAAATTGAGGCAAGCAATGTATGCAGAGTTGCAATCACTAAGGCAATCAGTCACACTTCTGACCACTCAAGTGAATCAACTTAATGAAGATGCATATGAGAGACCTGAGGGAACCATATTTAACAATTTTGAGGAGAATCCAAAAGAGCAAGAACAATCCATACCCTTTATGAGTGGAGAGATCCTAGAAAAGCCTCAACCAAAAGAAACCTTGGAAGAGAGTGTGTGCCCCTATGATTTAGAGGATGAGGAAGAACCAATTGAAGACGTAGTAGCTGAGGTGGAGGAAATATTCATCCCATTTCTTATCTTCCAACTAATTGAGCAAGAACTACAAGCATTAGTGGCTAAAGAAGAAAGCATGACAGAAGTAGATAAGGTCAAAGAAGAAAAACCCATGGCTGAGATAGCTGTGAAAGTAGAAGAGAAAACCCTGCAAAAAGAAAAATCATTAGAGGCTGAAAAAGAAACCATAGCTGAAGAATTAGATGAAGGGAAGGAAAAAGAAACCGTAGGTCATATCATAGAACCTTCCCCAGAAAAGCCATTAGAGAATTGGGTAGAGAAGAAAGAAGAGATAGGGCTCTCATTTGACTTAGACTTTTTCATCATCCCACCTTATACACCTAGCCAAAAAATACAACTGAAAATTTTATTGGGGCTGGAAAAGAGGATGAATGGGTAGGTGATATGTGTGCAGATCTACTTCTTAGAAGCTACAAAGTCAAAAGAAAGGATTTTTAGCTCAACACCACAATTTGGTCGTTCTACCATAAAGCATTGCAAGGGAAGAAAAGTCATGATGAATGGAATCAAATTGAATTTTTCTTTTGATCCAGGTGGAATGAAGATACTGGTCTGGCTGAGGACCATAAACTTAGCGCTTCATGGGAGGCAGCCCATGGCAGGTAAGTTAGTTTAGTTTTTCAATTCAATTGTACTTTGGTTTGAATAATCACCTTGTGTGAATCTTAGATCTTAGGTCTAGTTTTGTTTTAATCATGTTAGGTTAGTTTTTTTTATGTTGTTTGGTTTGAATAAAACACCAAAGAAAAAAAAAGAAAAAAATAATAATAATAAATTGTCTAAGGCACCTGTCCATGAAAAATCTGGAATTTGGAGATGCATGAAGCCATTTTTACAGCTATACTTGATGTATTTCTAGATGTGTTTTTCAAGGATTAAATGCAGATATCAGAAGAAGGAAGTTGGGACTATCAGTCCCAACCATTCACAGCAGCTTCCTTCAAAAGAAAAGTCATCAGAATGCTCATGAAAACTCTGTGCAGAAGAAGCAGTGCAGCAGCAACTCTATTCGAGCAGCCAATTTTGGAGCCGAATTCTGAAAAATCTCGAAGTGGAACCCACCAAGGAAAGGTAAGTAGTTCAAGAGGGCACTTAGTTGATAAAATAGGGCTGGATTTGAGGAATTTTTATCGAGTAGAAAGGAAGTTATGACCGCTGCAACTTGGGTAGTAAAAACTGTTTTCTGAAAAAAAGTTTGGGTTGGAAACATTACCATCTTTCTGTCTTTGAGCTGATTTCTAAAATTTTCTGTAATGATTCTTGGAAAACTGTTTTAAGGTGATTAAAGTTCATACTTAGTAATTTCCATGAAACCCTTTTTCAGCTCTAGATGATAAGTGGTTAGGGAGATACAATGCTTGCAAAATTCCTCCAACTCACTTTCTGCCCAGAATTTCAGATTTGCTGCCAAGTTTTCATATCTGTGTATCTTTCACTTCCCTTGATGAAAATGCATCAAACCTATTTTATTGTGCACCTATGAACCTTAAAAACATGTCCAAGTGGGATTTTAAAATTTGGCATTCAGAATTTCAATTTATGAAGGAAAAGAGTGGCGCCTCCACGCCAAATTCTGGTGCTCCCGTGCCACATGTTTGATCAATTTCCGAGGATCTGTAACTCAGAATCATTCCATTCTAATTCTGACATGTTTATATTTATGAGTTATATGCCTTGGTAGAATTTCATAAATTTTAGAATTCGTTTGCAATAATTTTGTGCTTTGAATGGTTCTAACCACTTTTGGTCAAGCATGAAGGCAGCTCAAGTTCGAATTCCACATGGTGCCTCAAGAAATCTGGAAGGTCAACCAACCAACAGTCTCAGGGAAGTTTCTTACCCTCTATCTCATTTTATTGAATTGATCAAAATGCAAAATTTTAAGTTTGGGGTAGGAAACTCAGATTTTAAAGTCTAGTTGGTTTTCATTGTTTAGTTAGTTTTGATTTGATAGTCTTTGTTTTTGTTTTGAGTCAATACCAGAAGAATGTTTCTAAATCTGAAAAAGTTTTTGAAAAATTTTGTGGGAACTCTGATTTATGGATTGAGAAGATAGGTCTCATTCATTCTCTTGAGAAATATATTTGTTTGAATGTTTGGTTTTGGCATGAGAAAAGCTGTCTTGGAAAGTGGTTTGATTGGTTTATTGCATTGAGCATGTTTATTTTGTACAATAGAACCAACCTGAAGGAAGATCGAGGCGAAACAAAGATAGGTTTTTTAAAATTATGAAATGATCTAGGCACTTGTTTTAAATCGTTTGAGCCTTTTTGAGCCACCCACTTTAATGCACAAGATGCATCACCTTTTGTCAAACATTTTGAGCTGACAAGATCCCTGTTTTGTTTTCAATTCCCACATTACATGAACCAGCCTTTGTGATGAATAAACTTGTTTCTTACTGATCTATATTTATCCAAATTATTGAAGTGTTCTGTTTGGATGAGCATGGACAAAAAATCTGAAGTTATGGAGAAATAAGGAGGGATGAGTGAAGGTTATAGAACTTATTTGAAAAGGAGAGGAAAGAAGGAGCAAGATGACAGAAAAAGGTGCTGGAATATCTGAGAGGAAAAGTGAAAAAAAAAAAGGAGAAAAAATTTGCTGAGTTAGGGGAAAGGCCACCTTGTGTGTGCACCGGGTCTCGGGCCTCAGCAAGCTTAGGGACTCTGAGTCAACCGACAAGGTAGTGAATGCCAAAGAAAAAAAAAAGAGAAAAAGAAATAAATAGAGTTTTTCCTTGAGAGATGAGGTAGTGATTGGGATTAAGGAGAAGGTTCAAATATCTTTATTTGATTGCTTTGAGGACAAAGCAAATTTTTAAGTTTGGGGTGGTGTCCTACAATCAGAGATGGTTCATGCTCAGGAAGATGAGACATGGATATGAGGAGGAGGACTGACCCTAAAATTTTTATCCTTAATATTCTCCTTACCCATTACCCATGCCCCATTACAACCTATAGAAGACCTTTTGATCATAATTTTGAAATTCCTTCATGTTAGTGGAGATTAGACTGATGGTTGGCTTATGTTGTTCAATTTAAACTGCTCATATGTATGGAAAAGTGGTATGTGTGGTGGAAGGTAGCTTGATCATGCCTTGACTAAGCAGGATAACCAAGAATAGGAGAGGTTTGAATGAGTAATCTTTGATTGATGCTTAGAAAGGGTAACCCCACAGATTTTTCTTAAAATTTGAGGATTTGTCATAACTCTGGTTTTTTTATTTTTTCTTTTGGTTTTGCTCAAGGACGAGCAAAGGTTTAAGTATGGGGTTGTGATAAGTGTCTAAAAAACACTATTTTTAGGCCTGAATTGGAATTAGAAATTATAAGTTGGAGTCAATATTCATAAAAATATCACGAAGTATCTCTCAGATTCATATTCTCTCTCTTAGGAGTCCAACACAATAATAATCATTGAAATCGGAGCTAAAATGAAGAAGATATGAGGATTTTTGTGCATAAAGGTACAATGTTGCTGTGACCGGCGCGACCGCACCAGTTTGAAGGCAGAACATGGCGCGCCCGCGCTAAAATGGACCCAGAAGGCTGCCAAACACGACCAGAACTCTTTCCATTCAAGTACTCTGCTCCAGTGGCGCGACCGAGCCATTTTGAAGCTTATTTTTGGCGCGACCGCGCCAATGACTCAGCAATGATAGGTCGCAAAAATCTTGGGATCCTGACATCCAATCGAGTCCAAACTTCGGAGGAGTCCTAAGTGTCTATGGAAGGTATCCACGAAGATCTTAAGGTAATGTGCTCGAGTATATATGCATTGAATGATCAAAGAGAAGAAGTTCAATTCAAAATAGGAAACTGCTGCCAAAAGAAGAAGATAAATCCGAATTTTATGAAGATCATACATGGAGTTTCCGAATTCTAATTGAAGCCAAACTTGGAACGAAGATTCCTGATGATACTGAGGATCATGTCACGAAATTTGAGGCCAATCCAACCCGGGCTTCTCAAGTTTTATATCTCCAAAGTGGTGGACCCAATGCAGAAATTGGCAGCAGAAACCATCCAACTTCTCCACATCATATCTCGAGTTGTCCAACTCAGAAGGGACTAAAATTTCGTGAGCAAGGCAAGGACCGTCTAAGGAAGGTTCGTGTATAATTTCATCCAATTCGGAGGTCGGGAGGACATAATTCATACCCCTGAACAGAGACCAATTTACAAGTCCTAGACAGAACTTTAACTATAAATAGAGGTCCGAGGCAGAGAGTTAATCATCCAGTTTTGTATTCAATATTTAGTTTTTACATTCAGTCTGAGTTTAAGCTTTTTGGTTTATTCATTAGTTGAGAGAGAGAGGAAGTTCCAGAGGGAGTCTTAGACGACCTCTGGCCACTTTGAGGAAGAAGGTGAAGACTTCAACTTAAGGAGCAAGGGTGACTAGGAGCAGTCCTCTTCAGGGAGTTTCTGTGCTTATTTGTTTTTAATTCTTATGGCTGTTGTCAAACCCATGTTGTGTGCTTTTATTTCCACTATGGAGTAGTCATTTTTTGTTGGGAGTCCATGACTCCCTAGGCATGTAATGAGATTGATATTTTATAATCTATTTGGTTTTCAATTTGGTGCATGAATGTGTTTTCCATATTGTTAATTCTTGATTCATACTTGCTGTCTGGCTATGTACTGGTTATAAGGTGACGCTAGGCTTAAGGTAAGACATAGTGATAGGATTTTACAATCTTTATGAGTTTATGCACTAGGTAGATCACTAATCCTTCGGTTAATCCTTGACCTTAAAGTAATACCCTGTTGGATTAGTTGATCTGCCTATGACATAAGATCTTCATGTTTATGCTATCAAGTAGAGTCGATCATGCTAGCTAGGTTTACTCTAGGAGATAGAAACAGGTGATGCCGATGCGGATTGTAGCCATGGTTTTATAAGCTCGTCAGAAATTGATTTCCAAAACTCAACTTCTATTTAATCTCAAAATTGCCTAGGGAGGGAATTGGATTCGCAATGCCTTTTTCCATACTGATTTTATCAAAGGCCCTCTCTTGATCTCTATAGGATTAGGTAGATTAGTTTACTTTCTGTTTTTATAACTCCTTTCCAACTGATTTCTTAAACTTTGGTTTTTAAACTAGAAAAACAATTATCTATTAGCTTGGTCCTTGTAGGATGATATTCGGACTTACATAAGTCTATATTACATTGATTAGTCCTCTTGCTAGTGATTAGCTGGGATCGCATCATCTGCCATTGTAGGGACACCAACAAACATAGACAAACTTTTAGGTGAGAACTCAAAACTGTAACCCCGAAGCCATACCTTGTGATATCCGGGAGATGCAGGATCAATGATAGCTTTCTTCAGATTTGAATACAATTCATAGACGATGGCAGCAGTGGCGAAGCCAGGAAAAATTTCTTGCGGGGGCCAAAAAAAAATAAAAAATAAATAATATAATATAATATATCTTATATATATTATATATATTCTCTCTCCACTCTCTCCCTCTCTCTCCATCTCTCCATTTCTCTCCATCTCTCCTTTTCTCTCCATCTCTTCCCTCTCTTTCTCTCACTCTCTCTATCACTCCCTCTCACTCTTTCTCTCACTCTTTCTCTCTCTCTCTCTCCACTCTCCTTCTCTCTTTCTCTCTCATCTCTCCTTCTCTCTTTCTCTCTCACTCTCTCTTTCTCTCACTCTCTCACTTTCTCTCACTCTCTCTCTCCTTCTCTCTCTCTCTCCCCTTCTCTCTCTTTCTCTCTCATAAAATTAATTTCTCTCCTCTCCTCTCTCTTTTCTAATAATAATAATAATAATAATGGTTTGGGAATAATAATATCTCTTTTGAATAATAATAATGGTTTGGGAATAATAATAAAAAATAAATAATAATAAATGTCCTTTTATGTATTTCTAAAAATGTGTTTTATTAAATAAAATATGTTTTTAATAAAAATATATCATTTAATAAATAATATATTTATAAATTAATAAATAATATGTCAATAAATAATAAATAAATGTCATTAACTCCTTTCTCCCTCTCTCCTTCTCTCTTTCCTTCTCTCTTTCCCTCTCTTTCTTTCACTCTTTCCCTTTCTTTCTTTCTCTCTTTCCCTCTCTTTCTCTCTCTTTCCCTCTCTTTCTTTCTTTCTTTCCCTCTCTTTCTTTCTCTCTTTCCCTCACTTTCTTTCTCTCTTTCCCTCTCTTTCTTTATCTCTTTCCTTCTCTCTTTCCTTCTCTCTTTCCTTCTCTCTTTTCTTCTCTCTCTATATAATATTATATTTTAAAGAGGTGGAAGGCCTTAATATAAGGGGTTAGGAAATATTTGGGGGGGCCATGGCCCCCCCTTGCCCCCTCTGTCTCCGCCATTGGATGGCAGGATGGAATTTGGCAGTGAATATCGCAGACTGTTGAAAATGGGTGTGATCTAACAACGTAAGGAGATCAACGTTCTCATACTCAACGACACATATGGGAAGTTCAAGAATAACCTTCCGAGGACAGAATGCATGCCACGAAGCTCTAGCTTCTTCGTCCACAAGAACAGGTTGCACATCTGGAAGAAGAACTGGTATCTCAACTGCTCCTATTCCATCTCTTTCTCCCCTATCAACTTCTTTAGCACCACGTAGTGTTCGGCGGTAGGTGACTTGTGCTTACAATAACTCCCTCTTGAACACCTATCAAAACAAACAAACCGTGACATATAAAAAGTACCAAAATCTGATTTCACCCTTCCCTTTTTTTTTTTTTTTTTTTCATTATCCCTGAGGTTTACAAATGACACATCCCAAGAGCTCCTCGGAGGAACTCAAATCGTGTTCTGTCAAGATTTTTGGTAAAAGTATCTGCTAACTGATTTGCTGTAGATATGTACTCCAGATTAATTATCTTTTTTGTCACCAGCTCTCTGATAAAATGGTACCGAATATCAATATGCTTTGTGCTAGAGTGTTGTACTGGGTTTTTGGAGATATCTATTGCACTCATGTTATCACAAAACACTGTCAAACTGTTTTGCTCAAAACCATAATCTGCCAACATTTGCTTCATCCACAGTAATTGAGTACAGTAACTTCCAGTTGCAATGTATTCAGCTTCAGCCGTAGATAAGGATATTGATACCACAAGATTTGTTCCTAGATAGAAACATCCACCAGAGGTACTTTTTCGATCATCAGCATTCCCAACCCAATCAGCGTCATTATATCCTGCAAGTTCTATAGTTGAAGAATTTGAGTAGAATATACCAAGTTCAGTAGTCCCATGTACATACCTCAAAATTCTTTTTACTGCCTGGAGGTGTGATACTTTTGTATTTGCCTGATATCGTGCACACACCCCTACACTGAAGCATAGATCAGGACGACTTGCTGTGAGGTATAATAAGCTTCCAATCATACTTCTGTATAGATGCTGATCAGATCCAACTCCTTCTGAATCTCTATGTAGCTTTTCATTGGTTCCCATTGGAGTGACTTTTGGCTTAGTGTGTTCCATTCCAAATTTTCGGACCATCTCTTTAGCATATTTCTCTTGACTCAGGAAGATACCATTATTCTGCTGTTTGATTTGAAACCCAAGAAAAAATGACAGTTCTCCAACCATGCTCATCTCAAACTCCTGTTTCATAGCTTGAACAAAATCATTTAGTAATGCTCTTTTCGTAGCACTAAAAATCATGTCATCTACATAAATCTGTGTCATTATCATATCTCCATCAATTTGTTTAATAAACAGAGTTTGATCCACATTACCTCGACAATACCCGTGACCAATTAGAAAAGAGGTCAATCGATCATACCAGGCACGTGGTGCCTGCTTTAACCCATATAGTGCCTTAGAGAGTTTGTAGACATGGTTTGGGTTGTGAGGATCTATAAACCCCTTGGGTTTCTCCACAAATACTTCTTTTGAAATATATCCATTTAGAAACGCACTTTTGATGTCCATCTGATAGAGTTTTATCTTTAATTGACATGCTACCGAGATCATCAATCTTATGGCTTCTAATCGAGCTATTGGAGCAAAGGTTTCTTCAAAGTCTACACCTTCTACTTGAGTATACCCTTGGGCGACCAATATGGCTTTGTTTCTGATAATCGTTCCAGCTGCATCTGTTTTATTTTTAAAAACCCATTTAGTACCAATGATGTTGCTATGAACAGGACGTGGTACTAACCTCCAAACCTTGTTTCTTTCAAATTGATGGAATTCTTCCTGCATTGCCTGAACCCAATATTCATCGTTGAGGGCTTCTTCAACCTTCTTTGGTTCCTGTGATGAAGTATAGCACTCAAAACGAAACATATCACGATAATTAATATCAATCCCTCTAGTTTTCCTACCTTCATTGAGTTCTTCAATAATCGCTTCTGTTGCATGATTTTTCTGAATTCTGGAAGAAGGCTTCTTGGTAACACCGAATTTATCTTGTATTGGTGCTCTCACATCTGTCTCAGGAGGTTCACTGAGAGTTTCATCACTTAGCGGCTCTGAAACTCCATCTGAAACACTTATGACTTTTGGATGCTGTCATTCTATATTTGTGACTGTGGAGTGGATAAATCTTCATCTGTTCTCTGAGTTTGAGTATCATCATAAAAAACTGTTACATTGATGGATTCCATAATAACTTGAGTTCTTTTATTGTATACTCGATATGCTCTACTATTTGTTGAATAACACAGAAAGATACCCTCATCATTCCGAGCAGCAAACTTACCAAGTACTTCTCTGTCACACAAAATATAACATCTACTTCCAAAGTTATGAAAATGACTTACCGTAGGTTTTTTACCTTTGTACAACTCATACGGAGTCTTGTGAGTGAAAGGACAGAAGAAGACTCTGTTTGTAATATAACAAGCAGTGTTTATGGCTTCAGCCCTGAGTTTTTCAGGAAGTCCTTTTGAAAGCAGCATATCCCGAGCCATCTCTTGCAGGGTTCTATTCTTTCTTTCTACCACTCCATTCTGTTGTGGTGTTTTTGGAGCAGAGAACGCATGATGAATGCCTCTCTTGTCACAGAATTCAGCAAAGCCTTTGTTTTCAAACTCTCTCCCATGATCACTTCTGAGCCTCATTATCTTTTGAATTGTTTCTCCTTTCTCCATCATCACCTTTGAACAAAGTCTTTGAAAAGACTCGAAAGTATCTGATTTTTCCTTAAGGAAGTCAACCCAACAAAATCGTGAGAAGTCATCCACACAAACGAAAATATACCTTTTTCCTTTGTGACTTGGAGTACGAACTGGTCCCATTAAATCAACATGGAGAAGTTCCAAAGGTCTAGTTGTATTGATTTGAGTGGTGCTTTTGTGTTGTGTCTTATGATGCTTGCCTCGTTGACAGTCACCACAATGCTTATCTCGAATATTTTTTATCTCAGGAAGTCCCTTTACTGCTGCATGTTTGATCAGCTTCTGAATGTGCCTGAAATGGACATGGCCCAATTTCTGATGCCAGATATCTGCACTGTCTAAAGAGGCAGTATAACATTGTAATTTGTCAATCAATTTATAATAGTTATCACTTGTTCGAACTCCTTCCATCAGCCACTAGACACTTTTCACTAGTAAAGTGAACTAGTAACTTTTCATCACATAATTGGCTAATACTAATCAGATTTGCTTTCAGGCCCTGAACAAGTAATACATTCAGTAATCTAGGCAATCCATCAATATTTAAAGTTCCTTTCCCAGTAATTGTACCGTTAGCTCCATCACCAAATGTAACATGGTCATATTCAGTGTAACTTATGTTGCTCAGCAAATCTGATTTGCCAGTCATGTGTCTCGAACATCCACTGTCAAAATACCACACAGAGTTAGTAACTGCTTTCAAAGCATGATTACAAGATACCTTCTTCTGAACCCAAATAAACTTATAATTCAAATGGTTCCTCCGAATCCCTCTGTTGCTATACTTCAGATCTCTGAACAATCTGTAACACTGTGATTGTAAATGTCCCAGATCCTGGCAATAATAGCATCCACTCCTTTTGAATTTTTTATGAGGTCTTTTCTTTTGATATCCTTCTTTAACAAATACTGTTTGTCGTTTGGAGGTGCTCCTAGTATAACCAAGTCCACTCTTATCATTACTTGTTTTTCCACTGCTTAAAATCTCATCCAACTTACCCTTACCTTTCTCCAACTTCTTCAAGATTTGTTGTGTCGAGAATAACTCCTTATGCAATTCTTCAATTTTTTTTTCCTGCAGCTTTAGAGATTCTTCTCTTTTCATCACAGCTATCTGAAGAAACTTTTGAGAAGCTTCTGACTCATTAGGTTTAACAATTAGCTCTCGATTTATATTGGAGCGATTGTTCAGTTTGTCTTTCATACCTTTTAGAAGAGTGATGTTATCCTCGGGTATCTCACGTTGTGGAACATCATCTGGAACTCCTGTAAAGAACACTGTATAACTTTCATCTGAATCTGACGAGTTGTTGTCTGAATCACTCCAGGTCACATTATGAGCCTTCTTTTTCTTCTGTATTGTGGGGCACTCAGCCTGGATATGACCATATCCATCACATCCATGACATTGTACTCTTCTTTGTTCTACATTGTACTCTTCTTTGTTCTGCAGTGAACTTGTCAGGTTTCTTTTCACCATACTTGGAAGGGGTTCCCTGTTTCGAGAATTTCCTGTACGACTTGTTGAAACCTTTACTCAAGTTAGCAATTCTTTATTCCAGTAATTCATTTGATGACTGACCTTGTTTTTTGGTTTCACCAATGAACGCAAAATTCGCTGTCTCAAATGTACACAGTGAACCAATCACTTCATTCAAAGTCATTTTATCAATATTGTTAGCTTCAACAATAAATATGGCTTTCACAGAGAATTTTTTATTTAAAGACCTCAAAACCTTTCTTACCAATCTGTTTTCTGGAAACGGATCTCCAAGTAGTCTTGCTTCATTGTCCAATCTTCTGATCTTTCCATCATACTCTAAGATGGTCGCATATTCTTTCATTTTAATCAATTCAAACTTTGTCATAAGTTGTTGGAGTTTAGCAATTCTTACCGAAGAAGTTCCTTCATAGTGTCTCTCGAGTGATTCCCATGCCTCTTTTGCAGATGCAATAGCTGACATCCTGCTGAATTCCTCCAGGCTAACACCACAGAATATGGCATTAAGCGCTTTTGAATTCAGATTGCTGCTTTTCTTTTCTTCGTCAGTCCAATTCTTTTGTGGCTTATCCAACGTCTTTCCTTCAAGTACAACAGTGGGACGGGACCATCCTTCAAGTACAATGAGCAAGCATCTTCATCTATGCTTTTGATATAAGCAGTCATTCTAGCCTTCTAGTAGGGATAATTTGTTCCTTCTAGAAGGGGTGGACGAGTTGAAGAGCCTCCATCCTTGATTGTGTCTGCCATTTTCACCAGAACTTCCAAATCTCACCACATAATCTGTCTGGTGCCTGCTCTGATACCAATTGAAAAAGTGTTATGATGATGTCAGTTAGTATAAATTAATGAGCGTTAAAACTGCGCTTGGAACTCTGCGTTAAACACCTCGAGAAATAAAGAACAATGCAAACACAAGCAAGTTGTTATCGCAGTCGTGGCTCGCCATACCTCCACCAGCGCGTTAACTGTAGCCGTCTTCCGTTGGTCGGCAAATAACGCTCCCGGCAAGTCTTGGGAGAACCCAAATTGACGGGCAAATCGGTGGGACTATAAGGCTCCACTATGAAAGGCTCGCGTTGTTGCGAAATGAGAAATGTCGCCCGCAGGCAACGGAAGTACTCCACTTCGATCTGAGAAGCATAGTGACCCGGCTTGTCAATAATCGGGCCGGGGGGAAGAGCTTCCGAAGAATACCAGCACCGCACCCCACCACGCCAAAACAGAGAACGAGCCTCCTTCTGGGTGTAGAAGTGAACGTGCACCGGGTTACGGTACAACATCATAAGGGGTCTTTCGCTGTCATCAAAGTCAGCCTCGTGAACACCGAACCGCTGGGCGAGCCATGCAAAAACGAATGGCCAAGGGATTCTCCCCAGATAAAGGTTGTTCAGGCCCCGATAAAGGTTAGCCAAGGCTGCGCTGGCCAGACTGCATTTCTTACCTCCGGCCATGAAACACGCCATCTTGAAGACACTGGCCCTCAGCGCGCCACTCGGCAAGGGGAAGACAGAACGGCAGAGCCATAATGATAGAAAGGCAGCCAGATATACCTCATCTGCAAGGGTGTTGGGAACTCCGAGTTCAGAAAGGGGTTGATCCTGTAGCGCCGAACGGTCACAAATCTGGGAACCAGTCGTCTTTCCGCGGTCAGCCCACGAGTCTTCTATAGGTTGCACATCCCCTTCGGTACGGAACCAAAAGGACACCCACTCAGATATAGGAATCCCAGAGAATCCATCCGAGTTCGAAGCCTTCAAATGACAAAATAGTCGGTAATACTCAAGAAGGAGGTACTGGAGACTCTCGGCCAGCGGCATGGAACGACTCTGAGTAAAATCTGCCACCATCGGAGTCGCATCATCGTAAATACTCCCGAAAAGAGGTAATCTACCGAATCGGTACAGGTCCCATAATGAAATTGACAATTCTCCTTTGCGAGTAAAAACGGTGTTGGTGGAAGAACACCAAACCTCCAAGAAAGAATGCATGACGTTACTGCAACATTGATACGAAAACATGGAGGTCCGAACCGCATGAGTCACGTCAGCCGCTGCCAGTAGCTAGGGACAAGTGTGAAGGATGACGCCTGCCTATTCAAAATAGAAGGGTATATGCTGGGGGCTGGAGCACACCATCGGTTTACCATCCCAAGCATCAAGCCGGTTGCTGTCGATGGAAGTTTTGGCGCGGAGAAACGAACTAGATGGTCATGAATGAGGCTCAGCAAGACATGGCCTACGGTCTGATGTGGAGACGATGAAGCTTCGTCGACCCCTGGGAGATAACAAACTTGATCATCCTCGTCGACAACAAGGCCACTCCACAGGTCATGAACTGCCTTGACTATGGGAGCCGTTATGTCACAACCACCATAGGCCGACGCTCCCCCGAGAGGTAACAACAATGGCTGCTGCTCTCCCTCAGAATCACAGATTCGCAAGCAGTGTTGAGGGGCACCCCTCACGGAGGTCTTGACGTTCGAAAGAGTCAGGCCAAGGAAGGAGAAAGAATTCGATGGAGTAGACATCTGCAACAAAGTATTGAAATCGTCAGCTGAGTTGAAATCAGGTACGCAATCCACCTCTCCCTCAATTCACAAAAAAAGGGGGGCATCCCCCGCGACCAAAAGCAAAGTCGCAGAAAAATAAAGAGGAACCTGCGACAAAAAAAAGAGGAATTGGAGTCGCAAGAAAATAAAAAGGGAGGCGACAAAAAGGACTAGTCGCCGAAAAAAAAAACGGAGAAACAAAAAAAAGAGAGAGGGCAAATCGAAGGGGCACACCGATCCCCTTCTGCTGAAACGAGCAAACCTTCGCGACCGACAACCTAGCCAGATGCGACAAAAAAAAACACTTACAGCACTCGGCGACCGAGCCAAGCGTGATCAGAACAGGAGCACTACACTCGACAATAAAGTCGAGCGCAACACAGCACCAAACCCGCAGCCAACAACAAAAGTCAGCCGCGTTAAAAAAAAAGTTCCCGACGACCGAGCCAGGCACGGTATAACAACTTCGCGCACGACGATAGAGCCTAGCGCGACCAGAACAAACAGCCTCGTGGCTAGCAATTGAACCGGAGGCGAACACATCTCCAGTGACTGATGACCAATGACGGACACAACAAAATGGAGAATTCAGCATCTGGCGACAGTACCAAATGGCGTACACTCGAATCTCAGTGCCGGATGACCGAGTTGGACGTGAAACGAATGTTGTGAAATAACAAAGTTAGTGCCCGACGACCGAGCCGAGCACAACTCAAAGTTTTGCGACCAGCCATACAGCCGGCCGCGATCAAAACCAGTGCCCGACGACCGAGCCGAGCACAACTCAATGCTTCGCGACCAGCCAAACAGCCGACCACGATCAAAATCAGTGCCCGACGACCGAGCCGAGCACAACTCATAGCTTTGCGACCAACCAAACAGCCGGCCGCGATCAAAATCAGTGCCCGGCGACCGAGCCGAGCACAACTCAAAGCTTCGCGACCAGCCAAACAGCCGGCCACGATCAAAATCAATGCCCGACGACCGAGCCGAGCACAACTCAAAGCTTCACGACCAGCCAAACAGTCGGCCGCGATCATAATCAATGCCCGACGACCGAGCCGAGCACAACTCAAAGCTTCGCGACCAGCCAAACAGCCCGTCGCGATCAAAACAAGTGCCCGACAACCGAGCCGAGCGTGGTTCAAAACTTTGCGACGAGAAACAAAGATGGATGCGACCAAACAGCTCCCGGCGACCAAGCCGGGTGCGACCAAAATAGGGGTAAAGCACTCGGTGACCCAACCGGACGCAACAAAAAAAAATCCGCGCCCGATGACTTAGCCAGACGCGACAAAGGAACAATGAAATGCAACACCCGACGATCGAGCCGGGTGCCGTGCAGCAAACTCCTGCGACCGTTGACATAGCCGGACGCAGCCAATCGAAGCCATGTATGTAACTCTTCTCCGAACAAAAAAAAAGAGGCAGTGCGAAAAAAAGAATCCTTCACAAAAGAAAAGCAAGCGACAAAAAGGAGGAGTCGCAGAACAAAAAAAAAAAAATAGCATCGCGACAAAAAGAAGTAGTCGCAGAACAAAAAAAAAACAACATCGCGAAAAAAAGAAGCAGTCACAGAAAAAGAAAAAAAGAGGTACGACAAAAAGAAGCAGTTGCAAGAAAATAAAAGGAGGTCGACACTCGCGCACCAGCAACCAACCCGGCTGCGACCAGACAGGAACTCGCACCCGGCGCCCAAGCCGGGTGTGCTAGCGCAGGAATTCTGCCTCGCCGCAACTCGTCGGGCTCACTCGAATCAAAACCTCGACCCCCGGCGACCAAGGCAGATGTTCAATTTCCCGGCGACTGAGCCGGTCGAAGTTAAAACGAAACTGCAAGATCCGGTGACCGAACCGGATGCGACAACAGCACCCGGTGACCAAGCCGGATGCGACAACATGGAGATCTAACATCCCCACGACCTAGCTGGGGTCACATAAAGCAGAATTCAGAACCCGACTCACTCGAAACAAAACCTCGCGGACAACAACTAAGCCGGACACGACATACATTACTCGGCAACCATGGCCGGGTGCACCAGCACAAGAATTCAGCCTCTCGGTGAGTAGCCGGGTTCAGTCGAATCAAAACCTCGACACCCGGCGACCAAGCCAAGTTGCGCAACAGACTCCAGCGTCTCGGCGACCGAACCAGACGCAAAAAAAAAAAAGGGAGGAGAAACTTTTGCGTCCCGGCGATCGAGCCAGACGCAGCCGAAAATCAAAAGCAGCACCTGACGACTGGGCCAGGTGCGACCAAAACAGAATCCAGCATTCGGCGACCGAGCCGGATGCGACCCAGATCAAACTCCAGTACAAGTCGAAGGAGCCAGGTGCACTTTTGGATTAAATAGTGCACAAAAAGTTGTTAGTCTGTGTCATTGACAAATTGACGGACACCAGGAGTTCGCAAGAAAGCCAGTTCGAGAGAGGTAAGAAAGGTAGGAGTTGAAAATGAGAAGAGAGAAAAAGAAGAAGAAAGAGGGAAGAAGAGAAGAAAAAAAAAAAGAGAGTGGGGACCCCAGCTGACTCGAATTCAATCCGAGGCTGCCGGGAGAGAAAAAAAAAAACTTTACAGTACCTTTCAATTCTGGTTTGTGGAAGATTTCTGACACCAGCTGGGAAGAGACAGAGTCAAATCACAGAGGACAGCAGGCAGCAAGTCGTAGAAAAGTCAAACTCGCAGACTGAAAACACCAAATCGCAGACTGGAAGAGAAACCAAATTCGCAGCCTGCCTCCCAAGTCAAAATTGTAGTCTGGCAGAAACCTTAAATTCGCAGACAGGAGAAGAAGCCAAATTCGCAAACTGATAGAAGATCCAAAATCGGAGCAATCTCCCAATTAGCAAATAGAGTTAGGTCGCAAGGAGCCAAATTCGCTGACAAATTCTTTAGTCATAGTCGCAGACAGTCCCTCAAGCCAGCATCACATAAGACACCCAGAGGGAGGATAAAGACACTAAACCTGATTATCCCAAATTCGCGGGGAGAGGATCAGCAATTTCCCGCTTAAGAAGGGGCTCTCTACGCAGGAAGGTGGGACCCACGTTCCCTCACCTCAACTCCCTGCGAATTGCTCATAAGCCAAACCGTCAACAGAAGGTGAAAGGCCAACTTTGACGAAACAAGCCGGGAGAAGTACCCCAACTCGCTGGTGATTCACAGCAGTCAGGGCGGGCCCCACTGCGCCTATCCCTATGGTCACCCTCTGCCCCGCGTAGAAGAAAGACTGTCGCACTTTGTTCAACCCGCATCAACTCTTTGACGCGGCCCGGAGGAGTGCCTCTCAAGTCAAAGTCGCCGAAAATCGCAAAAATTATCAAAATTCGTCGCAACGGCTTCCTTGAAGTACCAAACGACATATAACCACAACACGGAGAAAGGACATTCCAATCGAGTTAGCCAAAACTCGTCTAAATGGAGCTGCACTTCTCTCCAGCACGACAATCAGGCCGCCGAAGCTACGTTTCTCTTCGATGCGACTGACCCTACTTCCCCACACCATCTACCTCCTTCTCTCAATTCGAAATAAGAAGAAAAGCAGGTTGCCAGGTCGCGAAATGCAATCAAACCGAAGCAAAACAGTCATGCTTCACTTCAGTTCACGACATAGTTCTCCGGAGCGATCCTCCAAGTTGTCGAAACTTGCTGAAGCCAACAGAATCCGTCGACATTGTCAGAAGGACCGGCCAGTGGTCTCTAAGGTATCTCGCCAAGTTCACCTTTCTCTTCGGCGCGCAACCAACGTATTTGGAACAACATTCGACCGCGGCAATCAAGTAAGATACAACCTCTATTCAGTCGACTTCAATTCAGCATCGATGCTCAAACCCGAGCAATACTTCTGCTCAGGTATTCATCATCGTCTCTCTATACCGTACATACTCTACATGTACGAGTATAAAAAAAAAGGGAAAATCGAAAAAAGCAAACAACATAAAATAGCAAGAGAGCAAAAAAAAAAAAAAAAATATATACAAGTGTACAGAAATATACACTGTCCTAAAAAAGCAAGAGGACGGAAATGAATACGTACACAAAAGATAAACGATCCTAAAAGAGTAAGAGGATCGACGAAAAAAAAAAAAGAAAAGAATGTTGTGAGTGTGTGTTCTTCTTCACATTCAAAACTTGATCATTTTCTAAAAAAGGTCAAGTCTCGAAGGGGACAATTTGTATGCAGCAAAATGTGGCTGGCCCAAATTCGATTAGCCCAAATGCCCATCGATCCAATAAACGATCGTCGTGGGTAGGCTCTGTCGCTTTTCAAAAGCATCCACCGCAGTCCATCGTCGGGTCCAGCCATATCGCCACGTCAGCAATACAGTCAGCAAAAAATTCGCTGCGTCAGCACCAGTCAGCAACCAGGTCACGTTGCTGCACAACTCAGAAACCAATGACTTGGCCTCCAACGATGAAAACTAGAACAACGATCCTCATCCGATGGATCTAGAGGAGAAAAGTCTCCTGGTCATCCTCCTCTCTCAACTTCAACAGCAGAAAGGGGATCGCGATCCCCTTTCCCAGGAGAAAGCCCCAACGACTGTATAGACAGGCTACAAAAAAGCCAGAAAGTCCCTGTCGCAGGGGTTGGAAAAAATCAAATTTGAGAGCATTCTAGCCGAGAAATCACTCCACGCACAGAGCTTCTCTCTAAAAAACGAAGGTCTAAAAACTCCACTGAGAAGAAACTCCACACGTAGAAGCTTTCGAGCCATAGAAGTCAAGCAACTCGCACTACGTCGCAACTCAACAGTTCAACCGGAGCAGCTCTACACGTTTGCCGACAACGTAAGAAGTCGATACACGCGGAGC
This sequence comes from Aristolochia fimbriata, assembly GCA_019845555.1. Taxonomy (NCBI): domain Eukaryota; kingdom Viridiplantae; phylum Streptophyta; class Magnoliopsida; order Piperales; family Aristolochiaceae; genus Aristolochia; species Aristolochia fimbriata. The sequence continues at coordinate 16,974,395 of CM034081.1, forward strand.
ACAAATACCTCCGTTCGACCAACAAAAGCCACAACAGTTCGTGCATAATCGTTCCTACAACTCGAGTTTCGACGACATCTTCGCCAGAAGCTTCAACTTCGCCAAAATTGTAACGGAGATCGAATCAGAGGAATACCACAAATTTTCTAACACTCACACCCAAATTATACCACAAATTATTCTGATATAATCGAATTACTCTCTCGATCGCGCCCTTTCGCGGGCCGACGAATTTTTGGTGAAACAATATGTAATATTTCTATAAAAAAAGTAAAAATAATGCTACTTACAGTTGTTTCACCGAAAATCCGCCGGTCCGCGAAGAGGCGCGACCGAGAGAATATGTCGATTACTTTAGAATAAATGTGTTACAGGGTGTGGTGTAAATATCAGAAATTACGAGTACAATCTCCTATGCTTCCTCTGAGTCGATCTCCGTAGGTATTTGGTGAAGTCGAAACCTTCGCGAACAAGCAAATGTCGAACTCAAGTTGCGGGAACCAGCTACACGAAATGTTGTGGCTTTGGTCGATCGAACGGAGGTATTTCTGCTCCGCGTGTATCGACTTATGATGCTGCCGATAGTCGTGTGGGACTGCTTCGCGTGAACTGATAGAACGATGAACTGCGAGTCGTTTGGCTTCGGGGGTCTGAGGGAACCTCTTTGTACGTGAGAACTTCTCTTCCGAAAGGGGTTTGAGTCCTTCGGTTTAGAGAGAGAGAGTACTTCACTTTGTCAAAATTTGGGAATTGATTTCTCCACCTGTGGACAGGGAACTTCTGGCCATTTGTAGTCGGTCTGTGTAGCTATTGATAGACGTTGCTTGGGAATGGGGATCACGATCCTCATTCTGCTGTGAAGTTGAGGAAGAAGAGGGGAAGAGGGAGACCAGGATCACGGCCCTCCTTTCACTCCTTTGGTTAAAGACTGAAGCTGACAGTTGATTGCTGACGATGCGTGCTGACGAGTGCCGACTCGACAATTTTTGCTGACGAGGGTGTCGACTGTACTGGTGACGTGGCGGCGCTGTTGAACTTTGTGGTGGGCCGCTGCGATGAACTTTGATGATGAACTTTGATGACGAATAAAGCCTACCCACGATCGTTGTTTGATGGATCGATAGGTTGCTGGACTCATCAAATTTGGCCCACGCACATTTTGGTGCGTACAGATTGCCCCCTTCGAGACTTGATCGTTCGGGAAGAACGAGCTGGTGTCGAATTTGAAGAACACAACACACACACACTCTCCTTTTTTTTTTTTTTTTGGATCCTCTTGCTCTTTTAGGATCATTTGTATACTGTTTGTTCGTCCTCTTACTCTTTTAGGACGTTGTTTAACTTTTTGTATACTCAGATATATACTTTTTTTTTTTGCCGTACTGAAGTTAGACATGGAACGAATGTTCCTGAGTAGAAGAAAGTACTCAGGTGGCAATGAATGTCGTGGATATCAACTTACTTGATCATCTCCTTCGTATATGTCGTCGGAGGATTTCGGCGACGGTATTAGGTACTTTTGAAGGAAATGCTGGCGAAGGACTTCGGTGACTTCCGTCGGCAGGTTGCTTCCTGTTTGGAGAAGAACTGTTGTGAAATGAATCATCGCTCGACACTATGGTCGAACGATTTGAGAGGAACTTGTTTTGAATTCTGACTCTGGAGGAGAGACGCTAGCGATGAAATTTCACCATTTTCGGTTGCTCTGGTCAGACTGTTTTCGTTATTGTCAGTTGTCGTCTGGAGAGTGAGTTTGAATGGTTAGAAGAATCTCTTCCTGTTCTTACTGGGCATGAACGAAGCTGCTGCCGATCCTGGTTATGCGGTCTGAGGCTACACGAATTTCTCGTAGCTTTCGGTTTGGACTGCACAACTTTAGAAACGTTCATCACCACGATCTCTTTTGTCCTCGTGGTTGAGTCCTTTTCCGTAAGCCGAAGCAGTTATAAGGAATGGGGTCCACCAAGGCTTAGTAACGATCCTGGGGTTGTCGTCTGATCGGGTCCCTATGTAGAGTTTCACGATAAGGGAAATTCCGTGCGGAAGAGATCGAATCCCTTTTAAAAAGGGACTGCCGCCTTCTCCCAAATTCGAAGGAAACCCTTCGAGTTCTTCGATATATAAAGTACCTTGAGTCTTGGGTAGTTCACTGTACGAACCTCGTAGTGCAACCCTTTTGAGTTTTTCGCCCCTGTTGCGTTCTCCATCTGAAGTTCCACATCCTTCGGTTGTGTGTGTCTGCGACCGATTCTTGGAGATTCTGTTCGCGCTTCTGGTTCTAGGAGAGTACTTGTTGACGAAGAGTCTTTCCTTTCAGTGAATCTCTGCTTTCATCTCTTCTCTCACGTCGGACGTCTCACTCGCACTAAGTTTGAAAGGTACCTACGAGATTCTCTTTTTCTTTTTCCTTCTCCCGGCAACCTCGTTTAGATTTTGAGTCAGCCGGGGTCTTGCTCTCTTTTCTTTTCTTCTTTGTCCCTTCTTTTACCCTTCTTCTTTTTCTCTCCTCTCCTTTTCAACTCCTTCTTCTTGTCGCGACGACTTCTTTTTGTCGCGGTCTAGGTATTTTGCTCTCTTGCTGTTTTAGAGCTTTTTCTCATTTTTTTTTGTGCGACGGCTTCTTTTTGTCGCTGCTCTTTTCCTTCTCTCTTTTGTTTTGGGTTTTCGATACGTACCTTGTTTTGAACTTTTTCCTTTGAGCGTTGCCGGAGTCCGTCATCTTGTTGGTGTAGATGATCGATTTCCTTCCGCGAGGTTTTCGGTTGGGGAATGTGCCCGACTTAGTTGTTGGGTACCGGTTCTTCCTCTTCCGATGGTTTTACTCTGGGGAACACTGGTTGGGTCGCTGGGGTGATGGTCTGTTCTTCACTTTTTTTTTTGTTTTTTTGCTGAAAATGCGCCGGTCGTTCCTCTGTGGGTGGTCGAACACTGTCGTCGTTTCGACTTCGGCCGGCTCAGTTGTCGGGGAGGGGCCTCTGTTCCGTTCGCCTTCTTCGAAAGTTTCTTTTCGACTTGACCGGCCGGTTTGTCAGACGTCTCGTCTCAGCCTATCATCGGTGGCTTGGCCGTCACGTTTCGACTTCCGCGGCTCACCATGATTACTGAGGTACGAGTTGGCATGGCTACCTCATTTTCTGGTGATGGCTTCTTCGGAACTTCGTTTTTTTCTTTTTTTTTTAACGATGACTTCTTTTTGTCGCAGTCTTTTCGTGACGGCTTCTTTTTGTCACTACCTCCCCTTTTTTTTTTTTTTTTTGTTCAGGGAAGAGTCACTTACCTGACCTCGCCTGAGCGTGTTCGACTCGGTTGCCCAGCGCGGTTATCCCTTTTTGTCTTGGTCGCGCTGTGGCTTTGGCTCATGTCCGGCTCAGTTGCCGGGGTGATAGCTGACGATGTGGTTAACCGTAGAGCTCCATATAATGCTCGGCTTGGCATAGAGTATCGTCTTCCATGGCATTCGTTTCCCGTCCGACTTTGACGTCCGGCATGGGGATTCGCAAATGCGAATGTTCGGTGATAGTCCCGGGCATTGAAGCCCTGTGATGCTCTGGTTTGTGGTTGAGCGTTGGGAATCCAGTTTTGTTCACCTCCGATTTGTTGGCCGCGAGGATGCTGGCTTCTATCGCTGTCTGTCTCGAGGCTGCATTTGTGTTAGCCGTAGAGAGAGAGAATTTTTTTTTTGCCGCGGCTTTGATTTGCTTTTGCCGCTGTTCACATCCCCCTTTTTTTTACGATCATTTTTTTTTTTTTGATCGCGATGTGAATACACAGACTTCTTTCTTCTCCCTTTTTTTTTAAGATAGTTTGCGTACCTGATTTTTTTTTTTTGAACTGACGATTCTGATGTTTCTGTCGCTTTGCAGATGTCTTTCCCATCGCTTACTGTTACGTTCCTCGACCTCGTCCTCTCTAACGTCCGGGTGCCGGTGAGAGGCACGCTCCGAGAGTGAGTGCATATCAGCGATACGCAAGGAGGCAGGGAAATTTTGCTGTCTGTGGGTTTGCCTTCTGCCCTTGGAGGGCGTGACGTACGAGTTCATTTAACTGGGACAGCTTGCGAGCTCTGGAGCCGTCCGGTTGTGAACGGGGATGATCAAATTTGCTTTCTCCCCGGCGTCGGTGAGGCTCCGGCTCCTCCGCACGAAGCTCAGGGTGCTATTTTGATGAGCCCCATGCACGACACGTTGGTGAAGTTTTCTCCTCCTGAGCTCTCTATCAGTAGCAGCAGCTTCGGCCCTTGGGAAGCGAGAAGCATGGATATCGTAAGCCCACGATATGTAGCTTATTACTTTGAGTGGGCCGATGTCGTCCTGCGTACGTGCTCGGAGCGTCTGGCGGCAGTCGACCTATTGTATGCCGTACGAGCCTCCATGTTTCGTTGTAGCTGTTGTTGTAACGTCGTCACGGCTTTCACGGAAGTCTGGTGTTCTGCCACCAATTCCATCTTCACCCGGGAGGGAGAATTGTCGATTTCTCTTTGGGATCTCCATCGCCTCGGTGGGCTTCCCGTCTTCGAAGGTATTTTTGACGAGTCCGTTGGCTGCTGGATTATAAGCCGTTGAGGTCCGTTGTTGTATGCGAAATTTTTCGCAAAAAGGGTCCATGACTTTATTTTTGAATGGTGTACCGTTGTCTGTCATTACGTATCGGGTAACTCCATATCGATAAATGATTTGTGTTCTAATGAAGTCGACGACGGTCGTAGCTTTCACTTCTCGGTAAGCGGCTGCTTCGGCCCATTTTGAGAAGTAGTCGGTGGCAGCCAGGATGTACTGCCGGTCAGAGTCGGACTTAGGCGAGATGGGGCCAATGATGTCCATCCCCCAAGCCTCGAATGGCCATGATGCGACAGTCGGGTGAAGAGGTTCTGGCGCCTGGTGTATGTAATCGGCGTGGATCTGACACTGTTTGCTGGTTCGAGCCATTTCGATGGCGTCCCTGAGCATCGACGGCCAGTAATAGCCCAGTCGTTTGACTTGTAGGTGGAGCTTCGGGCCGGCTTGGTGCGCCCCACAGATTCCAATGTGTGTCTCTTTGAGGACTTGCGATCCTTCCTCCTTTGACAGGCACCGAAGAAGCAGACCTTCATATGACCTCCGGTAAAGTATGTCGTGGATGAAAACATACCTTGGGGCTGCCCTCCGAATCTGGACTCGTTCTAGCAGGTCGATAGGAAGTGCACCGTGACGAAGGAAGTTTACGATAGGTTCGCGCCAATCTCGAGCTTCGCTTTGGCTGGCTGAGATAGGGAGGGATTCCTCTATTTTGTCTGTTTGGTCTTCTTCTATTTCTTCTTCGGCTGGTGGAGGGATGACCCATTGTTCACAAACGGGAACTTGGTTCGGTCGTTCATCCAAGTGTGCTAAGCTGGCAGCAATGCCGGCTAATGCGTCGGCTGGCCCATTCTCAGAGCGAGGGACATGATGGAGTGAAACTTCCGGGATTTGGGCCAGAACTTCACCGGCATATCTCCAGAGAGGTTCGAGCTCGCGTTTCTTTACCTCAAATTCGCCAGAGAGTTGCTTGATAACGAGAGCTGAATTGTCGTAGATGTGTAGTTGCGGCAATTTCATTTCGACTGCCATGCCAAGGCCAAGGAGGATGGCTTGATACTCTGCTTCGTTGTTCGAGCAAGTCTGAGTAAGCACGAATGAGTATGGGAGTAGATCCTTGCTCGGTGAGATAAACAGAACACCGGCACCGGCTCCGCTTCTTCGTGCCGCACCGTCGAAGTACATCTCCCAGGGGGAAGTATCTCGACCAGGAGATTTCCTCATCCGGGAATTCTTCTGATATCTCCCATTCAGCCGGTATCGGATGGTCTGCCAGGAAATTGGCTAATGCTTGCCCTTTGATTGCTCTTTGCGGCACGAAATCAATTTCGAATTCGGAGAGGAGCAGCGCCCATTTTGCCAGTCGGCCGGAGAGAATTGGTCGTGACATAATGTACTTCAGTGGGTCGGCCCTTGAAATAAGTTTCGTTGAATGTGCCAGGAGATAGTGACGGAGCTTTTGAACAGCGAAGACCAGTGCTAGGCATGTCTTCTCGATCGGTGTATAGTTGAGCTCGGCGCCTACCAGTGTTCGGCTGAGATAATACAGAGAACGTTCTTTTTTGTCCTCATCACATTGACCCAGGAGGGCGCCCACCGATTTTTCCTGTGCCACGATGTACAACAGCAGCGGTTTGTCGACGATTGGAGCTACGAGCGCTGGTGGTTTGGTGAGATATGCCTTTATGTTGTTAAAGCGTTCCGACAAGAATCATCCCACTCGAACGGCGTACCTTTCTTTAACAGACGACTGAAGGGTTGGCATCTCCCGGCAAGGTTCGAGATGAAACGTCGAATGTACGCCAGGTGACCTTGGAAGCTTTTAAGCTCGGAAACGTTTCTGGGCTCCGACATCTTTTGAATGGCGTCGATTTTCGATTGGTCGATTTCGATTCCTCTATGGTGGACGAGGAACCCCAAAAATTTGCCTGAGGTGACGCCGAAGGCGCACTTCAGCGGATTCATTGTGAGTTGAAACCGCCGAAGTCTCTCGAACACTGCCCTGAGGTCGAGGAGATGGTCTGACCTCTGCTTTGTCTTTACCACCAGATCGTCGACATAACATTCGACGCGTTTGTGCAGGAAGTCGTCGAAGATATTCTGCATTGCTCGCTGGTATGTTGCGCCGGCATTCTTGAACCCGAACGGCATAACTTTGTAGCAGAAAATACCTTTTGGAGTGCGGAATGCGGTGAGTTCCTCATCCTTCGGGTCCATCCGAATTTGGTTGTAGCCGGAGGATCCGTCCATGAAAGATAGAGCTTCATGACCGGTTGTCGCGTCGACCATAAGTTCGGTAATTGGCAGAGGGAAGTCATCCTTCGGACACGCCTTACTCAAATCTCGAAAGTCGACGCAGACTCGGATTTGGCCGGTCTTTTTCTTGACCGGGACGATGTTTGCGATCCAGGACTGGTACTTCACCTCTCTAATGAAATTTGCCGCGATCAACTTGTCGACCTCCTTTTCAATTTCTGGCACCAGCTCTGGCCGGAACCGTCGTTGTGATTGCTTCACCGGCCGAACAGAGGGATGAACCGCCAATTTGTGGACTGCCACACGCGGGTTGAGGCCGGGCATCTCTGTGTAATTCCAGGCAAAGATATCACGATATTCGCGAAGCAATGCCATGTATTCAACTTCTTCTTCGGCCATCAGTGAAGCGCTGAGGAATGTCGGCCTCGGATCCTCTGTTGTGCCCAAGTCGACTTTCTTTAATTCGTCGACGGTTAACTGGCCTCCTTCTTTGAATTCAGTTGGAGCCTCCTTCAAGACGAATTCCTCTTCTTCCTCTTGGTTGTCGTCGACGACAGAGATGTGATTCACCATTACCGAGTCGTATGCGCGAGCTCGTGTGAGGGCTGCTTTCAAAGTATAGATGACGACTGGGCCGTCGTCTTCCTTTGGTCGACGTTGATTGATGGCCGCTTTGGTATAAATGATCACCGGCTTTGAAGTATTTTGTTTCTCCGTTGGAATTTGGCCAACTGAGACTTGGTGCACATTTGCCGATGACTTTCTAGTTATCTTGACCAGCTTTGCTTGGGCTGTATAGATTTTGATTGGTTTTGGGTTCTCGTAGCCGAGGCCCAGGCGGCCTTGACTGATGCAGTGCCCTTCGTTCTTCAATTTCTCCTGCTCTGGAATGAAGACGGGTAAGGTCACGGGAGGTTTTGCATGAATCTCGTCTTTTGTAAGATTGCCCCCTGCTCTGGCCATCAAACGGTAGGCGTTCGGGTCGAAGCCTTCGTTTGAGCGTGTAGCCGGTAACTGTTGCTGGCTCGGCCATTGCTTCACGATACTTCGTTCCTCTAATTTTGGTAGAGGAAGCGTGACCTTTTCTGACAAAGGGGTCGGCTGGAATTTGTTGCAGGCGACTAGGGGAGCTTCTCCTTTCTTCCTTTAACGGCGTGGAATGTATCGTGGGATGGGTATGTTCGCGCCCGATTTGGTGTAGGCGTGGACTGTGGCCGGTTTAGGGCCGTGTGCCGGCTGTTTTTTGAGATACGCCCCTCGTCATGGTCTGCTTAGGCGATATAGTTTGCGTCGGGAGCTCTGCGGTTTTGTGTGGGCTCGCGGCGGCTGTTTTGATGTTGCATCCTGCGCCCGGTTGTTTGGGCGGTGTAGCCTGCGTCGTGGTGTTTTTGGCGTTAAGCTGCTTGGTTCGACCAAGGTGACGATTTGACCGTCCGGCCTGGTCGCCGATAGAACTTAGCATCTGCGAACGATGCCTCTCGCTTCGTGAATGGGCTTTTCGTCCGGCATACACCGTCTTACGCTTCGCCGTTTTCCCGGTTTCTTGAAGCACCGATGGAGTGTGGAAGGTACAACTCCATTAGAATGAAGCCACGGTCGACCCGGGAGCAAGTTGTAAGACGCCCCGAGTCGATGACTTGAAGAGGCGTGTCGGCTATCATGTCTCCAATATGCAGCTTGAGATTCGTCATCCCGAGTGTTCTCTGGCCCTCCTGGTTGAAACCTTGAATGAGGAGAGAACTTGGAGAGAGGTCGCCGGCAGATAGACCAATATTCTTCATCGTGCGGATGGGCAGAATGTTGACTGCAGATCCGCAGTCGATGAGGATACGGTTGATTTTGTGGTCCCTGATGTAGCCGGAAACGAATAACGGCCTGTTGTGATTTCTCATCCCCAATTGTGCGTCTTCTTCCCAGAATGTGATGCACGGCGGGCATGTGACGGCCAATGATTCCTCCGACTTTGTTAGGTGCGCTTTGGTATAAGCGTCTTCCTCCTCTTTTCGCAAAGGAGGGCTTAACCCGACTTTCCGCAGGTCGTGCTTTCTCATCAGCAACGTCTCGAGCTCAGCTTTGAGTTCCTCTGGTTTGGCGAGGACCCGGATTAAGGCTTGCCTTGACCTGATGTCTAAGTCGAGATCATCCTTTATCTCATTGAGATGTGAGATTTGTTTGAGCGACGTCTCGAGGTCATCGCATTCGACGACTGGTCTTTTGCCTTTCTCTTTCGTTGCTGTTTGCTCGGGAGGAGCTGTTGAGCAGGTCGCCACCATTGCAGGCGGCGAGAGGAACTCCTTCGGGAAGAACTCCGCCAATGTGACGGGTCTTCTTTTCTTTTTGTTTGCCCCCTGGACGTTAGTCCTAGGAGCTTTTCTTTGACGTTTCGCGGCTCTTTTGTTTGGCCACTTTGCTTTTGTTTTGATGGTCACCGGTGCCAGTTCGATTTCTCGAATAGGCTTCTTTCTCCGGGTGACCAAGATCCACCCCTCTGCGTCGGTTGCAGCTCTTTCGCGGGGTGCCAGTTTTGGTACGACCTTAGCCGGTGGTCGTCTGTTGTTGTACGGTCGGCTGGAGGAACCGGGCTTTGGTCGGTACTCCTTCTTCGTGATCTGCTTCTTGTTTAGCCGGGTTAGCTGGTTCGGCTCGTCTCGGATGGAGATGGCATATGAGGAGGCTGTGTTTTTAGCTCCTTCGATTTCAATACGGCCTTGCACCGCCAGCTCCATGATGCGGTCCTTCAAGACGAAGCATTTCTCCGTCGAGTGCCCAACCAGTCGATGGTATTTGCAAAAATTTGGATCTTTGCTTTTGGATTGGTCATCAGGTCTTTTGATTTCTGGCAGCCTCAGTAGTTGATTTTCAAGCAGCTGGTCGAGCATGATGGGAACGTCGGCGTCGGCAAAGGGGTATGTCTTTGCCTGTCGTTCTTCCAGTGTCGGCTTCTTGAAGCCTCCCGTCGATTGTCGTGGGAGGTAGGTCGGCTTAACCCTACTTCCGACCTTGATCGGTTCGACAGTATTTGTTGCGAAAGAGGATTTCGTTTTCTCTTTCGTCTCTTTTAGTACAGTCGTAACGGGTGCCTTTCCTTTTTTGCGTGGATCGGCGGAAGAGGATCCTTCTTCTCCTCGTTCTTCCATGAAAATCTCCATGTTGTGAGCTTCTGTTGCGAGCTCTTGGAAGTCATTCGGCCTCCGGCTACGGATGTAGCGCAGGAGCTCCCAGTGCATTCCCCATGAGCACATCTCGATCTCAGCTTCGAGGGAGAGATTTGAGCTTTCTTTGCAGTTTAGGCTCAAATTTCTCCATCGGTTGATGTAATCGACCACTTTTTCGCCCTTCTTCTGTTTGAGAATGGCGATCTCGACTAGAGTGACGGTGCGTCGGGTACTGTAGAACCGACTGAGGAATTCACTCTCCAGTTGTTCCCAGCTGTCAATCGACTCTTGGGGTAGCTCGATGTACCAGTCGAAGGTGTTTCCTTTCAGTGACCGGCCAAACTGTTTTACCAGTAGATCGCTGTCGGTGCCGGCGTTGTTGCAGGTTTCGATGAAATAAGCGACGTGCTGCTTTGGGTGGCCGTCGCCGTTAAATTATTGAAACTTGGGAGGGTGATAGCCGATCGGCATTGGGATATTCTGGATCCTCTGTGTGTACGGTCTCTTGTAGGCGACTGATTTGTGGTCGCCAGCGCTGTTTTGTACTGCACGGTTGATGAGCTCTGTAATGGAATCAAGGGTAAAAGCAGATGGATCCACTTCGGGTCGGCCTCTGCGGATGGCTACTGGAGCGACGGGTGGCAGCTCGTCATCGGAGGAAGAGTCTTCTCGCGGTAGGCCGGCTGAGGCGCTGGTAGTCGGCCGATTTCGGTCGACTTCTTGAGAGATGCCACCAGTGTTATTGGTGGCTGTGCCCATTTCAAGCCGTTCACACATCTTCGCGATCTGATCATTGCGAGCAGCTAGTTGAGCATCACGGGCTGCAAGTTGCGCATCTTTTATGCGCTGTTGTTCGCTTTGCTCCTTCAGTGCAGCCTGCATTTCGGCAAGCTGTTCTTCAATCGTCTTGGCCGAAGTTGTCATTGCGGCCATCTTGACGGTTTGCGTCGGAGTAATTATTATTGACGCGGCTTGGAGATATGAAGTCGTTGTCGGCGATTTCATTGGAGAGGTGGGGGACCGATCAGAGGGACTAGTCGCAGGTTGATTGCGGGATGTGGCTCTGGGGGGTGACTGGCTTGCAGTGGCAGCCACTGGTGAGAGTCAGCGAGATGGAATGGGCGATGTGGCGACAGGGGAGACCGCTGATGTTTGTGGGTGAGGTGAGCGGATAGGTGGCGGACCAGCAGCTGCGTTAAGTGCGGCTAGAAAGTCGTGTGAGACCAACATAACCGGCGAATTGTCTGTGGCCGATGTTCTCTGTACAGAGGAGGTCGGCAATGGATGTGTCTTTGTCGTAGAGGGTGAAGGAATGCCCCCACTCTGTTCGTATTGCTGCACCAAGGCAGGGACAATAGAGGTTCTTCGCGGCGGTGGTGATTGCGCTGGGCTGACAGTTGGGCTGCGAGGAGGAGGTGAGGCGGCGATGGCCAGGTATGTTGGTCTGGCCATTGCTGGTAATAGTTTGGCTGCGACCGTAGCTGGTTTGTTGGAGGCCGCGGTAGCCTGTGGCACGAATAAGGCGCTTAGCCGGCGTGCGTCGCGCATGAAAGGAGCTTGTCCAGCAGACAAATTCCTGGTCATTGCTCTCGTCACTGGGCGGGTGGCCGGTGGCGGTGAGGTAGGGACGCGGACATTGGCCAGAGATGCGACAGCGGATTTGTGAGCCCCAATAGTTGAACCTGCGGTCGCGATGGGGCGCGGTTGGGTAGAGCTCGAGGAGGCGGTTTGCTTACCCCCACTGTTGTTGTTGTTGGCGTTGTTGGCCATGGCTGAAGGTTGGAGATATTTTTTTTGGACGGAGAAAGAGATGAGAGGTAGGAAATGTCCCACCGGGTATGCCAAATCTGTTTCACCGAAAATCCGCCGGTCCGCGAAGAGGCGCGACCGAGAGAATATGTCGATTACTTTAGAATAAATGTGTTACAGGGTGTGGTGTAAATATCAGAAATTGCGAGTACAATCTCCTATGCTTCCTCTGATTCGATCTCCGTAGGTATTTGGTGAAGTCGAAACCTTCGCGAAGGAGCGAATGTCGAACTCAAGTTGCGGGAACCGGTGTACACCTAACCGCTGTGGCTTTGGTCGGTCGAACGGAGGTATTTGTGCTCCGCGTGTATCGACTTATGACGCTGCCGATAGTCGTGTGGGACTGCTTCGCGTGAACTGATAGAATGACGAATCTACTGGTCGCTTTGGCTTGGGGGGTCCGAGGGAACCTCTTTATGCGTGAGAACTTCTCTTCGAAAGGGGTTTGAGTCCTTCGGTTTAGAGAGAGAGAGTACTTCACTTTGTCGGAATTTGGGAATTGATTTCTCCACCGTGGACAGGGAACTTCGGCCATTTGTAGCCGGTCCGTGTAGCTATTGATAGACGTTGCACGGGAATGGGGATCACGATCCTCATTCTCACCGTGAAGTTGAGGAAGAAGAGGGGAAGAGGGAGACCAGGATCGCAACCCTCCTTTCACTCCTTTGGTTAAAGACCTAAGGCGGTAGTTGATTGCTGACGATGCGCGTCTTGCGAAGTGCCGACTTCGACAATTTCTGGCCGACGCGAGGGTGTCGATCGCATCGGTGGCGTGGCGGCGTTGAACTTTGTGGTGGGCCGCTGCGACGAACTTTGATGATGAACTTTGATGACGAATAAAGCCTACCCACGATCGTTGTTTGATGGATCGATAGGTTGCTGGACTCATCGAATTTGGGCCACGCACATTTTGGTGCGTACAACAGTGAACTGGGCCGAGTCAGTAGAACTGAGCTAGCTTTCGGTTCTGGTTCAACCGAGTCAGATCGGCCGGTTGGGTTTGGTTTGGTTTTCAAAACACTGGTTACACTTTCATTATATCAAACCTTCAATAATTTTAGACTTGTAGGGAATATTTTCGTAACAAAAATATGAAGTTAATTATCGGTAAAATTTGGATTTATGTCGATTATTAAACGTTCCAGCTTTCACGGTTGCATAATTGCATTAGGGCCTAAAATAAGAGTCCATGCTTTAGGGCAAGGAGAGAAGCATATTTCGGCCACCAAAAAAATAAAAAAATAAAAAAAAAATGAGAAAGTATGAAGAAGAAGGAGAGATGCATATTTATCGGAAATTCCCTTTCGATTGCTGTTTGGCGGGGTTATGTTCGAAGTTCGAAGCCGTCTGCTGGAGTTCGCGCCTGACCGGAGTTTCAAACATTCTACCCATGTCCGATTTTGCCTGCTTGTAAGTTGTAACCACTACAGATGAATCCCCACTCTCTCGTTTCCATTCTCCATTCTTCTGTCACCCTTCATGTCGAGGACCCTTCTCTCTCGCATCAAACCCGGCACCAGACAGTCTCGTCCTCCTTGTCCTCCTGCCGCGAGGCTTCTTCTTCAATTTGCGGATGTCGCTTCTGAAATCATAAGAAGTGAGGATCCCCAATGGAAAGAACTTCTGGAGGATCACTTCTCGCAGTCCCCAGATATCTCTGTTTCCGACGTCCTCGATCGGATTCGCGACGACGGACTATGCCTCAAACTCTTCAACTGGGCGTCACATTCCTCACGCGTTGCTCGTGCCGACTCTCCCGCGTACTCGTCGCTCCTCAAGATCTTGGCTCGATCAGGTAAGTTCACCGAAATCGATCTGTTGTTGGAAACAATGGTGAAGGATGGAATGACCCCGTCCAGGGGGGCGTTTGATGCTCTCATTATTGCCTTCTCTTATTCGGGTCGCATCAACAAAGCTCTCGATTTATACTCTAGTGGTAAAAAGACTTCACAACCTTTACCTGATACCTACACATGTAACGCTTTGCTCGATGCTTTGGTGAAATCTCGCCGGATTGATACCGCTCTCAAAGCGTATGAAGAAATGCTTAAACAAGGTGCGGGTGATAATTTTAGTACTTGTATATTGGTCAAGGGTTTATGCAAAATAGGGAAGGTTGAGGAAGGTCAAAAACTAATAGAGGATCGGTGGGGGCAAGGTTGTATTCCCAACGTAGTGTTTTACAACACTCTCATCAATGGCTACTGCATTAAAGGAGCTGTTTCAAAAGCTTATGATCTTTTTGAAAGTATGAAACTGAAAGGATTTGTTCCCACGGTGGTATCATATGGAACAATCATAAATGGTTTTTGCAAAGAAGGGAGCTTTAAGGTAATTGATCGGCTTTTGGATGAGATGAAGAGTAGGGGTTTAGATTTAAATGTGTATATATATAATAATCTTATTGATGCAAAGTGTAAACATTGGTCTTTTGCTGAGGGGATTGAGACTTTTAGGAGGATGGTTGAGTCTGGCTGTAAGCCTGATATTGGCACATATAATACCTTGATTTCATGTTCTTGTCGAGAAGGAAAGCTTCAAGAAGCTGATGATATTTTAAAGGAAGTGATGAAGAAGGGGTTCAAACCAAACAGACTGACTTACACTCCTCTTCTACAAGGCTACTGCAAAAAGGGTGAAATTGTTAGGGCAACAAATTTGCTAATTGAAATGATAGAAAAAGGGAATATGCCAGATGTAGTTACTTTTGGTACTCTTGTACATGGACTTGTCTCTGCAGGCAAGGTTGATGAAGCATTGTCCGTTCGCAATAGAATGATGGAAAGAGGAATACGTCCAGATGCAGCAATCTATAATGTTTTAATGAGTGGCCTTTGCAAGAAAGGGAGGTTACAGGTTGCAAAAGAGTTGCTGAGTGAGATGATTGACCATAGAGTGATTCCCGATGAGTTTGTTTACGTAACGATGATGGATGGGTTCATTCGGAGTGGAAATTTTGCTGATGCAGAAAAGGTCTTTTATTTGATGGAAGCAAAGGCTATTAAGCCTGGAGTGGTGGGTTTCAATACAATAATAAAGGGTTGCTGTAGATGTGGATTGATGGGCAATGCTATCTCATACCTTGATAAAATGATAAAGGATCATCTTTCTCCAGATGAGTTCACCTATACCACCATAATAGATGGATATGCAAAGCAGAACGATATGGAACAGGCAATAAATATATTTAACAACATGAAAGAAAGAAAATGCAATCCAAATATGGTAACTTACTCAGCCCTGATCAATGGTTTCTCCCAGAAAGGCAATTTTGATAAAGCTGAAGACCTGTTCAGAGAAATGCAGTCTCATGGTTTGATTCCCAATGCTGTCACTTATACTTGTCTTATAAAAGGCTTCTGTAGAGGTGGGAAGCTTGAGAAAGTGGCATTTTTCTTTGAACAAATGCTACTTAACAATTGCACTCCTACCAATTTGACTTATCTTGTATTGATTGATGGGCTCATGGAAAACTTCCCCTACATAAGGGAATGGCAGGGGGACATTAAGCTCATACTATTGGTCATGAACAAGAGTATGATTATGGATGGATGTGAGCCTCGCCTTGCAGCTTATAATTCGATCATTACTTGCCTTTGCAGACATCGAATGCTTGAAGCAGCTGTAAAACTGCGGGACGATATGGTCCAACGTGGCTGTGAACCAGATTCTGTTACCTCTGCTTCTCTTTTGCATGGCCTTTGTTTGAATGGAAAGTTTACTGAAAGGAGTAAACTTATTTCTTTTAATTTTGATCAACAGCAGCTAACAAAAGCTTTGAAATACTCAAGATTGTTAGACCAATATTTATATCGAGGCATTGTCTCTGAAGCTTCAGTTTTGTTACAAGATTGCATTGAAGAGTATAAATCTGGACTTGAGAATACTAACCAAGAGATAAAATCTCTTGAAGTTTCTGAATTATGAAGAAAATGAAATAAGTGAAGATTTATTGTGACTAATCCTGCATTTGTACCACTCGTCGAAGTCAGTCCAGGATCAATTCAGCTAGTTTGTGCCTTGTTGCTGGGAAGAGTATTTAAGTATGGGGTAAAACTTCCCTCCTGCTGTCACTCGGCCGACCGAAGTTGCTGCCACTCAGAGGCCTTGCTCCGATGCTGATACAGTTTCTCTAATTTGGGTTCTTGGGTGAAGTTTCCAGCTATATGCCTATGTGATATAACTCCAGATTCCTACAAAATCCCCGATCAACCTGAACCTAGAATGGTAATTGTTGTTTCCTTTTTTTGTAGGTCTAAGTTTCGACCATCATCTTCTTTTTTTTTTTTTTTTTTTTTTTTTTTTAGGTCATCGTTGAATCCTTACAATTGTCTCTCTTGCACTTGTACCAGAACTAGGATTTCCAGATTACCAGAAAGTTCAGTTGTAATTGATCCCGAATGGGTAAGCATATCCATTAGATTTTATTTATTTATTTATTTATTTTTTTTTCTTTTTTTTAAAAAAAAAATAATTAAATTTTTTTTTTTTTTGTGCAAGCTACTTATTGCTTTGAATCTGGTAGGGGCTTTCCCATGGGCCAGATGAGGCCAGTCATTGAGTAGTTGTTTGAAAGGAGGTTATAGTGCTCGTTACACCTTTGGAAGTGGCTTTAACCATGTCTATTTTCCTTTCTTCATCTGTCTTTTCTTCTTATAGATTTGGAGTCGTCTGTCCTTTCTTCATCTGTATTTTCCTTACGTTCAGGGTATGTTGTTGTTGTCTTCATGCCTTTCATTTGAATCTTCATGCTTTTGTTTAAGTTCAGGGTATGTTAGATTACAGGTCTGTGTCTAACTAGCCGTTCTCTATTATTTTGGGTGCTATAGCTGTTACTCGGTCACCGTTACCAGAAATTTTGGTTTATTTGAATGTTACCATCATCTGCTACTTTTGAGTCGTAGGTCGGAGAGTAGGAGAGTAATTTGTCGAATTTTCAGCATTGTAAAGAGCCTGACTTTCATCAGTGGCATCTATAGTTGCTGGTCCTGCATTTCACTGTTATAAAACATGGCTTGACCTTGTTGGACGGGGTTGGCCTGAGTTGGAAAATTTTCCAGCCTTTGGTCAAGAAAACCTATAAATGGTCAAAATCCATTTGATTACTCCAGGTTTTGTGGTTCAACCATGGAATTGGTGGGTGGATCCGGTCAAATGAGTCAATGCACACGAACTGGGACAGGATTTTGTTTGCCTTATATAATCATTGTCTTTATAGTGCTCACATAAAATATCAGTCTCATAAATTTGAATGTATGGTTTATTCAATTCTTGTCATAGAATCAAGGCATGTTTATTTCATATTGTTTTCCTTCTCATTCCATTTTGTTTTGTTTTTTTTTTTTAATATTTCTATGCACAGTCCAAGGTTTGCATTTTGTGGGTACAACATTAGAGTTCAGACCACTGGTATGCAACTCCATATTGTTTTCGCGTAGTTAACGGCATGTGGCCTTATATATCAAAGCAATTATATCTTTCATCTACTTCACTGATAATTTTTCAATACGGAAGTTTGGCCATTTTTAGGAGTATTCCTTGTTATGTTCTGGTCTTTTCTTTAAGAGGCATACTCATATTGATCATTTTTTTTTAGAAGACACGCATATCATAATATGTTTGAGGTGATAGTTTTTGCTGTTTAGTGAATCTGAATGTGAATAAATTACTCTAACCATCGAATGCCTTGGTGCAGGCTTTTGTATTCACTTGAGGTTTTTATTTATTTCTATTCTATGTGAAGGATTCTGTAGGAGGTTCCATTTCCATCCTCAACTTGTCAAAAGTTATTATGAATAAACCACAGTTACAAGTCCTGTCCATCATGAATGGATTTCTCTGCATTGTGCCAACAAGTGTTTTCAGGCCCGTGTGTTAGTATGAATGTTGCCAACAAGGAATTAACTAAATGGATAGATGAGAAGATTGCAAATTGTGCCTCTGCTTATTTGGACACTAGAAAGAAAGAACATACTATACTACTTTCTGTACTGAAAATTTTTTGTCAGAAGTATGGAAACTAAGGTCTCCATTAGGCGTTGACTCCTCATAGCTGGTAAGATAGGTGGCTTCTGGTAATGGGCCTTTTATTTTTTTTGAATTGCCATGGTTCTTGTTGATTTCAAGTTTATGAATATATAAGTCATCTCATTTGTTACTTTGATTTATTTTCTAAATATGAAGCTGATGGTCTGGAGTCAGATGTAACGAAGCTCTTTGCTTGTGCTGGGAGTAGTGCTGCTACACATTGTTTGCAGAATTTGCCATCTGAATCACAGACGAGGGTATCTTCTGTTTGATTACTTGTGTCTTTGAGCTGCAAACAGAAAATGACAGGAAGTAATACTTAATAAGCTGTTCCAGGCAACAACGATTGAGGTGCAAAAGCTTCTTGTGTACGGCAGGAGAAAAGAGGTTCTTCATTGTGCAGTAGAAGGTCAACTGTGGGATCTTGCTTTAGAACTTGGCAAACAGGTTCAGTAACTACTTCAGAGAAATTAACGGATGGGTAAGCACGTCCATTATTATTATTATTATTATTATTTATTTATTTTTTGGTGCAAGCTGCTTATTGCAGTTTGAATCTGCTGGGGACTTTCCCATGGGCCTTCCCATGGAACTTGTCAAATAGCTGGGTCCGGATCAACAAACTGGAGCTACTTGTCTCCCAGAGCTAATTTTGTCTGCACAAACTGTTTCATTAAGTTTGAATTTATCGGATGATCAGGATGCTTCATCTTCAGCTAAGTTCTTTAATTCTTTAATGTTAAGTGCTGTTCTTGCGTACCTGAGCCCAGCCAAACATGGCTTAAGTGCTGTTCTTGCATACCTGAGTCCAGCCAAACATGGCTTAAATGCTGTTCTTGCATACCCGAGTCCGGCCAAACATGGCTTAAGTGCTGTTCTTGCATACCCGAGTCCGGCCAAACATGGTGCACCCATATTTTACTTCAAATATGAAGCTTGAACTGCAACAAGAGACATTCAGAAGATACTTATTATATGGACAAACCCAAATTTTTTCCACCATTAATTTGAAGTAAGAGAAGCTTCAGTGTGGGGTTATATATGATTTTTCAAAATGGCTTACCTTGTTCCTTGATGTTGGGAATTTTTCTTTGATCTTATTCTCTTTCGTTACTGCTGTATTTGAGTTCCGATGTTTTCCTGTCACTTTGCTCACTTTATTAACTTGTTTCTGCAGTCCAGGCCTCTGTTCGTTATCAGATTTAAATAGTTGCATGCCTTCACACGAGGTTTGTCTTTACTTGTTGGCAATGGGCATATCTTACTTTGGAACTTCTGAATTTTCTTAGAGTTTGTGACCATTCTGTTAATTAGAATTTGTTTACTGAAATTGTATATAGACAGATTACGCATAACTATTACAATTAGTCTTTCTTAGCTGGGCCTAGAATCACATTACACTGGCGTAATCACTCTCTGTTTGGCTGTACTACAGAAATGGGATGTGGTTGTTGTAGCCAAGTTGCTAAATGGCTCAGTGTTTCATTGAAACACTGTTTGGCGGGGTTCAAGGTTAGCAATCTTTATTTTCGGCCTTTGCTTGTCTTTCATTGTCTGCTTGTTCTTGATTTTATATAGGGCATTTCTTTCCTCCCTCACGAGATGATATAGATGTAAATTGGCTTACATTGAAGGAACTATATAACCAAAATGGGAAAAGTTTTGAGCTATCTTTTCTGTTATGCTTAATATCTTCTTCCCTGGATGCTTCTTTTTGTGGATTTTCATAATATGCAACCTGCAGTCTGAAAGCACATTTGAGCTCCAATGCCTCTAACATTCTGGTCTATTATTTTCTAACATTTTCTAATCTTGATTTACTTGTAGACGGTGGTTCAATACCAGGTAGAGACGTCTCACTATGGTACAGAAGACCTTAAATATAGTAACTAATCTTCGATTTACTTGTAAACTGTGGTTCTAATATTCTACCATGTTACATGGAAATATGCAATTTGGTTGGATAGAATTGAAAGTGCAATTTTGGTTGGATAGAAATTGAAAATGCAATTTGGTTGAATTAACAATTAGTTATTAATTTAAATTTGTTTTTGCAGGTTAGAAGAAGAATGCAGTGGATTGAGGACTAATACATTCTATGATTCAAGGATGAGTGATAGTTTCGTAATTGAAATTAGCAAGTTTTTTTTTTTTTTTTTTTTTTAAAATAAAATTTATATGAAAATTTGTTATTGTTAATGACAATGTATTTGATACCCTTTTTGCAAATGTATATAAACTTAGAGTTTGACTTCAGTGGTTTTTATATAGTTTGATTTGTTTTAGTTACAGTAATGTTTGAGTTTTACAACAGTCATTTTTTAAGTTAATTCAATATAATAAAAGATTTTTTTATAAGATTGGTTGTTAGCTTGAATTAATAAATGTTTTTTTTATAACATGGTGAAGGCGTCAAAATTTGACGTGGCCCAAATTTGACAAGTCCATGCAACCATCCATCCAATAAACCATCCGAAGGCCTACTTCGTGTACACTATGGACTTTTTATACAATACACCTATCAATTTCATCAAAATAGCCCACCTGCGGGTTCGATGTCTAGCCAAATCAATTCCTTAAATCAAAAGCCACGCCAGGTTTCTCAAGCTACTCGGCAGTCAGTTAAAAAGGCAAGTCACGCCAGAAGGAAACTTCAGATCGACCGTCTGGTTGATCCCTCAATTATAGGGAAGGAAAAAAGGAAAGTCTTCCCTCTTACGGATCAGGGAGCTCCCGAGTCCTCTCTCACTCCAACAGAAGTAGAAGAAATCAACTGAGATCCTCTTTCTGAGGATCGAGCTCCAGCAAACAAATCAAACACTGGCTACAAATAGCCAGAGATTGAACGCCAGAATGGGTGGAACGCACAGAGGTTCAGAAATTTTCACTCAAAGTCACCTGACTCAGAAACTTTCTCGAGCCCGAAGATCACAAATTCTCCAGTTCGTCAGAATACATAGTCCACCAAATAAGCCTACACGTTCATCGATGACGTCAATACGTCGAATACGCAGAATACAAACACTTTCATTCGACCGACTATACCGGTATGGCGTCCCTCTGTATTGTTCGTCCATGCTCCAAGATGCCATTGAGCTAGCGCGAGCTTGCAAAGCCCATAAGCTCCACGCTGACTACATCCACCAGCCACCAGAATCGCTCCACCCGACGGTCGCATCTTGGCCGTTTGAAGCATGGGGTATGGACATAATCTGTCCAATCACACCGAAATCAAATTCCGATCAGCAATACATTCTTGCCGCAACTTATTACTTCTTCAAATGGGCCGAAGCTGCAGCATTTCGAGAAGTCAAGGCCGTTACCGTAGTCGACTTCATCTGGACACAAATCATTTACCGGTATGGCGTCCCTCCGTACATTGTGACGGACAACAAAACTCCTTTCTTAAACCGAGTCATGGATTGGTTCTGTGAAAAGTTTCGTATACAGCAAAAGATGTCCTCAGTCTACAACCCAGCGGCTAATGGACTCACAGAGGCGTTTAATAAAACACTCTGCAAAATCCTGAAGAAAACAATTGGCAACCACAAACACAACTGGGATGAGAAGCTCGACAAAGCAATATTGCCGCTCGAATTCTAGCTTCCTTCTCTTCCTATTCAGAACATCGACACAATCAACTCCCTATTCACTGGTGTACGGCACCGAAGCAATATTGCCGGTCGAATTCCAACTTCCTTCTCTTTGCGTTGCCATAAGAGAAGGCCTTACGGAGGAAGAATGCACCCAACTTTGGTTCACAGAACTAGAGTCACTCGACGAATAGAGACTCGAAGCTCAACAAAGACTCGAGTGTTACCAATCACGAATGACCCGGGCTTTCAACAAAAAGATAAAGCTATGGGCATTCCAAAAAGGAGACTTGGTTTTGACTGTACGTCGCCCCATGCTTTTCACAAGCAAAATCGGGGGCAAGTACGCAGCCAAGTGGGAAAGTCCCTTCAAAATCACATAGGCGGATGACACCGAGTTGCCGATAATCAATGACAAGTTTCTTAAACGGTTCTATGCCTAAGCAACTTCGGCCGATGGCACAAAGTGTCCTCTCGATCAAAGGTTGACAACCACAAAGAAAAAAGAGAAGCAAACAATGGTGACAAAAGCATCTCAATAAATCGAACGGATCAAATCAAGTTCGAACAAAAAAATTACAAAGGTCAAATCAAGTCCAAACAAAATCGGAGCTTGGCTACAAGTAGCTCTAAAAGAAAAGGGAAATACGACAAGCTAAATTAGACGGGCGACATCTTGAATTCCGCAATCTGGTTCCTAAGCATAGTCAACTCGGCACGGGCTGCCGACCACTCCCCCTCGTCCTCCTTGCAAAAGACAGGCTCTGCACGAATCTTCGCCAGCTTTCGTTCCAATTCGGCGATCTCTTCCAAGTCTACACCGAGACGTTCCTCAGTGATTGCTACTCGGTCCTCCAACCTTTGAATCTTGGAGGAGAAATAGGCCAGTTGCTCCTGCAAAGACTTCTCCTCGAACACGACCGCATTACAATCAGCCTTGTCCTTGTCGATGTCAGCTCTCCGGCGGTCTCGTCGACGCTTCACTAGGCTAAGTGACCTAACCAGGTCGGCCTCAGCAGTGGCCTTCTCTTCAGCACTATGCATCCCCTGCATCGAATGGGTCAACTTGTAAAGGCGAGCAGATTTGGAGACGACACTCTCGATAAATCGCTCCAAGTCGGTCGTATCGACGCCAACTTGCTACAGTTGGCCAATGGTAACCCAGGCATCTCCAACCATTGTAGGTGTGTCGGAGTCGTCAGCACATCTCCCAAGCATGGCGCCTTTGTCGCGCCCAGAGCTTCTCGGATGGGTGAGGAGCAGACCTCTGCGAAGCCACAATTGTTAGCAAAAAGAAAAGAGAGAGAAGCAAGAAGGGAAAATGGGGAATGCATACCTGAACTGACAACAACAAATCTGGCTTCACAAACGAAGGAGTTGCTCGAGCACTTACGGGAGTCTAGAAAGACTCTTTTGAACGTCGACGCAAGCTCAGACCATCCAAACCAGAAGCCAAGTGAGGAACTGGAAGCGCTGGCAAAGGAGATGCATGAATAGCAGTCGACCTCTCCAAAAGTGGCCTTTTGCCACGAACGTCTAAGTCGACTTGCTGAAAGTCGACCTCCGATAAAAACCGAACTGGAGGAGGAGGAGGAAGATCGCCAACACCCATGTCGGTAGGGCAATCCTTCTCAACCCGGGTAGGCTGAACAGGATCCACAACTGGAGAGTCGTCAAGGATCTCAACAACTAAGGCCGTCTTGGCAGGAGTAGACCCAATGGCCTGAGTAGCTAGTACTAAGTCTTCCCCAAACTCCATCTGAGCAAAGTCATCCAAGGTCGGTCGATCCTCGGTAGCAAGATCTAGCCGCCCTCTAACACCTCGCTCAACTGCAGAAGCAAGGACCTGCTGTGAGAAACGCCCGCCATGCCCTGAGGCGCACTCAGCCGACAAGTACTCGACTGCGAAGGAGGAGGAGGCAGCGATGGCGGTGTCCCACCAGCAGAGTCAATCTGAGTCACCCCGGAGAAAGGGACAATTGCGGTACAACTCGGTTGCGACGATGGACCACCTCGTGGCCTCTTCGAGACGGGCCGCAAAGCAGAGTCACCCTCAGGGTCAGCTGTCGGGTTCTTCCAAGAAATAGGTTTTCCTTTCGTGGAAGTGACGAACGCAGAAGAAGAAGCCTTCGTTGCACCCTTCTTAAAAGGTGCCTTCTTCGGTTTCGACGACAAAGCCTTAGGAGCCCCTAAAGATAAAACAATAGTGGTGACCTCATCGCCCAAAGAAGGTCGCAACGAACTCGCGTTGCTGGACTTACCCTTGCCTTTCTCCTTGGTTGCCGGTTGCCTGTGTTTATGCCAAGGGTGCTCTTCGATGTTGGCTTCGTCGCCGCTAAGGGGACAAACACAACCAATTGTCAGGACTGAATCTAGAGCCAAGCGCCGCCACACACACCGAAGAAAGCAAGTCGTTCATTCCCTTAAAAAAAAACAACAAAAAGGAAAAGCAAACAAAATAAATTTTACGTACCTCGAAAAGGGGAATAACTTTCTGAGTCCACGACTCAGAAAATGCTGAAGTCACGCCGGGATCAATCCCCGCGCCGTACCATGAAGGCACCGTGACGTTGCCGCAAGGAAGAGCAATGCTGTTCATCCAGAACTCCAATGGCTCGGCCAAGGAAAGCGCCTCGCAGTGATTCGTGTCCAATATGCCAAGGAGATCCTGACAAAACCCGAACTGTCGAGCAAAGCGATGAGGGCTGTAAGGCTCCACGCCCAAGAAATGGTAGTTCTGGTAGGTCAAGTGACAAGTACGAATACTGAGGAAGTAATCGTACTCTTCCAGTGAGATAGCCTAGTCGCCAGTGTTGGAAAGCACGTTAGGCCGAAGAAATTCGGTGTAGTACCAAATCTTTGGCCTCTCCCGTAAAAACAAAGCACATGCCTCCAGAATGGAGAAGGAGCACGTCAAGTCAGGGTTCCTGTACAAAGCCATCAAAGGAACGCTGCCCCCGCTCGAATCCATGCCATGCAAGCCAAAGTAATGCGTTAGCCAGGCATAAAAGTATGACCAAGGCAGACGACCGATGGAAAGCGAACTTAGACCTTGCTAGAGGTTGGCCAATGTAGGACCAGCTAGACCGACTCAGACGCCAGTCGCCATGAAGCTTGCGACCTTGAACACATTTGGCCTCACACAGCCGCCAGGAGTGGGAATCACCCACTGGCAGATCCACAGCACCAGCAAAGCTGCTAAGTGGACGTCGTCTGTCAAAGCCGTCGGGATGCCAAGCTCCTAAAAAAGGCAACTCTCAGCCGCATTCCGCATGCAAGGTATTGTGCCTAAGCACTTGTTGCGATTCAGCCAAGGCTCAGTCGTAGGCTGAACTCCATCCTCGGCTCGGTACCAGAAGTTGAGCCATTCGCTAAAAAATACGTGTGGTACACCAACCCACATCGGCATCGAATGCGAGCGAGAAAGAGGCACTACAAAACCTCAGGCAAAGGTGCGACACTCGCCTCGGTGAAGTCACGACTTGTCGGGCACACCTCGTCGTATAGAACACCCAAGAGCGAAAGTCCACAAATGTTGTGGAGATCCCAAAGTGAAAGGGAGAACTCTCTGTGGCATGTAAACAAGGTGATCGTCTCCAAACACCAATGCTCCAAGAAACAATGTCAGACTGTGTTAGGACAACGATATTGAAATGTCGATGCCCGGACTGCATGGAAAACTCCAATCTGCATCATCCTCTCTTGACGACGGCCGAGTACGAGACTCACCCAGTTGAAGTAGAATGGAGGGAGGGACGAAAACACGAGGCCAAAAATGTCCGAATGAGATACTCCTGGTCGTCGATCGGATGGTTCAAGTATAACTTCAGAACTGTGCAGACAATGAAAGATTGCAGTGGACTCAACAGAATTTTGCCTTCGACGACATCGGACGGCAAAGCTGGTCGACCATTGGGCGAACGGAGCCGAGAGAGCTGGTGATCAACCTCTACCTGTCAACTCCACAACTCAGACGAGTTCTGTGAAATCGGAAGCATGTTGGCTTGGCCACCCAGAAGCGACTTGGCAATCGTGCACAAAATCGTGAGATGGCGTTCGTGCACAAAATCGTGAGATGTGGCGCATTCGGATCCCGGATCCGGAAGAAGCTCTTCGAGTCGCTACGAAACGGGTTGCCCTCTGAACCATCTTGGAGAGGAGTGACGACATCAGATGCCTCCAATCTGAGGAATGAGAAACTTGGTCTACTCATCTTCAACCAAAGAAGCACGTGAACCAGAAATCAAAATCAGGTACGCAAAACCTTTCAGAAAAAAATCAAAGCAAAAGCGACAAAAAACAAAATGAAGTCGCGAAAAAAAAAAGTCAAAGAAAAAGCGACGAAACACAGAAGTCGTGAAAAAAAAATCAAAGCAAAAGCGACGAAAAATAGAACAGTGTCGCACAAAAAAAAGTCAAAGTAAAGCAGCCAAAAAAACAAAACGGGGCCGCAAAAAAAAAAAACGACTGGCAAAAAGAAGGGATTGTCCGAGTCCCGACGACTCAACTGCGCCAACCTCGGCACTTGCACATAAAAATTGCAGCGTCAAAGCCACCTCGGTGAACCGCAAGAAGGACGTCAACACGAGTCTGGAGACCAAAAAAATAACCAGACAAATCATTCTGGCGATCATGTTGGAGAGATGAAGACTTGGCAATCAAACCAAAAATCTCGCACGAGTTTGGCCAAATTCCAAACTCGATCAAAAGCTGGGAGCGATGTCGTACTATTGTCTCAACGGTGAGTAGCCACAAAAGCAAAACGAGCAGAGGGCTCGAATGGGTCGAAGTCATAGTGCAACCATTCACACTGTTGAGCTTCACAAATCAAATCTGACGAGAAGCCAGCCTAAAAAAAAAATCCAGCAACTGAGCCGGAGCTGTCAGCAAAACGTCAAGGCTGTCACAGCCTGGCGACCAAGCCAAGCTCGCCAAAGATGAACGAAACTCGACAACCCAATCAGCGCCGCCACCAAGTTCAAGGCAAAAGCCAAGTTCACTTTCACTCGGCGACCGAGCCGAGCCCATCCAGCAATGGCAGAGACAGGGGGGGCAAAGGGGGCCATGGCTCCCCCAAAAATTTCCTAAACCCTTATATAGGGTTAGGCAATAAGGCCCCCCACCCACTTTAAAATATAATATTATATATATAGAGAAGGAAAGAGAGAAGGAAAGAGAGAAAGAAAGAGAGGGAAAGAGAGAAGGAAAGAGAGAAAGAAAGAGAGGCAAAGAGAGAGGGAAAGAGAAAGAAAGAGAGGGAAAGAGAAAGAAAGAGAGGGAAAGAGAGAAAGAAAGAGAGGGGTTAGAAAGAAAGAAAGGATTTATTTTTAAAGAGAAAAAGAAAGAGAGGGAAAGAGAAAAGAAAGAGAATGATATTGTCAGGAAAGAGAAGAAAGAGAAACCATAATTAAAAATGAAAACCATATTATTGTTATTAGAAACGTATTATTATTAAAGAATTATAATTATTATGACTTTATTAAAACATTATGAATAGATATGAAAGAGAATATTACAATGATATTGATGAGAAATTAACCATATTATTATTAAGACATATTCAAAAAAGATTATTATTTTAATTAGATATTATTCCAACCATATAGAATTATTATTTATTTATTATGGTAAGATGGAGAAAATATAAGATTATGGAGATCCGAAGGAGGGAGAGAGAGGGAGAGATTATCCCAAGGAGGGAGATGGAGATCCTTATCCCAAGAGGAGAGAGAGAGGGGAGAGATGGGAGAGAGAGGAGAGATGGAGAGAGGAGGGGAGAGATGGAGAGAGAAATGGAGGAGAGAGAGAAATAGAATATATATATATATAATATATGATATATTTTATTATATATCTTTTACATTTTATTTTTGGCCCCTGCAAAAAAAATTTCCTGGCTCCGCCACTGCCAACCAGGAAGTCGAAATATGGCAAAACGCCACCATGCTGAATCCGCAAAGGTACGTATCCCTAACTCAAAAAAAAAAAAAAAAAAAATAAATTGATATATATATATATATATATATATATATATGAAAAAAAGGAAGAGAAGGGAAAACGGCAGAAGAACTCACCTGCGTCGGACACCGTGACGAGTTCGCCGTAGACAGAAGCGCGCCGTAGTCGGGAACGAAGCCGCATAAAGTCTCGGACAGAGCAATCCCAGGGCCACGCCAGAGGTTGCTACAAAGTACGTGATGGAAAGCGCCGGAGGTCGCGCAATAGAGAACGCCGAACGTCTCACCGTACATCGCTTGCCATCACGTGCAGAGAAATCGCGAACAATGTCGCGCCTAAACCAAAAGGCGTCGTGTCGTCACTCGATGAAGCAGACCGGCGTCGAAACCAGAAAGTGTCGCATACGACACGATAGACAAAGTCGTCGAAGCATCAGAACAAAAAAATAATAATAATAAAAAAAAAAGGGACGACGTTGCGAGTGACGTTGTAGATGAAGCGGGAAAGAGACAACCGTCGCACGACGAAGGTCGTCGCACCGTCGCCGGAGAAGGGGGCTGCGCGACTAAGGTCGTCTCACAGTCGCCGGAGAAGGAGACCGCGCGACTAAGGTCGTCGCACCGTCGTCGTTGAGGAAGAAAACTGGTGTGGCTCTGAGGTCGTCATGGTGCAAATACGCGTGGAGAAGAAAAAAGAAGAAGAGGAGGCGACTAGGGTTTTATAGAAACCCAAACGTCTCCTAAAATTTAGGAGACGATCAGCCTCCTTCCCCCTCAATCGAAGCTTATCTAAGTCTCCCACGAATAGCCCTATTCAAATTAGGATTCTGCATGAGAGACCTAGATGAAGCTACGTGAGAGACTCACACCAATTAGGGCGGGCCCCACCATACCCCCCCTTAATCCTCTCTCTCTCCTCCAAGCTTCCAAAGCCACGTGATTCATTCGAAAATCAAGATGTTGTGTGGGCCCACAATGGTGTCTCTCTTAAATCTGGGTCAAAGAGGTCAACAAACATCCAAGTGGGGCCCACCGTCTCTCACTTAACTTCAATTAACTCCAGCTGCGCCGATTGGTTATAAAAGACGGACGGAGTCGGCATCAAATCTTTTCTGCTACGAAGTCTCAACTCAACAACAATGGCATCTCGAGCAAAGGTATAATCTTCATATACGTATATGTATCGTCATGTACGTACCCATATATGCCAAAAAAATTGAAAAAAATATATACAAGCCCTAGAAGAGAATGATGGCTAAGAAGAAAAAAAGAAAGAAAGAAAGAAAGAAACAAACAAAAAAAAATTAGTGTACAGAAAATATACACTATCCTAAAAGAGTAAGAGGATAGAAAAAACTTACATGAAAAAAAATCAAACAACCCTAAAAGAGTAAGAGGGTAAAAAAAAAAACGTGTGTGTTGCGTGTGTAAATTCATGTTCGAAATTTACTCGTTCTCCTAATGAGTAAATCTCGAAGGGGGCAATCTGTAGGCGTCAAAATCAAACGCGGCCCAAATTCGACTAGTGCATACAACGATCCACCTAATAAACCATCCAAAGGCCTACTTCGTGTACACTATGTATTTTTTCTACAGTCCACCCATCAATTTCATCGAAATAGCCCACCTGCGGGTCCGACGTCCAGCCAAATCAATTCCTCAATCAATTGGCAGTCAGCCAAAATCAAAGCCACGCCAGGTTTCTCAAGCCACTCGGCAGCCGGCTAAAAAGACAAGCCACGCCAGAAAGAAACTTCATATCGACTAAGTCTTGTCAATCCCTCAATTACAGGAAAGGAAAAAAGAAAAGTCTTCCCTCCTCTTACGGATCAGGGAGCTCCCCAATCCTCTCTCACTCCAACAGAAGCAGAAAAAATCAACCAAGATCCTCTTTCTGAGGATCGAGCTCCAACAAACAAATCAAACACTGGCTACAAATAGCCAGAGACTGAGCGCCAAAAGGGGTGGAACACACAGAAGTTCAAAAATTTTCACTCAAAGTCACCTGACTCAGAAACTTTCTCGAGCCCGAAGATCACAAATTCTCTAGTTCGTCAGAATACATACAGTCCACCGAAGAAGCTCTACACGTTCACCGGTGACGTCAATACGCTAAATAAACGAAACACAAACACTTTCGTCCGACTAACTATACCCGTCGTCGTTCGTGCACACTCGCTTGGAGACTCAAAGTTCGTCGTCAAACTGTAGAAGAGAGTGACTTCACCGTCAACCACATCAAAGATCGAATCAGAGGAAAACTAGGAGATCACAGCCACAAAATTTCCCAATTCCCAAAACATTAAATTGTAATTTTCTCTGTATTTCAGTCGAATTAATCAATCGGTCGCGCCCTTTCGCGAACCAGAGGTTTTTTGTCGAAACATATTTGTTAGGACCTAATTAAGTGGTCCTCTTTTTGGCATAAGGACGTGGCTATAGGAAAGTAAAAATATATATAATCCATGTCTTTATTTAGACATGGAATGTGTCATGATGGACACACGTAGATAGTGCCCTTGAGATAAGGGTCATAGTGGAGCTTATTGAGGAGCCTAAACTTGGTCTTTTCTCTACTGTAAAAGAAAAATGCTATGATCAACAAAGTGAATAAGCAAAGACAGAGAAGAAAAGGAGTAAAGTGAAAAGAGAAAGATCTGCAGGATCGTCTCTAAAGTCACGAGTGAAGTACGTAGCGAAGCTCTCTGGAGGAGAGCAACAACCAAGGTGGAGCCTTGGTAGGGTCAAGGAGATCAGAGACGTTCTCTTCCACTCACGTGTGTGTTGAGTGGATTATCTATCATTGTAAGTTTATAGTTTGCTTTTGTTGAAAAGTCTACTGTTGTAATATTGTCTTACACGCATAAATAAAATTCCTTGATAGGGATTGTACGCCCCGTATTACAGAGGTGTGTTTCTCTGTATTTCATCAAATTCATATGTACGTCCACTTCTTATATTTCTGTTTGTTTGCTGTTTCCGATTCCAAGTGTTGGAGTCGCCTCGGTGTTATAACACCTATATATGATAACACCAGACAAGAAACGGGACCTACAAGTGGTATCAGAACCATACTCTATTTTGTCTATAGAGTGATCCACGATATGGTAATGGAGCCTCAGAAGGAAGTCGTGCAAGCTGTCAAGCCACCCATTCTGGATGGCACAAATTTTCTATATTGGAAAACCCAGAAGAAGAGAAAATCAAAGATGAAATATGTATGGGTGAAAAAGGGGCTGGTGAGTTACTTTGATTCTCATGATTCTGATTGTTATTACAAAGTGTCGCACAAAATGAAGTGTTGCAACACCACCTATGGTGGCCTTCAGACAAGGCACCAGAAGTTGGAGGGCTTTAACAACTCTCTGCATAAATGGCACAAAAAGGTAGGTCCACCTACCTATAAAAGTCAGCCAAGTTTGATGAACTCCTGCGCAATCAACAGGTTCTCTACTCTTGAAGATTCAACGAAAAGTCTCTACGAGTATTGTAAGCAAGGTAGCCTTGAATGTGTGAACTCGGGAGTCTGTGTCCTACCAACAGTCAGAAGCATTTGCAAAAAGGGGGTGTATGCCCAGTGTGTGTATGCTAATGTCTGTTCATGTTGCAGGGATGAAAATGACCTTTTACTTTTTATTGGCATCTTCTTTGCCATCAAGGGGGAGAAGTTACTTTAATTTTTATACCTACAACATGAGATAATTGATAATTAAGGAGGTTGGAGCTGATATTTTGATGGATGATCATGATATCATATTTTTAGTTGATCATGAACTTAGTGAATGATTAATGATCTTGTATGCATGAAGGTGCTATGGTTTATTATCTAAAGATCATGTCTGATTGACAGCTATTTCTGTAAGAACTGGGATATTTGACTGGGATACGGTTTGTTTCTTTTGATATGTTTATGTGGCTGGGTCATCTGTTGCAACACCATGACTACTTCAACACCTCAGGGGGAGATCAATAGGTGTGATGCCAAAAAGATGCCCAAGGGGGAGATTGTTAGGACCAAATTAAGTGGTCCTCTTTTCGGCATAAGGACGTGGCTATAGGAAAGTAAAAATATAAATAATCCATGTCTTTATTTAGACATGGAATGTGTCATGATGGACACACGTAGATAGTGCCCTTGAGATAAGGGTCATAGTGGAGCTTATTGAGGAGCCTAAACTTGGTCTTTTCTCTACTATAAAAGAAAAATGCTATGATCAACAAAGTGAATAAGCAAAGACAGAGAAGAAAAGGAGTAAAGTAAAAAGAGAAAGATCTGCAGGATCGTCTCTAAAGTCACGAGTGAAGTACGTAGCGAAGCTCTTTGGAGGAGAGCAACAACCAAGGGGGAGCCTTGGTAGGGTCAAGGAGATCAGAGACGTTCTCTTCCACTCACGTGTGTGTTGAGTGGATTATCTATCGTTGTAAGTTTATAGTTTGCTTTTGTTGAAAAGTATATTGTTGTAATATTGTCTTACACGCATAAATAAGATTCCTTGATAGGGATTGTACGCCCCGTAATACAGAGGTGTGTTTCTCTGTACTTCATCAAATTCATATGTACGTCCACTTCTTATATTTCTGTTTGTTTGTTGTTTCCGATTCCAAGTGTTGGAGTTGCCTCGGTGTTATAACACCTATATATGATAACACCAGATAAGAAACGGGACCTACAATATTGGTTGTTAGCTTGAATTAATAAAATATTTTTAAGTTTTACAATAGTTATTTCTCCATTGATATAATAAAAAATAAAATATATTTATATATTGTAAATAAAATATCATACCGATGGTTGAAACTGTTGCCATATGTTACAATTACCCACGGGTTGAAACTATGGTGTATAGGGGTGGTAATGGACGGATCTTCAAATAAAAACCAAAAAATTCAAATCAAATAATTAAGAACGGATTGATTGGCTCTACTAAGCCACCGACCCTCAACAAACCCCTGACCTTCTGCACTACAGAAGAGCTTCAGGCAGTACTCTCTCAGAGGAGTCAAGCGGCTACTACCGCCACTCCTACAACTACCTACAAAAAAGCAGTTCAAGAGCCATTACCATGGTACTGCAAACTTACTAAAGATTTTGTCCAATTCTTACCAGAAGGACTTAATCCCAACCAACCCCCTTGGTTATGGCAGATCAAACTTTGGGTAGTTCACATCTCATTTCACAAGGACTGGGAAAAACAATTGACTACTACCGGAACATTCTACTTCTTACCGGCAGTGTAAAGGTCAAGCAACAAAAACACAACACAGAGATCGCACGAACTCAAGTGACGATCGAAAAACTATTGAATCCTTTTGATTGGCCTTTACAGCCACACCGGCTCCTACATCCTACACTTACTGGGATTATATTGATGCATTCTACTATGCATTCTTGTACAACAATATTTCTCGTTCCCACACTTTTTACTTTCAGGCTACACTTTTATCTCAGTCCATCCCTCCATGGTTTTACCATTGGTGGTCTTCGATAGGGGGGATATTCAGATCTGTGCAGAATACAATGACAAAGCTCTGTAGCCTTCACTACCGGTACTTTTTACGCAATGGTGCTAACTACATTTAGAAATCACAACAACTCAAGCCACATATATGTATACTACACAAACCGAGGCCACATTCTTTATTAGATATGAAATCCCATGGATTTGGCAAATTCAATGGGAGATAAACAACTCTATCATCAACATTCCAGCACTCTGGAGGACATACGAAATCCAGAGATGGATCAATTACTACACGGCTCAGATCTGCGATACTGCAGTAAGAACAATTAAAGCCGACTTAGAAGACTGAAGCAAGAATCCACCTACTGATGCATTAGACGATGTAACCAGTTCAGACCCCAGGGAGCTTAGGAAAAGATACATGCAAAAATTCCCTAATGCCACTGAAGAGGAAGCTGTCACTTACTGTGCCACAATCATACAAAGATTTTTTGCAACTACTTTTCCTTCTTATCCTCCTGTTTTCACTGCATCCTCTACAGGGAATAACGACTCAGAAGGTAGTACCAGACTCGGTGACTCTGATCAGGAAGTTTTCACTCCACACTGTAACAATGACTAGAAGCTTCACCCCTCTCAAACAATTCGAGAAGAAATACTAAGACAGAAGGTATTTATACCAGATTAGACGAATGAAGAGGGAAATGATATAGAATTTTCCACAATTCGCCTACAGGATACTTGAAGTACCTGAAGATCTGGATCCATTTTGACTAGAGGTGATAAACAATTGGGATTATCCCCGAGACTACATGCGAAGACGGTACGTTACGGTAAATGATGAACTAGAATTCGCCAAAAAATGGAGGAAACACTTTCTCGCCGCCAATCCAGGACATCAAGAAGCCAACGAGTAAAAGACGTCACAAACGAGTAAAAGATGCCAACAATGACGTCAACAACAAACTTTATACCTTTTGTGAAACTACCCAGTTTGGAGCACCTAGTGGGTTCCCATACCCACAGGTTGAAACTATGGGGAGGAATGGTTCTCATCCCCAGCGGCTTCAAAGGTGACTTAATGTTTTACCCACGGGTTTGGCCGAGTGCAGCAAGTGATCATTTTTATCTACATTTTTTCTCCCACTAGGACACTTTTAGTATTTGGTCTTATTTTTTTGCGTAATTCTCTCAGTAACCAACACGTTAACATTTTATCTAAAATTATTTTGTAAAATTGCATTACATTTTGGGGCGAGATTAAAAAGAAGTTATCCACCTTTAAACCAATTAGCAAGAGGGGTTTCACTTGTAAGTTGGATCATGGACTTTAGATATAGCTTAGATAGATTACTTTTGGTACCCCCAACTCCCCAACTCCCCAACTCCCCAACTCCCCTACAAGAAACAGTTGGTTTTTTAAGTTTTCAACAAGCTCTTGAGTAGACAAAATCTTTTGCTTTTATGTGATTTCGGTGACTTACGACTGAGTCAGGTACACAAGTATCGAAAGAGCCAACAGTCAATAAACAAGTTTTAATTTTTTGCTTCATATTCTATTTGCACTTGTGTACCTTATTTTAATCAACATTGGATTTAAAAAGAAATTGTCGATAACTTAGGTGACAGAATTATTATAACTTTGATTATCGGATGGTTATATTGAATTCAGTCCTTGTGGTACTTAGTTACAATTCGGATGGGTTCATTTTAATCACATCACCAACCCTGAGCAAGCATATCCTCCATGAATCTTTCTCTTTCTTCTACATTGTGTATTTATACCCTCTACGACTTTCTTTGTATATTTATACCCTCTATATGAAATCTAATTATACGTATGATCAGGTTCTTTCTACCTGTATTCACGTACGACTTTCTTTGTTCACAGTGTGTGTCTCACCTTCATTTATTCATTCATTCATTCATTCATTCATCACACAATGGCAATAAAAGAAGACATGTCTGTGGAGCATTTAGTAGAACACCTACCTTCTCGACTGCTCTCGTCGTCGAATCGGCGATGGTGACAGAAAACGACCCTTTTTTTTTTTTTTTTTTTTTTTTTTTTTTCCAGTATGAATCAGACTCATTTCCCTGATTCATTAATCCTCCCTACCCATACCTGTTTTCCTGACTTTCTGGGTATCCGACCATCTGGGTATCTGGTATCCCTTGGACTGAAAATGACAGAGTATCTCCCCTGCTCTGTTCAATCTGAAGAAATCGATCGCCGTGACTCAGTCTGTCCGACTTCCATTAAAGAACCCGTTTTAAATGCGGAAGAAACGAGGAGCCTCTCAAAAAACATAAAGTATCTCTCTCTCTCTCTCTCGCTCGCTCATTTTTCTCTCCTTCTTCGGCGGCTCTCTGCGCCCCAATTAAACCAAACTGATGCAGAAACAGAGTCATTTGCAGTTTTGACGGAAAAAAAAAAGGGGAGGGGGGAAAGAGACCCACGAGAGAGGCGCCGCGGCCTCCAATCATAGTAAACGTAAATCCAGACAACAGACAGATAAAAACAGAGGGAGGAGGAGGATCGTCAGTTGTACTCCATGCATGAATTCGAATGCCCAATGGAATTACCTCTTCTGTAACGTAACGACGCCATTGAAGAAGCCTCCTCTTCTTCTGTCTTTTACATTCCCTTCTTCCTTTTAATTTCTTCTTTTCCTTTTCAAACCCTTCTCATTCCAAACATTCCAAGACATAAAAAATAAAACATTACCCTCTTCTCGCCTTTGAATTTACATTTTACACCTACCGCCCCCCAAAAAAAAAAAAAAAAAAAAAAAAAAAAAAAAGTTATAATCTAAATAACCAATTAATTATACTGAAATTTATAAAAATTATATTATATAATGGGAGAAATTATGCTATTGGTGGAATATTTGGTAAAAAAAACTTGATTGGAATTGCAGGTTCAGTTTATTTTCACTATATGTGATAAAAAAAATTATTTTCACTACAAGTATAGCTTTATTAAATTAAGATTAAATTAAGATATTTAAGAGGGATACGGCTCTTCTACAGTTATACCTAACTGGTCACTCGTCACTCGTGAGGCAGAAAAATGTTTAACAAAAAAAAAAAAAAAAAAAAAAAAAAAACATTTATTATGGGTAAGGGTATTTTGGTAATTTAATTTAAACGGTAAGTGTGATACTGTGATGTGGCTCTTATTAATCAGCCTTCCGCGACTCTTCCATTCGCCCTCCCTCGCTCCCACTCGAAGCAGCAGCTGCAGCACTGCAGCAGCGTCTATACCGAAACCTCTTTTGCTTCTCGTTTCTCACGCTTCTCTCATCCTGTGTGTGTTGCTAGTTTGATACTCGACCCTCTACGCTCTTTGGTTCCCTTACTCCTTTTAGCGGTGAAGAAGGGGAGTGATGGCTCTTAAGACTCCTCTCACTTTTCAATCTCAGAAGCTACCCGGTGTGGGTCTGCCTTCGAGGACCGGTATGAGATCTCCGAGGATTTGTATGGCTTCGACGCTCAGCACCGAGTCCAAGTGAGTGATCTTTTTTTCCTTTTCCTTTTTTTCTTTTTCTTTTGTTGGGTGTTTCGTCGAACAGGGGATTTGGCTTCTGTTTCTGGAATGGCGTGGATTTTGTTTTATGGGCTGTTGTTTTGGGCTGTGTATTGATCTCGAAGATGAGTTCTTTCCTTAATGTGAAGTACTTTTGTGGTGGGTTTTGTTTTTGATCATGGGTGGCGCTGCTCTTTTTTTCTCCTTTTTTCAAATTCGTGGAGTTTTTCGGTTGCATGTTATGGATCCACTGCGAAATGTAGGTTGGTTTTGATTTGGTTCACTGGGGTTGATTTAATTTTCGCCTGCTTATTTGGTTTTTATTCTTTTTATTTTTGTTCTTGGACGTTCTTTTTTTTACTCTTAGCTTTGTTCGTTTTGTTTTTATGCTTTGTCTGCTTTCGAGTGGAGTTTTTTATGGTGCCTTGTAAGGGGTATGTTAGTTTGGGACCTTGTCTATTTTTTTTTTTTTTAAATGGCTTTCTTTTCGGTGCCATTTTTCCAGTCTTGTTGTTTCTCCTTGGTTGTGGTCTATAGGGTGGTTTGGCTGATGCAGTTATGTAGTTTTTGTGTTTCTCATTCTCTTGTTTGATGTGGCTATGTATTTTTGGTGTTTCTTATGTTTTGGAAGAAATATTTGACGGGACCGGGGATGACTAGGCAATGCATGTTACGCCATTTTTTCATTTCTCTCAATATATATGTTGATTTGTTCTTATTCTCCGTGTCTTAAATATATATGTTGATTTGTTCTTATTCTCCGTGTCTTACTTGTTCTAATTTCGTTTACTTGTTTAATTTATTTAACCACGAGTCTATGCTATTAAGAAGATAAGAGTGCGGGGACTTTTGTTTTCAAAAATGTTGTTATTCGGCCTTGGAAGGTTCTAATCGAACATTTATCTTTCACTGGCTTGGAGATTGCATACTTTTATCTTCGCATTTCCTTTAGTCAGTTTCATCTTACAGTACATGTATGCTTGAATCTTCTTTCTTTCTCTTTCAATTAGAGAGTCCAGACACCACTTCCTTCTTCTTGACGGATTGAGAACCGTACTGGAGGGAACTCACTGTTTTAGGATTTTGGAGGAGACCTCGTTGAATGGAAAGGGGTAAGAGAAGTCGTAGAAGCTTGAACCAACTCGTTATGACCTTGAGTGAAGGCTTCTAGTGTTTCTTAGTACTTCTATTCGGATACAGTAGTAAGGGGAAGGGGATCTAGCCGATTTCTTTAATGCCTACTTCTATGCCTAGTTCCCTCTTTGTGGCCTGAGCATACTGTCCTCAATATTGTTCTTGTGGCTACTGTCAAAAGGATGCCCCAGAACCTCCATTTGGAGCTTGCTCTTGGCTTATGGCTCTTGGTTTACTGTTTTCATCTGATTTTTTTGCTGTTTGTATTTCCTGTAAGTCACTAAAAAATTTTCATTAGTACTAAATATAATGGATTTCAGTCCATGAGCAAGGTCATAATGCAGTAATTTTGGGTCTGGTAAATGAATGCATTTTCATATACTTGCGATAATATCATCTTCCTTGAATTTGTTGGGAATTGGTCTGACTTGTTTATACCTTTTTTCCAGAGGAAGTACTTTTTTGTTTCCTTGTAAAAGTAGCTGTGGTAGGCATGGCTTCACCTGCTATATGGGTCGGACTTGTTTTTGAAGTGAGTTATTCAAGTCCTAAATTGGTTTATGGCTGTCTTGTTGATACGTGTAGGCTATGTTGGTTGGTGTTTTCGGACGATCTAAATATTCAAGTAGAATTTGTTAGATTAGTTTTCATCTCCATTGCGTTTTATCATAAATAATTGTGTAGAGAATAAATTAAAATGCGGTCATCTCCAAGTTGATGGTGTTGCTTTCTGCAAACTGTTAGAATTAGTGTAGGATGTGGAAACTTTTTGTTGGTTGAAAGTATATTTTGATATCTAGCATTAATTTCTCTCTTTGTGTACTTAATTTGCTACCTGTTAACTCTTTATTGATGTTAGTACAATTTTTAAAGAGTTTATATTTCATAACCTGCAGTTCAATTGTTGTGTTTGGCAGAGTGATATTATCAACTGAACTGTTTGTATTTCATTAACACTAACTTGGTAATCGTTGGGCTTTTTCAGTTTGCTTTTGGGCTTTCTTTGTATGTTTAGGGAAGCCTTGTTGCTTCTCCCTTGTTACATTTTTGCCTTTTTGGTTCTTAGTGAATTCACTTTTCTCATTTTTCTGTAACAAAAAAGATATGTCAGAGGAATTAGTGGGTTATATGTAGAAGTCAAAACTGTAGGGTTTTGTGCTTAAAGCTTGTTTTCTGATGGTTGGGGTGTCGTCTGTTAGTTAGAGGTAGTTTTCCATCTGCCGTTTGCAATATTTGACTTCAATATGGGATTCCTCATGATGGAAGCACTACTCACAACTCCAAAAGAAAAAGGGCACGACTCAAATAGAAGCTATGAGAAGTGGAACGCAACATTTCTGTGGTTGGTGGTTCCTCATATGTTTGTAGTTATGTTGCATACCCGTTCAAAGATCTTTTTATAAGAAATATTGGAATAGTTATCTTTATGAGGACGATATATATGTTCCAACAGCTACTTAGATTGGATTTGGCTGTTAGCTGGTATATCATTTCTCACTATCAATCCAATCCGTTAATTGATACCACATCCTGTGATGATCCTATGGTAGGAAACAGCATGTTTTAGCAATTGTCGATGGATCATATAATGCTTAACAGTATCATAATCTTATTAAGTTAGATCTCTAATACTGTGTGCTTTATCAAATGTCTAACTGGTGCAATGAATGGATTATTAGATTCTCTCTCTGAATACATGTTTTGTGTTTGCTTTGCAGGGAAGCAACAAATGTGAAGAAATCCTTCAGTCCTCGTCGTGAGGTGCATGAACAGATCACCCATTCAATGCCACCGCAGAAGATTGAAGTATTTAAGTCCTTGGAAGGTTGGGCTGAAGAAACTATCCTGCCTCTTCTTAAACCTGTTGAGCAGTGTTGGCAGCCACAGGATTTCTTGCCAGACCCTGCTTCAGAAGGGTTTATGGATCAGGTTCAGGAACTGAGGGCAAGGTCAAGAGAGATTCCAGATGACTATTTTGTGTGCTTGGTTGGAGATATGATAACTGAAGAAGCTCTTCCAACCTATCAGACCATGTTGAATACACTTGATGGGGTGCGAGATGAAACTGGAGCAAGCCTTACATCTTGGGCTATCTGGAATAGGGCTTGGACTGCGGAAGAAAACAGGCATGGTGACCTTCTGAACAAGTATCTCTACCTGACTGGAAGAGTAGACATGAGGCAAATTGAGAAAACAATTCAGTATCTAATTGGATCTGGAATGGTAAGAACATCGAGGCTTGTTGCTGTTTGGTCTACATTCTTCACATTCCTACATTGTTTTTATGCTTTTTTTTGGACCGGGATTGATGTGCTGTATGGCACTGCTTTACTGGTATCTTTGTTCATGCATAATTGGGCTACCCTGACTGGTATTTGGTGTTATGTGTGTACCACATCTTGTATGACCAATTATCCAGTGCTTGAATTTTTGTTATGGTTGTTCATTGGTTGATCATTTTCATAATGAGAAATAGCTTTGTGTTTTTATGTTGTTAGGATCCCAAAACCGAGAACAACCCCTATCTGGGGTTCGTATACACATCGTTCCAGGAGAGGGCAACATCTATTTCCCATGGGAACACCGGCCGCCATGCCAAAGAGCATGGGGACACACAGCTTGCTAAAATCTGTGGGATGATTGCTGCTGATGAGAAACGGCATGAAAGAGCCTACACAACAATCGTGGAGAAGCTCTTTGAGATTGATCCAGATGGAGCAATGGTGGCATTTGCCGACATGATGAAGAAGAACATTTCAATGCCGGCCCACCTGATGTACGATGGCAAGGATGACAATCTGTTTGATCATTTCTCGGCAGTGGCCCAGCGTATTGGAGTCTATACCGGCAGAGACTATGCAGACATCCTTGAGTTTCTTGTGAGGAGGTGGCGTGTGGAGATGGTGACAGGGCTCTCTGCAGAAGGGCAAAAAGCTCAAGACTATGTTTGTAATCTGGTGCCGAGAATTCGGAGGATTGTGGAGAGGACAGAGGCAAAATCAAGGGGGAAGATGGCTGGGACAGTTCCTTTCAGCTGGGTTTTTGACAGAGAAGTGAGTTTATAAGCCATTTACCATTTGTTTGTGCATCCCTTTTAAGATTTGAAGCGTATGTCTCCATCCCCAAATGAGATTTTCTCTTGAAGCAGCTGTTAGTTAGTAAGGGCAGATAGTGTATCAACTCTTTATGCATGTCTTCTAAGTCTTTCCTTAGGTTTATATGCCTCCAACATCCCCCGTTCCCTTTTCTGCTTTTTCGTGTGATTGTAATGCCCCACTGCAAGCAGTACTACATGTGTGAGAATGGGTTGCAACTGTCAATAATTATCTTCCATTATGTTATGTATCCCCTTCTGAAAGTGCAATTCAATGTACTCTTTTTTTGTGAGTGAAACCATATAGAGAGTGCACAAGGAACAAGGGTTTATGACGATCTCTCCCATGAGAAAAGATTCATGTGACCTTTTTTAATTGCACATTTCGTTAATTTATTTACGAAAATTATATACTTAGAATTTTGACGGTAATTAACAGCCTCAATTGTGAAGTTAAAATCTGGCTAGAATTACGAGTACCCCTAAGAAGCAATGGGAAGGAGATCGAGCAGCGGTTTTACCTTTTACCCGGCCGGAAACGCAGCAGCAGCAGCATCAGAATCCGAGAGTGGTTATTATATAATAACTCAATGATTGAGAAAGAGGGGGCCCAAATTATATATTAATATATATATATATATATATATATATATATATATATATATATAGGTCCGATCCAGTGTGAAACACCATTTCGAATGAAATGTGTGACAAACACCGATTTGTATGAAACGTGTGAAACACGTTATCAACTGTCCGATCGGGCCACAATTAGATGGACGGTCTCAAAATAAGAGGGACAAATCATCCCCTTCTCGATGAAATTTATTGAAATTAAAAAATTACACGTAAAAATTTAAACTAGGATAATTGATATAAATATTAATCAATAATACACAATTGTAGAGAAAAATGGACCTAAACAAGTGACCCTGGTCAAAGATCTAACAAAGCCCATACGCCTCATAATAAAAATAGAGTTAAAAATATATTTTGCTTCCGCCATTGGTCCTTAAACTCCATTTAATCAAAATAGGTCCAGGTATTTTACTTTTTTCATAAAATGTGAACTTCCCCCGTTACCTTTTTTCTGGAACCCGGGTCAGTGTGACCCAAGTTGGGAGCGACTCAAGTAGGATTTTCATATCTCCGAGTTGGTTCGGAGTTCGTGTTTGCACAACCCTGGTTCGGTGGTCGTCTGCCCTAATCATGGGATGGTCCATTACAAATTGTGTTCAATCGTGACCTTTGCCTTTGTTTCGCCTTCGCAAGAAAGGCGATCTCCTTGAAAACCTAACGCTAGCGTGCCTTCTGTCAACACTGTCTCCTCGTACAACGTTTCAGCTTCTTCCCGGAAGATTAATTTCAAGAGGACGAACGGAGGATCTTTTTCGAGCGAAGGATCGTTTTCGAGCGGTGGGAATTTCAAGCTTCATATGGATTCTAGTAACATTGGCGGCATTGACCTGCCAAGGATACGAAGGAGGCTGTCACCATATTGGGTGAAGGCATCTCCCTGGTGCAATCTCGATGGCCTGCTCTTCGGACGGCTATAGAATTTGAATGGAGCGGCAGGGATTCTCGCATGAAGTCTGATCAGTTTGCCTCTGACATTCTCAGCTGGTTTGCGCAGACTAAAGATACTATCTTACTGGATTCCGTAGTTTTTTAAGTGCAAATCTAAACCTTAATGTTGATTGGAACTAGGTTGTTGCCACTGTTGCATTCGCAGAGACCCATTATATCGATGACTTAGAGAATATTCTTGATGAATGCATGATACTGTCTTTCAATGCAGAAATAGAAGATGGCAGTGTAGAAGAGGTATCAATTTTGTTTTTTGATTTCGTCTTTCACTCACTTCCTTGTTTCATGTTGGTTTTGTTTCTTATTTTCTTCTGTCCATAAGCAATTGTGTAGTGAAAATTTTGACCAGGACAGTGCAAATCGCTCATCTTTTCTTTCAAATCGCCGAGCTAAGCTCTACAAAGATATGTTCGCCATAAATTTATTGGGGGACAACATGAACTCGGAAAGATACATCTTCCATTTCTTATGTAACCATATCTGCTCCTTAACTGGGCTATTGTCTTCTAATCGTGTTTATTTTATAGAAATTAAAAAATTACATGTGAAAATTTAAACTATAATAATTTATATAAATATTAATCACTAATACACAATTGTATAGAAAAATGGACCTAAACAAGTGAACCCTGTCCATGATCTAACAAAGCCCATACGCCTCATAATAAAAAAAGGGTTAGAAATATATTTTGCTTCTGCCATTGGTCCTTGAACTCCATTTTATCAAAATCGGTCCAGATATTTAACTTTTATCACAAAATGTGAACTTCCGCACGATATTTTTATTTTATTTTATTTTATTATTATTTTTTTGGTAGACTTTTTGTTATTTCTTTTGACGGAGCCACCTATTTTCCAGAACCCGGGTCAGTGTGACCCAAGTCGCGAGCGACTCAAGTAGGATTTTCGTATCTCCGAGTTGATTCGGAGTTCGTGTTCGCACAACCCTGGTTCGGTGGTTGTCTGCCCTAATTATGGAAAGGTCCATTACAAACTGTGTTCAATCGTGACCTTTGTCATTGTTTTGCCTTCACAAGAAAGGCGATGTCATTCAAAACCTAATGCTAGCGTGCCTTCTGTCAACTCCGTCTCCTCGTACAACGTTTCAGCTTCTTCCCGGAAGATTAATTTCAAGAGGATGAGCGGAGGATCATTTTCGTGCAGTGGGAATTTCGAGCTTCATATGGATTCTAGTAACATTGGCGGGATTGAGCAGCCAAAGATACTGACGAAGGAGGCTGTCACCATATTGGGTGAAGGCATCTCCCTGGTGCAATCTCGATGGCCTTCTCTTTGAACGGCTATAGAATTTGAATGGAGCGGCAGGGATTCTCGCATGAAGTCTGATCAGTTTGCC
The DNA here is from genome assembly GCA_019845555.1 of Aristolochia fimbriata. Taxonomy (NCBI): domain Eukaryota; kingdom Viridiplantae; phylum Streptophyta; class Magnoliopsida; order Piperales; family Aristolochiaceae; genus Aristolochia; species Aristolochia fimbriata. The sequence goes on from CM034081.1 coordinate 17,017,908, forward strand.
TCTGACATTCTCAGCTGGTTTGCGCAGACTAAAGATACTATCTTACTGGATTCCGTAGTTTTTTAAGTGCAAATCTAAACCTTAATGTTGATTGGAACTAGGTTGTTGCCATTGTTGCATTCGCAAAGACTCATTATATCGATGACTTAGAGAATAATCTGGACGAATGCATGATACTGTCTTTGAATGCAGAAATAGATAATGGCAGTGTCCAAGAGGCATCAGTTTTGTTTTTGGATTTTGTCTTTTATTCACTTCCTTGTTTCATGTTGGTTTTGTTTCTTATTTTCTTCTGTCCATCAGCAATTGTGTAGTGAAAATTTTGAGAAGGACAGTGCAAATCGCTCTTATTTTCTTTCAAATCGCCGAGCTAAGCTCTACACGATATGTTAAGCCATAAATTTATTGGGGGTCAACATGAACTCGGAAAGATACATCTGCCATTTCTTATGTAACCATTTCTGCACCTTAACTAGGCTATTGTCTTGTAATCGTGTTTAATTTATTCATATTAAAAAATTACTTGTGAAAATTTAAACTGTGATAACTGATATAAATATTAATAACTAATACACAATTGTAGAGAAAAATGGACCTAAACAAGAGACTCCGGTCCAGGATCTAATCAAGCCCATACGCCTCATAATAAAAAAAGGGTTAGAAATATATTTTGCTTCCACCATTGGTCATTGAACTCCATTTAGTCAAAATCTGCCCAGATATTTAACTTTTTTCACAAAATGAGAACTTCCCCACAGTATTTTTATTTTATTTAATTTAATTTTACTTTATTATAATTTTATTATAATTTTTTTATTATTTTTTCGTGGATTTTAGGTAATTTCTTTTGACCGAGCTACATATTTTATGGAAGCCGGGTTAGTGTGACTCAAGTCGGGAGCGACTCAAGTAGGATTTTCAGATTCTCCGAGTTGGTTCGAGTTCAGATTCGCACACCCTGGTTCGGGTGGTCGCTTGCCCTAATTATGGGATGGTCCATTACAAACTGTGTTCTATCGTGACCTTTGTCTTTGTTTTGCCTTCGCAAGAAAGGTGATCTCCTAGAAAACCTAACGCTAGCATGCCTTCTGTCAACACCGCCTCGTCAGTACAATGTTTCAGCTTCTTCCCGGAAGATTAATTTCAAGAGGACGAAATGAGGATCGTTTTAGTGCGGTGGAAATTTTATGCTTCATATGGATTCTAGTATCATTGGCGGGATTGAGCAGCCAAATATACGCACGAAGGAGGCTGTCACCATATGTGATGAAGGCATCTCCCTGGTGCTTTCTCGATGGACTGCTCTTCGGACGGATGTAGAATTTGAATGGGGAGACAGGGATTCTCGCTAGAAGTCTGATCAGCTCGTCTTTGACATTCTCAGCTGGTTTGCGCAGACCAAAGGTACTATCTTATTGGATTCCGTAGTTTTTTATGTGCAAATTCTGAACCTTAATGTTGATAGCAACTAGGTTGTTGCGATTGTTGCATTCGCAGAGACCCATTATATCGATGACTTAGAGAATATTCTGGATGAATGCATGATACTGTCTTCCAATGCAGAAATAGAAGATGGCACTCTAGAAGAGGTATTAGTTTTGTTTTTGGATTTTGTCTTTTACTCAGTTCCTTGTTTCATCTTGGTTTTGTTTCTTATTTTCTTCTGTCCATCAGCAATTGTGTTGTAAAAATTCTGAGATGGAAAGCTCAAATCGCTCATCTTTTCTTTCTAATCGCCGAGCTATGCTCTATAAAGATATGTTCGCGATAAATTTATTGTGGGACAACATGAACTCGAAAACGTACATCTTCCATTTCTTATGTAACCATATATGCTCAACTGGGCTATTGTCAACTAATCGTGTTTAATTTACTGATATTAAAAAATTACATGTAAAAATTTAAACTATGATTATTGATATAAATATCAATCACTAATACACAATTGTAGACAATAATGGACCTAAACAAGTGACCCCGGTCCGGGATCTAACCAAGCCCATACGCCTCATAATAAAAATAGGGTTAGAAATATATTTTGCTTCCGCCAATGGTCTTTGAACTCCATTTTATCAAAATCGGCCCAGATATTTATCCTTTTTCACAAAATGAGAACTTCTCCACGATATTTTTTATTTTTGTAATTTTTTTTTTGATCGAGCTACCTAATTTCAGAAACCCGGTCAAGTGTGACCCAAGTCGGGAGCGACTAAAGTTGGATTTTCGTGATCTCAGAGGGGTTCGGAGTTCATGCTCGCACAACCCTAGTTCGGTGGTGGTCGTGTGCCCCAATTACGGGATGTCCATTACAAACCGTGTGTTCAATCGTGACCTTTGTCTTTGTTTTCCCTTCGCAAGAAAGGCGATCTCCTTGAAAACCTAACGCTAAGCGTGCCTTCCGTCAACACCGTCTCCTCATTACAACGTTTCAACTTCTTCTCTAAGAATAATTTCAAGAAGACGAAGCGGTGGATCGTTTTTGTCGCGGTGGGAATTTCAAGCTTCATATGGATTCTAGTAAGATTGGCAGGATTGACCAGCCAAAGATACTCATGAAGGAGGCTGTCACCATATTGGGTGAAGGCATCACCCTGGTGCTATCTCGATGGACTGCTCTTGGACGGCTATAGAATTTGAATGGTGTGGCAGGGATTCTCGCATGAAGTCTGATAAGCTCGCCTGTGGCATTCTCTCTGCTGGTTTGCGCACCCAAAAGTACTATCTTACCGGATTCCGTAGTTTTTATGTGCAAATTCAAAACTTTAATGTTGATAGCAACTAGGTTGTGCCATTGTTGCATTCGCAGAGACCCATTATATCGGTGGCTTAGAGAGTATTCTGGATCGAATGCATGATACTGCCTTTCAATGTAGAAATAGAAGATGGCACTGTAGAAGAGGTATCAGTTTTGTGTTGGGATTTTGTCTTTTATTCACTTCCTTGTTTCAAGTTGGTTTTGTTTCTTATTTTCTTCTGTCCATCAGCAATTGTGTAGTGAAAATTCTAAGCTAGACAGTGCACATCGCACATCTTTCTTTCAAATCGCCGATCTAAGCTTTACAAAGATATGTTCGACATAAATTTATTGGGGGACAACATGAACTCGGAAAGATACATCTTCGATTTCTTATGTAACCATATCTGCTCCTTAACTGGGCGATTGTCTTCTAATCTTGTTTAATTTATTGATTTGAAAAAATTTTATGCGAAAATTTAAACTATGATAATTGACATAAATATTAATCACTAATAAAGAATTGTAGAGAAAAATGGACCTAAACAAGAGACCCCGGTCCAGGATCTAACCAAGCCCATACGCCTCATAATAAAAATAGGGTTAGAAATATATTTTGCTTCCACCTTTGGTCGTTGAACTCCATTTAGTCAAAATCTGCCAAGATATTTAACTTTTTTCACAAAAAGAGAACTTTCCCACGATATATTTATTTTATTTTATTTTTTATTTAGTTATTTTTTTTTCTTGGATTTTTGGGAATTTGTTTTGACCATGCTACCTATTTTCTGGAACCCGGGTTAGTGTGACCCAAGTCGGGAGCGACTCAAGTAGGATTGTCGTATGTTCGAGTTGGTTCGGAGTTCGTGTTTGCACAATCGTGATTCGGTGGTCGTCTGCCCTAATTATGGGATGGTCCATTACAAACTCTGTTAAATTGTGACCTTTGCTTTTGCTTTGCCAACACAAGAAAGGCGATCTCCTTGAAAACCTTACGCTAGCGTGCCTTCTGTCAACACCATCTCCTCGTACAACGTTTCAGCTTCTTCTCGAAAGATTAATTTCAAGAGGACGAGCGGAGGATCATTTTCATGCGGTGGGAATTTTAAGCTTCATATGGATTCTAGTAACATTGGCGGGAATGAGCAGTCAAAGATACTCACGAAGGAGGCTGTCACCATAATGGGTGAAGGCATCTCCCTGGTGCTATCTTGATGGATTGCTCTTCGGATGGCAATAGAATTTGAATGGGCTGGGAGGGATTCTCGCATGAAGTCTGATTAGCTCGTATGTGACATTCTCACCTGGTTTGCGCAGACCAAAGGTACTATCTTACTGGATTCCGTAGTTTTTTATGTGCAAATTCTAAACCTTAATGTTGATAGCAACTAGGTTGTTGCCATTGTCACATTCGCAGAGACCCATTATAGCGATGACTTAGAGAATATTCAAGACAAATGCTAATACAATCTTTCAATGCAGAAATAGAAGATGGCAGTGCATAAGACGTATCAGTTTTGTTTTTGGATTTTGTCTTTTACTCACTTCCTTGTTTCATGTTGGTTTTGTTTTTTTTATTTTCTTCTGTCCATCAGCAATTGTGTAGTGAAGATTCTGAGATGGACAAAGTGCAAAACGCATCTTTTTTTTTCAAATCACCGAAAGCAAAGCTCTACAAAGATATGTTAAGCCATATATTTATTGGGGTAAAACATGAAATCGAAAAGATACATCTTCCATTTCTTAAGTAACCATATATGCTCCTTAACTGGGCTATTGTTTTCTAATCGTGTTTAATTTATTGATATTTAAAAATTACATGTGAAAATTTAAACTATGATAATTGATTTAAATATTAATCACTAATACACAATTGTAGAGAAAAATGGACCTAAACAAAGAGACCCCGGTCCAGGATCTAACCAAGCCCTTACCTCATAATAAAAATAGGGTTAGAAATATTTTTTGCTTCCAACATTGCTCATTGAACTCCTTTTAAACAAAATCTGCCCAGATATTTTAGTTTTTTCACAAAATGAGAACTTCCCCACGATATTTTTATTTTATTTTATTTACTTTATTTTTAAATATTTTTTTCATGGATTTTTGGTAATTTCTTTTGACCGAGCTACCTATTTTCTGGAACCCGGGTTAGTGTGACCCAAGGCGAGAGTGACTCTTGCAGGATTGTCGTATGTTCGAGTTGGTTCGGAGTTCGTGTTCGCACAACCGTGGTTCGGTGGTCATCTGCCCTAATTATGGGATGGTCCATTACAAACTCTGTTAAATTGTGACCTTTGTCTTTGCTTTGCCATCACAAGAAAGGCGATCTCATTAAAAACCTAACGCAAGCGTGCCTTCTGTCAACACCGTCTCCTCGTACAACGTTTCAGCTTCTTCCCGGAAGATTAATTTCATGAGGACGAGCGGAGGATCATTTTTGTGTGGAGGGCATTTTAAGCTTCAAATGAATTCTAGTAACATTGGCGGGATTAAGCAGTCAAAGATACTCACGAAGGAGGCTGCCACCATATTGGGTGAAGGCATCTCCCTGGTGCTATCTTGATGGATTGCTCTTCGGATGGCAATAGAATTTGAATGGGCTGGGAGGGATTCTCGCATGAAGTCTGATCAGCTCGCCTATGACATTAATAGCTGGTTTCCGCAAACCAAAGGTACTGTCTTACTGGATTTCGTAGTTTTTTATGTGCAAATTCTAAACCTTAATGTTGATAGCAACTAGGTTGTTGCCATTGTTGCATTCGCAGAGACCCATTATATCGATGACTTAGAGATTATTCAAGACGAATGCTAATACTATCTTTCAATGTAGAAATAGAAGATGGCAGTGCAGAAGAGGTATCAGTTTTGTTTTTGGATTTTGTCTTTTACTCACTTCCTTGTTTCATGTTGGTTTTGTTTCTTATTTTCTTCTGTCCATCAGGAATTGTGGAGTGAAGATTCTGAGATAGACAGTGCAAATCGCTCATCTTTCTTTCTAATTGCCGAGGTAAGCTCTACAAAGATATGTTCGCCATAAATTTATTGGGGAAAAACATGAACTCGAAAAGATACATCTTCCATTTCGAATGTAACCATATCTGCTCCTTAACTGGGCTATTGTCTTCTAATCGTGTTTAATTTATTGATATTAAAAAATTACATGTGAAAATTTAAACTATGATAATTGATATAAATATTAATCACTAATACACAATTGTGGAGAAAAATGGACCTAAACAAGAGACCCCGTCCAGGATCTAATTAAGCCCATATTTCATAATAAAAAATAGGGTTAGAAATACATTTTGCTTCGACCATTGGTCATTGAACTCCATTCAGTCAAAATCTGCCTAGATATTTTACTTTTTTCACAAAATGATAACTTCCCCACGATATTTTTATTTTATTTTATTTTATTTTATTTTTATTTTTTTCTGGATTTTTTGTAATTTCTTTTGACCGAGCTACCTATTTTATGGAACCCAAGTTAGTGTGACCCAAGTCGGGAGCGACTCAAGTAGGATTTTTGTATCTCCGAGTTGGTTCGGTGGTCGTCTGCCCTAATTATGGGATGGTCCATTACAAACTGTGTTCTATCGTAACCTTTGTCTTTGTTTTGCCTTCGCAAGAAAGGTGATCTCATAGAATACCAAACGCTAGCATGCCTTCTGTCAACACCGTCTCGTCATTATAACGCTTCAGCTTCTTCCCGTAAGATTAATTTCAAGAGGACGAAGCCTGAGGATCGCTTATGTCGCGGTGGGAATTTCATGCTTCATATGGATTCTAGTAATATTGGTGGGATTGAGCAACCAAAGATACGCACGAAGGAGGCTGTCACCATATTGGGTGAAGGCATCTCCCTGGTGCTTTCTCGATGGACTGCTCTTCGGACGGATGTAGAATTTGAATGGGAGACAGGGATTCTCGCCATAAGTCTGATAAGCTCGCCTCTGACATTCTCAACTGGTTTGCTCAGACGAAAGGTACTATCTTATTCGATTCCGTAGTTTTTTATGTGCAAATTCTGAACCTTAATGTTGATAGCAACTAGGTTGTTGCGATTGTTGCATTCGCAGAGACCCATTATATCGATGAGTTAGAGAATATTCTGGATGAATGCATGAAACTGTCTTTAAATGCAGAAATAGAAGACGACACTGTAGAAGAGGTATCAGTTTTGTTTTTGGATTTTGTCTTTTACTCAGTTCCTTGTTTCATCTTGGTTTTGTTTCTAATTTACTTCTGTTCATCAGCAATTGTGTAATGAAAATTCTGAGATGGACAGCGCAAACCGCTCATCTTTTCTTTCTAATCGCCGAGCTAAGCTCCTCAAAGATATGTTCGCAATAAATTTATTGGGGGACAACATGAACTCGGAGACGTATATCTTCCATTTCTTATGTAACCATATATGCTCAACTGGGCTATTGTAAACTATGATTATTGATATAAATAGAAATCACTAAAACACAATTGTAGACAAGAATAGACCTAAACAAGTGACCCTGGTCCGGGATCTAACCAAGCCCATACACCTCATAATAAAAATAGGGTTGGAAATATAGTTTGCTTCCACCAATAGTCTTTGAACCCCATTTTATCAAAATCGGCCCTGATAATTATCCTTTTTCACAAAATGAGAACTTCCCCACGACATTTTTATTTTTTTATTTATTTATTTTTATTATTATTTTTTTCCTAGATTTTTTTGTAATTTCTTTTGACCGAGCTACCTAATTTCAGGAACCCGGGTCAGTGTGACCCACGTCGGGAGCGACACAAGTATGATTTTCGTATCTCCAAGACGGTTCGGAGTTCGTGCTCGTACAACCCTGGTTCGGTGGTCGTGTGCCCTATTATGGGATGTCCATTACAAACTGTGTTCAATCGTGACCTTTGTCTTTGTTTTGCCTTCGCAAGAAAGGCGATCTCCTTGAAAACCTAATGCTAGCGTGCCTTTCGTCAACACCATCTCCTCGTTCATCGTTTCAACTTCTTCCCGGAAGAATAATTTCAAGAGGACGAAGGATCATTTTCGTGCAGTGGGAATTTCAAGCTTCATATGGATTCTAGTGACATTGGCGGGATTGAGCAGCCAAAGATACACTTGAAGGAGGCTGTCACCATATTGGGTGAAGGCATCTCCCTGATGCTATCTCGATGGACTACTCTTCGGACGGCTACAAAATTAGAATGGGCTGGCAGGGATTCTCGCATGAAGACTGATAAGCTCGCCTGTGACATTCTGTGCTGGTTTGTTCAGACCAAAGGGGCTATCTTACTGGATTCCGTAGTTTTTTATGTGCAAATTCAAAACGTTAATGTTGATAGCAACTAGGTTGTTGCCATTGTTGCATTCGCAGAGACCCATTATATCGATGGCGTAGAGAATATTCTGGACGAATGGATGATACTGTCTTTCAATGCAGAAAAAGAAGATGGCACTGTAGAAAAGGTATCAGTTTTGAGTTGGGATTTTGTGTTTTACTCACTTCCTTGTTTCATGTTGGTTTTATTTCTTATTTTGTTCTGTCCATCAGCAATTGTGTAGTGAAAATTCTGAGCTGGACAGTGCACATCGCTCATCTTTTCTTTCAAATCGCCGAGCTAAGCTCTACAAAGATATGTTCGACATAAATTTATTGGGGGACAACAAGAACTCGGAAAGATACATCTTCAATTTCTTATGTAACCATACTTGCTCCTTAACTGGGCGATTTTCTTCTAATCGTGTTTAATTTGTTGATTTGAAAAAATTTCATGTGAAAATATCAACTATGATAATTGATATAAATATTAATCACTAATAAACAATTGTAGAGAAAAATGGACCTAAACAAGTGACCTCGGTCCAGGATCTAACCAAGCCCATACGCGTCGTAATAAAAATAGTGTTAGAAATATATTTTGCTTTCGACATTGGTCCTTGAACTCCATTTAATCAAAATCGCCCATATATTTTTTACTTTTTTCACAAATTGTGAACTTGCCTACGATATTTTTATTTTATTTTTTTTTTTTTTTTTTGCATGATTTTATTTTATTTCTTTTGACCGAAAGCAACCTATTTTTTTAACCCGGGTCAGAGTGACCCAAGTCGGGAGCGACTCAAGTAGGATTTTCGTATCTCCGAGACGTTTTGGAGTTCGTGTTCGCATAGCCCTGGTTCGATGGTCGTCTGCCCTAATTATGGGATGGTCAATTACAAACTGTGTTTAATCGGGACCTTTGTCTTTGTTTTGCCTTCGCAAGAAAGGCGATCTCCTTGAAAACCTAATGCTAGCATGCTTTCTGTCAACACTGTCTCCTCAAACTGTATTTCAGCTTCTTCCCAGAAGATTAATTTCTAGAGGACGAGCGGAGGATCATTTCGTGCGGTGGGAATTTCAAGCTTCATATGGATTCAAGTAAAATTGGCGGGATTGTGCAACCTAAGATACTCACGAACGAGGCTTTCACCAAATTGGGTGAAGGCATCTCCGCGGTGCTATCTCGATGGACTGCTCTTCGGATGGGTATGGACTTTGAATGGGCCGGCAGGGATTCTCGCATGAAGTCTGATCAGTTCCCCTCTGACATTCTCAGCTAGTTTGCGCAGACCAACTGTACTATCTTACTGGATTTCATAGTTTTTTATGTGCAAATTCTAAACTTTAATGTTGATAGCAACTAGGTTGTTGCCATTGTTGGATTCTCAAAGACCCATTATATCGATGACTTAGAGAATATTCAGGACGAATGCGAATGCTAATACTGTCTTTCAATGCAGAAATAGAAGAAGGCAGTGTAGAAGAGGTATCAGTTTTGTTTTTGGATTTTGTCTTTTACTCACTTCCTTGTTTCATGTTGGTTTTGTTTCTTATTTTCTTCTGTCCATCAGCAATTGTGTAGTGAAGATTCTGAGATGGACAGTGCAAATCGCTCATCTTTTCTTTCAAATCGCCGAGCTAAGCTCTACAAAGATATGTTCGCCATAAATTTACTGGGGTACAACATGAACTCGAAAAGATACATCTTCCATTTCTTATGTAACCATTTCTGCTCCTGAACTGGGCTATTGTCTTCTAATCGTGTTTAATTTATTGATATTAAAAATTACATGTGAAAATTTAAACTATGATAATTGATATAAATATTAATCTCTAATACACAATTGTAGAGAAAATGGACCTAAACAAGAGACCCCGGTCGAGGATCTAATCATGCCCAAACGCCTCATAATAAAAATAGGGTTAGAAATATATTTTGCTTCCACCATTGGTCATTAAACTCCATTAAGTCAAAATCTGCCCAGATATTTAACTTTTTTCACAAAATGAGAACTTCCTCACGATATTTTTATTTTATTTATTTATTTATTTTTTGCAAGATTTTTTTTTTATTTCTTTTGACCGAGCAACCTATTTTCCGAAACCCGGGTTATAGTGATCCTCGTCTGAAGTGACTTAAGTAGGATTTTCGTATCTCTGAGATGATTCGGAGTTCGTGTTCGCATAGCCCTGGTTCGCTGGTCGTCTGTCCTAATTATGGGATGGTCCATTACAAACTGTGTTCAATCGTGACCTTTCCCTTTGTTTTGCCTTCGCAAGAAAGGCGATCTCCTTCAAAACCTAACGCTAGCGTGCCTTCTGTCAACACCGTCTCCTCGTACAACGTTTCAGCTTCTTCCTGGAAGATTAATTTCAAGAGGACGAGTGGAGGATCATTTTCGTGCGGTGGGAATTTCAAGCTTCATATGGATTATAGTAACATTGGCGAGATTGAGCAGTCTGAGATACTCACGAAGGAGGCTATCACGATATTGGGTGAAGGCATCTCCCTGGTGCTATCTCGGTGGACTGCTCTTCGGATGGCAATAGAATTTGAATGGGGTGGGAGGGATTCTCGCATGAAGTCTGATTAGCTCGCCGGTGACATTCTCAGGTGGTTTGCGCAGACCAAAGGTACTATCTTACTGGATTATGTAGTTTTTTATGTGCAAATTCAAAACCTTAATGTTGATAGCAAGTAGGTTGTTGCCATTGTTGCATTCGCAGAGACACAATATATCGATGGCTTAGAGAATATTTTGGACGAATTCATGATACTATCTTTCAATGCAGAAATAGAAGATGGCACACTAGAAGAGGTATTGGTTTTGTTTTTGGATTTTGTCTTTTACTCACTTCCTTGTTTCTTGTTGGTGTTTTTTCTTATTTTCTTCTGTCCTTCAGCAAATGTGTAGTGAAAATTCTGAGCTATACAGTGCAAATCGCTCATCTTTTCTTTCAAATCGCCGAGCTAAGCTCTACAAAGATGAGTTCGCCATAAATTTGTTGCAGGACAACATGAACTCGAAAAGATACATCTTCCATTTCTCATGTAACCATATGTACTCCTTACTTGGGCTATTGTATTCTAATCGTGTTTAATTTATTGATATGAAAAAATTACATGTGAAAATTTAAACTATGATAATTGATATAAATATTAATCACTAATACACAATTGTAGAGAAAAATGGACCTAAACAAGTGACCCTGGTCCAGGATCTAACCAAGCCCATACGAATCATAATAAAAATAGTGTTAGAAATATATTTTGCATCCGACATTGGTCCATGAACTCCATTTAATCAAAATCGGCCTAGATATATAACTTTTTTCACAAAACGTGAACTTAGCCATTATATTTTTATTTTTAATTTATAATTTTTTTTTGCAAGATTTTTTTTTTTCTTTTGACCGAGCAACCTATTTTTCGCAAACCGGGTTAGAGTGACCCTCGCCGGGAGCGACTCAAGTAGGATTGTTGTATGTCCGAGACGATTCGAGTTCGTGTTCGCATAGCCCTGGTTCGGTGGTCGCCTGCCCTAATTATGGGATGGTACATTACAAACCGTGTTCAATCGTGACCTTTCCTTTGTTTTGCCTTTGCAAGAAAGGCGATCTCCATGAAAACCTAATGCTAGCGTGCCTTCTGTCAACACCGTCTCCTCAAACTGCGTTTGAGCTTCTTCCCAGAACATTAATTTCAAGAGGACGAGCGGAGGATCGTTATCGTGCGGTGGGAATTTCAAGCTTCATATGGATTCTAGTAACATTGGCGGGATTGTGGAACCAAAGATACTCACGAAGAAGGCTGTGACCAAATTGGGTGAAGGCATCTCCCTGGTGCTATCTCGATGGACTGCTCTTCGGACGGCTATAGACTTTGAATGGGCTGGCAGGGATTCTCGCATGAAGTCTGATCAGCTCACCTGTGACATTCTCAACTGGTTTGCGCAGACCAAAGGAACTATCTTACTGGATTCCGTAGTTTTTTATGTGCAAATTCTAAACCTTAATGTTGATAGCAACTAGGTTGTTTCCATTGTTGCATTCGCAGAGACCCATTATATCGATGACTTAGAGAATATTCAAGACGAATGCTAATACTATCTTTCAATGTAGAAATAGAAGATGGCAGTGTAGAAGAGGTATCAGTTTTGTTTTTGGATTTTGTCTTTTACTCACTTCCTTGTTTCATGTTGGTTTTGTTTCTTTTTTTCTTCTGTCCATCAGCAATTGTGTAGTGACGATTCTGAGATGGACAGTGCAGATCGCTCATGTTTTCTTTCAAATCGCCGAGCTAAGCTCTACAAAGATATGTTCGCCATAAATTTATTGGGGTTAAACATGAACACGAAAAGATACATCTTCCATTTCTTATGTAACCATTTCTGCTCTTTTGGTGGGCTATTGTCTTCTAATCATGTTTAATTTATTGATATTAAAAAATTACATGTGAAAATTTAAACTATGATAATTGATATAAATATTAATCACTAATACACAATTGTAGAGAAAAATGGACCTAAACAAGAGACCCCGGTCCAGGATCTAATCAAGCCCATACGTCTGATAATAAAAATAGGGTTAGAAATATATTTTGCTTCCACCATTGGTCATTGAACTCCATTTAGTCAAAATCTGTGCAGATATTTAACTTTTTTCACCAAATGAGAACTTCCCCACGATATTTTTATTTTATTTTATTTTATTTTATTTTATTATTATTTTTTTCTGGACTTTTGGTAATTTCGTTTGACCGAGCTACCTATTTTATGGAACCCGGGTTAGTGTGACCCAAGTCGGGAGCGACTCAAGTAGGATTTTCGTATCTCCGAGTTGGTTTGGAGTTCGTGTTTGCACAACCCCGGTTCGGTGGTCGTCTGCCCTAATCATGGGATGGTCCATTACAAATTGTGTTCAATCGTGACCTTTGCCTTTGTTTTGCCTTCACAAGAAAGGCCATCTCCTTGAAAACCTAACGCTAGCGTGCCTTCTGTCAACACCTTGTCTCCCTCATAAACGCTTCAGCTTCTTCCTAAGATTAATTTCAAGAGGACGAAATGAGGATCATTTTCGAGCGAAGGATCGTTTTCGAGCGGTGGGAATTTCAAGCTTCATATGGATTCTAGTAACATTGGCGGCATTGACCTGCCAAAGATACGAAGGAGGCTGTCACCATATTGGGTGAAGGCATCTCCCTGGTGCTATCTCGATGGACTGCTCTTCGGACAGCTATAGAAATTGAATGGGCCAGCAGGGATTCTCTCATGAAGTTTGATCAGCTTGCCTGTGACATTCTCAGCTGGTTTGCGTAGACCAAAGGTACTATCTTACTGGATTCCATAGTTTTTTATGTGCAAATTCTGAACCTTAATGTTGATAGCAACTACGTTGTTGCCATTGTTGCATTCGCAGAGACCCATTATATCGATGACTTAGAGAATATTCTGGACGAATGCATGATACTGTCTTTCAATGCAGAAATAGAAGATGGCAGAGTAGAAGAGGTATCAATTTTTTTTTTGATTTCGTCTTTTACTCACTTCCTTGTTTCATGTTGGTTTTGTTTCTTATTTTCTTCTGTCCATAAGCAATTGTGTAGTGAAGATTTTGACATGGACTGTGCAAATCGCTCATCTTTTCTTTCAAATCGCCGAGCTAAGCTCTACAAAGATATGTTCGCCATAAATTTATTGGGGACAACATGAACTCGAAAGATACATCTTCCATTTCTTATGTAACCATATCTGCTCCTTAACTGGGCTATTGTCTTCTAATCGTGTTTATTTTATTGAAATTAAAAATTACATGTGAAAATTTAAACTATGATAATTGATATAAATATTAATCACAAATACACAATTGTAGAGAAAAATGGACCTAAACAAGTGAACCCTGTCCATTATATAACAAAGCCCATACGCCTCATAATAAAAAAAGGGTTAGAAATATATTTTGCTACTGCCATTGGTCCTGGAACTCCATTTTATCAAAATCGGTCCAGATATTTTTATTTTATTTTATTTTATTCTTATTTTTTTGGTAGACTTTTTGTAATTTCTTTTGACGGAGCCACCTATTTTCCAGAACCCGGGTTAGTGTGACCCAAGTCGCGAGCGACTCAAGTAGGATTTTCGTATCTCCGAGTTGATTCGGAGTTCGTGTTAGCACAACCCTGGTTCGGTGGTTGTCTGCCCTAATTATGGAAAGGTCCATTACAAACTGTGTTCAATCGTGACCTTTGTCATTGTTTTGCCTTCACAAGAAAGGCGATGTCCTTCAAAACCTAATGCTAGCGTGCCTTCTGTCAACTCCGTCTCCTCGTACAACGTTTTAGCTTCTTCCCGGAAGATTAATTTCAAGAGGAAGAGCGGAGGATCATTTTCGTGCGGTGGGAATTTCGAGCTTCATATGGATTCTAGTAACATTGGCGGGATTGAGAAGCCAAAGATACTGACGAAGGAGGCTGTCACCATATTGGGTGAAGGCATCTCCCTGGTGCATTCTCGATGGCCTGCTCTTCGGACGGCTATAGAATTTGAATGGAGCGGCAGGGATTCTCACTTGAAGTCTGATCAGTTTGCCTCTGACATTCTCAGCTAGTTTGCGCAGACTAAAGACACTATCTTACTGGTTTGCAACTAGGTTGTTGCCATTGTTGCATTCGAAAAGACCCAATATATCGATGACTTAGAGAATATTCTGGACGAATGCATGATACTGTCTTTGAATGCAGAAATAGAAAATGGCAGTGTCCTAGAGGCATCAGTTTTGTTTTTGGATTTTGTCTTTTATTCACTTCCTTGTTTCATGTTGGTTTTGTTTCTTATTTTCTTACGTCCATCAGCAATTGTGTAGTGAAAATTTTGAGAAGGACAAAGGTTAAATCGCTCTTATTTTCTTTCAAATCGCCGAGCTAAGCTCTACAATGATATGCTTTCGCCATAAATTTATTGGGGTCAACATGAACTTGGAAAGATACATCTGCCATTTCTTATGTAACCATTTCTGCACCTTAACTGGGCTATTGTCTTGTAATCGTGTTTAATTTATTCATATTAAAAAATTACATGTGAAAAATTAAACTATGATAACTGATATAAATATTAATAACTAATACACAATTGAAGAGAAAAATGGACCTAAACAAGAGACCCCGGTCCTGGATCTAATCAAGCCCATACGCCTCATAATAAAAATAGGGTTAGAAATATATTTTGCTTCCACCATTGGTCATTGAACTCCATTTAGTCAAAATCTGCCCAGATATTTAACTTTTTTCACAAAATGAGAACTTCCCCACAATATTTTTATTTTATTTTGTTTTATTTTATTTTATTATTATTTTTCAAGGATTTTTGGTAATTTCTTTTGACCGAGCTACATATTTTATGGAACCCGGGTTAGTGTGAATCAAGTCGGGAGCGACTCAAGTAGGATTTTCGTATCTCCGAGTTGGTTCGGAGTTCGTGTTCGCACAGCCCTGGTTCGGTGGTCGTCTGCCCTAATTATGGGATGGTCCATTACAAACTGTGTTCTATCGTGACATTTGTCTTTGATTTGCCTTCGCAAGGAAGGTGATCTCCTAGAAAACCTAACGCTAGCATGCCTTCTGTCTAGACCGTCTCGTCGTACAATGTTTCAGCTTCTTCCCAGAAGATTAATTTCAAGTGGACGAGTTGAGGATCGTTTTCGTGCGGTAGGAATTTTATGCTTCATATGGATTCTAGTATCATTGGCGGGATTGAGCAGCCAAATATACGCATGAAGGAGGCTGTCACCATATGTGATGAAGGCATCTCCCTGGTGCTTTCTCGATGGACTGCTCTTCGGACGGATGTAGAATTTGAATGGGGAGACAAGGATTCTCGCTAGAAGTCTGATCAGCTCGTCTTTGACATTCTCAGCTGGTTTTGCGAGACCAAAGGTACTATCTTATTGGATTCCGTAGTTTTTATGTGCAAATTCTGAACCTTATTGTTGATAGCAACTAGGTTGTTATGATTGTTGCATTCGCAGAGACCCATTATATCGATGACTTAGAGAATATTCTGGATGAATGCATGATAATCGCCTTTCAATGCAAAATAGAAGATGGCACTATGCAAAGAGGTATTAGTTTTGTTTTTGGATTTTGTCTTTTACTCAGTTCCTTGTTTCAACTTGTTTTTGTTTCTTATTTTCTTACGTCCATCAAGAATTGTGTAGTGAAAATTCTGAGATGGAAAACTCAAATCGCTCATCTTTTTCTTTCTAATCGCCGAAGCTATGCTCTATAAAGATATGTTCGCGATAAATTTATTTGGGGACAACATGAACTTCGGAAACGTACATCTTCCATTTCTTATGTAACCATATATGCTCAACTTCGCTATTGTCTACTAATCGTGTTTTAATTTATTGATATTAAAAATTACATGTAAAAATTTAAACTATGATTATTGTTATAAATATCAATCACTAATACACAATTGTAGACAAGAATGGACCTAGACAAGTGACCCCGGTCCGGGATCTAACCAAGCCCATACATCATCATAATAAAAATAGGGTTAGAAATATATTTTGTTTCCGCCAATGGTCTTTGAACTCCATTTTATCAAAATCGCCCAGATATTTATCCTTTTTCACAAAATCAGAACTTCCCCAATGATATTTTTATTTTTTTATTTTTTATTTTTATTAATATTTTTTTTCGATTTTTTTGTAATTTCTTTTGACCGAAGCTACCTAATTTCAGGAACCCGGTCATTGTGACCCAAGTCGGGGCGACTCAAGTAGAATTTCAGATCTCTCGAGATCGTTCGAGTTCGTGCTTTCGAACACCCCCAGTTCGGTGGTCGTGTGCCCTAATTACCCGATGTCCATTACAAACGTGTTCAATCGTGACCTTTGTCTTTGTTTTGCCTTCGCAAGAAAGGCGATCTCCTTGAAAACCTAACGCTAAGCGTGCCTTCCGTCAACACCGTCTCCTCGTCTGGCGTTTCAACTTCATCCCGGAGGAATACTTTCATGAAGACGAAGCGGAGGATCGTTTTTGTCGCGGTGGGAATTTCAAGCTTCATATGGATTCTAGTAACATTGGCGGGATTGAGCAGCCAAAGATTCTCATGAAGGTGGCTGTCACCATATTGGGTGAAGGCATCCCCGGTGCTATCTCGATGGACTGCTCTTGGACGGCTATAGAATTTGAATGGTGTGGCAGGGATTCTCGCATGAAGTCCGATAAGCTTCGCCTGTGACATTCTCTGCTGGTTTGGTTCGCAGACCAAAAGTACTATCTTATTGGATTCCGTAGTTTTTTTATGTGCAAATTCAAAACTTTAATGTTGATAGCAACTAGGTTGTTGCCATTGTTGCATTCGCAGAGACCCATTATATCGGTGGCTTAGAGAGTATTCTGGACGAATGCATGACTTTGTCTTTTCAATTGTAGAAATAGAAGATGGCACTTGTAGAAGAGGTATCAGTTTTGTGTTGGGATTTTGTCTTTTGTTCACTTCCTTGTTTCAAGTTGGTTTTGTTTCTTATTTTCTTCGTCCATCAGCAATTGTGTAGAGAAAATTCTAAGCTAGACAAAGCACATCGCACATCTTTCTTTCAAATCACCGAGCTAAGCTTCGACTAAGATATGTTCGACATAAATTTATTGGGGGACAACATGAACCTGGAAAGATACATCTTCGATTTCTTATGTAACCATATCTGCTCCTTAACTGGGCGATTGTCTTCTAATCGTGTTTAATTTATTGATTTGAAAAAACTTTATGCGAAAATTTAAACTATGATAATTGACATAAATATTAATCACTAATAAAGAATTGTAGAGAAAAATGGACCTAAACAAGAGACCCCGGTCCAGGATCTAACCAAGCCCATAATGCCTCACAATAAAAATAGGGTTAGAAATATATTTTGCTTCCACCATTGGTCGTTGAACTCCATTTAGTCAAAATCTGCCCAGATATTTAACTTTTTTCACAAAATGAGAACTTTCCCAATGATATATTTAAAATATTTATTTTTATTTTTTTTTTTTTTTTTTCTCTTGGATTTTTGGTAATTTGTTTTGACCGAAGCTACCTATTTTCTGGAACCCGGGTTAGTGTGACCCAAGTCGGGAGCGACTCAAGTAGGATTGTCGTATGTTCGAGTTGGTTCGGAGTTCGTGTTCGCACAACCGTGGTTCGGTGGTCGTCTGCCCTAATTATGGGATGGTCCATTGCAAACTCTGTTAAATTGTGACCTTTGTCTTTGCTTTGCCAACACAAGAAAGGCGATCTCCTTGAAAACCTAACGCTAGCGTGCCTTCTGTCAACACCATCTCCTCGTACAACGTTTCAGCTTCTTCCCGAAAGATTAATTTCAAGAGGACGAGCGGAGGATCATTTTCATGCGGTTGGGAATTTTAAGCTACATATGGATTCTAGTAACATTGGCGGGATTGAGCAGTCAAAGACACTCACCATGAAGGAGGCTGTCACCATATTGGGTGAAGGCATCTCCTTGGTGCTATCTTGATGGATTGCTCTTCTGGATGGCAATAGAATTTGAATGGGGTGGGAGGGATTCTCGAATGAAGTCTGATTAGCTCGCCTGTGACATTCTCACCTGGTTTTGCTTGAGACCAAAGGTACTATCTTACTGGATTCCGTAGTTTTTATGTGCAAATTCTAAACCTTAATGTTGATAGCAACTAGGTTGTTGCCATTGTCACATTCGCTGAGACCCATTATAGCGATGACTTAGAGAATATTCAAGACAAATGCTAATACAATCTTTCAATGCAAAAAAATAGAAGATGGCGATTAGAAGAGGTGTCAGTTTTGTTTTGGATTTTGTCTTTTACTCACATCCTTGTTTCATGTTGGTTTTGTTTTTTATTTTCTTCTGTCCATCAGCAATTGTGTAGTGAAGATTCTGAGATGGACAGTTACAAAGCTCATCTTTTCTTTCAAATCACGAGCTAAGCTCTACAAAGATATGTTAAGCCATATATTTATTGGGGTAAAACATGAACTTCGAAAAAGATACATCTTCCATTTCTTATGTAACCATATATGCTCCTTTACTGGGCTAATGTCTTCTAATCGTGTTTAATTTATTGATATTTAGAAAATACATGTGAAAATTTAAACTATGATAATTGATATAAATATTAATCACTCATAAACAATTGTAGAGAAAAATGGAGCTAAACAAGAGACCCCGGTCCAGGATCTAACCAAGCCCATTTGCCTCATAACAAAAATAGGGTTAGAAATATATTTTGCTTCCACCATTGCTCATTGAACTCCATTTAAACAAAATCTGCCCAGATATTTAACTTTTTTCACAAAATGAGAACTTCCCCACGATATTTTTATTTTATTTTTTTTTACTTTCTCTTTGAAATTTTTTTTCATGGATTTTTGGTAATTTCTTTTGACAGAGCTACCTATTTTCTGGAACCCGGGTTAGTGTGACCCAAGTCGGGAGCGACTCTAGTAGAATTGTCGTATATTCGAGTTGGTTCGGAGTTCGTGTTCGCACAACCGTGGTTCGGTGGTCATCTGCCCTAATTATGGGATGGTCCATTACAAACTCTGTTAAATTGTGACCTTTGTCTTTGCTTTGCCATCACAAGAAAGGCGATCTCATTAAAAACCTAACGCTAAGCGTGCCTTACAACACCACCTCTCCTCGTTATTAACGTTTCAGCTTCTTCCCGAAGATTAATTTCATGAGGACGAAGCGGAGGATCATTTTCGTGTGGTGGGCATTTTAAGCTTCATATGGATTCTAGTAACATTGGCGGGATTAAGCAGTCAAAGATACTCACGAAGGAGGCTGCCACCATATTGGGTGAAGGCCTCGCCTACGTGGTGCTATCTTGTTGGATTGCTCTTCGGATGGCAATAGAATTTGAATGGGGTGGGAGGGATTCTCGCATGAAGTCTGCTCAGCTCGCCTATGACATTCTCAGCTGGTTTCCAAAACCAAAGGTACTTGTCTTTACCGGATTCCGTAGTTTTTTATGTGCAAATTCTAAACCTTAATGTTGATAGCAACTAGGTTGTTGCCATTGTTGCATTCCACAGAGACCCATTATATCGATGACTTAGAGAATATTCAAGACGAATGCTAATACTATCTTTCAATGTAGAAATAGAAGATGGCGGTCTTGAAGAGGTATCAGTTTTGTTTTGGATTTTGTCTTTTACTCACTTCCTTGTTTCATGTTGGTTTTGTTTCTTATTTTCTTCTGTCCATCAGGAATTGTGGAGTGAAGATTCTGAGATGGACAGTGCAAATTGCTCATCTTTCTTTCTAATTGCCGGTAAGCTCTACAAAGATATGTTAGCCATAAATTTATTGGGGAAAAACATGAACTTCGAAAAGATACATCTTCCATTTCCGAATGTAACCATTTCTGCACCTTAACTGGGCTATTGTCTTGTAATCGTGTTTAATTTATTCATATTAAAAAAATTACATGTGAAAAATTAAACTATGATAACTGATATAAATATTAATAACTAATACACAATTGTAGAGAAAAATGGACCTAAACAAGAGACCCCGTCCCGGATCTAATCAAGCTCATACGCCTCATAATAAAAATAGGGTTAGAAATATATTTTGCTTCCACCATTGGTCATTGAACTCCATTTAGTCAAAATCTGCCCAGATATTTAACTTTTTTCACAAAATGAGAACTTCCCCACAATATTTTTATTTTTTTATTTTTTTTTTTTATTTGTTTTTTCTGGATTTTTGGTAATTTCTTTTGACCGAGGTACCTATTTTATGGAACCCAAGTTAGTGTGACCCAAGTCGCGAGCGACTCAAGTAGGATTTTCGTATCTCCGAGTTGGTTCGGAGTTCGTGTTCGCACAACCCTGGTTCGGTGGTCGTCTGCCCTAATTATGGGATGGTCCATTACAAACTGTGTTCTATCGTGACATTTGTCTTTGATTTGCCTTCGCAAGGAAGGTGATCTCCTAGAAAACCTAACGCTAGCATGCCTTCTGTCTAGACCGTCTCGTCGTACAATGTTTCAGCTTCTTCCCAGAAGATTAATTTCAAGTGGACGAGTTGAGGATCATTTTCGTGCGGTGGGAATTTTATGCTTCATATGGATTCTAGTATCATTGGCGGATTGAGGCGACCAAATATATACATACGAAGGAGGCTGTCACCATATGTGATGAAGGCATCTCCTGGTGCTTTCTCGATGGACTGCTCTTGGACGGATGTAGAATTTGAATGGGGAGACAAGGATTCTCGCTAGAAGTCTGATCAGCTCGTCTTTGACATTCTCAGCTGGTTTTTGCGATACCAAAGGTACTATCTTATTGGATTCGTAGTTTTTATGTGCAAATTCTGAACCTTAATGTTGATAGCAACTAGGTTGTTGCGATTGTTGCATTCTCGCAGACCCCATTATATCGATGACTTAGAGAATATTCTGGATGAATGCATGATAATCTTGTCTTTCAATGCAGAAATAGAAGATGGCAATCTATGCAGAAGAGGTATTAGTTTTGTTTTTGGATTTTGTCTTTTACTCAGTTCCTCGTTTCAACTTGTTTTTGTTTCTTATTTTCTTCTGTCCATCAGCAATTGTGTAGTGAAAATTCTGAGATGGAAAACTCAAATCGCTCATCTTTTCTTTCTAATCGCCGAGCTATGCTCTATAAAGATATGTTAAAGCGATAAATTTATTTGGGGACAACATGAACTTCGAAACGTGCATCTTCCATTTCTTATGTAACCATATATGCTCAACTTCGGCTATTGTCTACTAATCGTGTTTAATTTATTGATATTAAAAAATTACATGTAAAATTTAAACTATGATTATTGTTATAAATATCAATCACTAATACACAATTGTAGACAAGAATGGACCTAGACAAGTGACCCGGTCCGGGATCTAACCAAACCCATAATAATAAAAATAGGGTTAGAAATATATTTTGTTTCCGCCAATGGTCTTTGAACTCCATTTTATCAAAATCGCCCCAGATATTTATCCTTTTTTCACAAAATCAGAACTTCCCCACGATATTTTTATTTTTTTATTTTTTTATTTTTTTATTTTTATTAATATTTTTTTTCGTTATTTTTTTGTAATTTCTTTTGACCGAGCTACCTAATTTCAGGAACCCGGGTCAGTGTGACCCAAGTCGGGAGTGACTCATGTAGGAATTTCGTATCTCCGAGACGGTTCGGAGTTCGTGCTCGAACAACCCAAGTTCGGTGGTCGTGTGCCCTAATTACCCGATGTCCATTACAAACTGTGTTCAATTGTGACCTTTGTCTTTGTTTTGCCTTCGCAAGAAAGGCGATCTCCTTGAAAACCTAACGCTAGCGTGCCTTCCGTCAACACCGTCTCCTCGTACAGCGTTTCAACTTCATCTCGGAGGAATACTTTCATCAAGACGAGCGGAGGATCGTTTTTGTGCGGTGGGAATTTCAAGCTTCATATGGATTCTAGTAACATTGGCGGGGATTGAGCGCCAAAGATTCTCATGAAGGAGGCTGTCACCATATTGGGTGAAGGCATCCCCTGGTGCAATCTCGATGGACTGCTCTTCGGACTGCTATAGAATTTGAATGGTGTGGCAGGGATTCTCGCATGAAGTCTGATAAGCTCGCTTTGTGACATTCTCTGCTGGTTTCTTGCTTGAGACCAAAAGTACTATCTTATTGGATTCCGTAGTTTTTATGTGCAAATTCAAAACTTTAATGTTGATAGCAACTAGGTTGTTGCCATTGTTGCATTCGCAGAGACCCATTATATCGGTGGCTTAGAGAGTATTCTGGACCGAATGCATGACTTTGTCTTTCACTGTAGAAATAGAAGATGGCACTATAGAAGAGGTATCGGTTTTGTGTTGGGATTTTGTCTTTTGTTCACTTCCTTGTTTCAAGTTGGTTTTGTTTCTTATTTTCTTCTCCATCATCAGCAATTGTGTAGAGAAAATTCTAAGCTAGACAAAGGTGCACACATGCGACATCTTTTCTTTCAAATCACCGAGCTAAGCTCTACTAAGATATGTTCGACATAAATTTATTGGGGACAACTTGAACCTGGAAAGATACATCTTCGATTTCTTATGTAACCATATCTGCTCCTTAACTTAACCGATTGTCTTTTTAATCGTTTTAATTTATTGATTTGAAAAAACTTTATGCGAAAATTTAAACTATGATAATTGACATAAATATTAATCACTAATAAAGAATTGTAGAAAAATGGACCTAAACAAGAGACCCCGGTCCAGGGATCTAACCAAGCCCATCGCCTCACAATAAAAATAGGGTTAGAAATATATTTTGCTTCCACCATTGGTCGTTGAACTCCATTTAGTCAAAATCTGCCCAGATATTTAACTTTTTTCACAAAATGAGAACTTTCCCACCTATATATTTAAAATAATTTTTTTTTTTTTTTTTTTTTTTTTTCTTGGATTTTTGGAAATTTGTTTTGACCGAGCTACCTATTTTCTGGAACCGGGTTAGTGTGACCCAAGTCGGGAGCGACTCAAGTAGGATTGTCGTATGTTCGAGTTGGTTCGAGTTCGTGTTCGCTGCTTAGTGGTTCGGTGGTCGTCTGCCCTAATTATGGGATGGTCCATTGCAAACTCTGTTAAATTGTGACCTTTGTCTTTGCTTTGCCAACACAAGAAAGGCGATCTCCTTGAAAACCTAACGCTAGCGTGCCTTACTGTCAACACCATCTCCTCGTTACAACGTTTCAGCTTCTTCCCGAAAGATTAATTTCAAGGGACGAAATGGAGGATCATTTTCATCTGCGGTGGGAATTTTAAAGCTACATATGGATTCTAGTAACATTGGCGGATTGAGCGGTCAAAGACACTCCACGAAGGAGGCTGTCACCATATTGGGTGAAGGCATCTCCCTGGTGCTATCTTGATGGATTGCTCTGCGGATGGCAATAGAATTTGAATGGGGTGGGAGGGATTCTCGAATGAAGTCTGATTAGCTTCGCTTTGTGACATTCTCACCTGGTTTCTTGCACCAAAGGTACTATCTTCTTGGATTCCGTAGTTTTTATGTGCAAATTCTAAACCTTAATGTTGATAGCAACTAGGTTGTTGCCATTGTCACATTCGGAGAGACCCATTATAGCGATGACTTAGAGAATATTCAAGACAAATGCTAATACAATCTTTCAATGCAAAAATAGAAGATGGCGATGTAGAAGAGGTGTCGGTTTTGTTTTTGGATTTTGTCTTTTACTCACATCCTTGTTTCATGTTGGTTTTGTTTTTTATTTTCTTCTGTCCATCAGCAATTGTGTAGTGAAGATTCTGAGATGGACAGTGCAAAGCGCTCATCTTTTCTTTCAAATCGCCGAGCTAAGCTCTACAAAGATATGTTCGCCATATATTTATTGGGGTAAAACATGAACTCGAAAAGATACATCTTCCATTTCTTATGTAACCATATATGCTCCTTTACTAGGCTAATGTCTTCTAATCGTGTTTAATTTATTGATATTTAGAAATTACATGTGAAAATTTAAACTATGATAATTGATATAGATATTAATCACTCATAAACAATTGTAGAGAAAAATGGAGCTAAACAAGAGACCCCGGTCCAGGATCTAACCAAGCCCATTCGCCTCATAACAAAAATAGGGTTAGAAATATATTTTGCTTCCACCATTGCTCATTGAACTCCATTTAAACAAAATCTGCCCAGATATTTAACTTTTTTCACAAAATGAGAACTTCCCCACGATATTTTTATTTTATTTTTTTTTACTTTCTCTATGAAATTTTTTTTCATGGATTTTTGGTAATTTCTTTTGACCGAGCTACCTATTTTCTGGAACCCGGGTTAGTGTGACCCAAGTCGGGAGCGACTCTAGTAGAATTGTCGTATATTCGAAGTTGGTTCGGAGTTAAATGTTCGCTGTTACCGGGGTTCGGTGGTCATCTGCCCTAATTATGGGATGGTCCATTACAAACTCTGTTAAATTGTGACCTTTGTCTTTGCTTTGCCATCACAAGAAAGGCGATCTCATTAAAACCTAACGCTAAGCGTGCCTTCTGTCAACACCGCCTCCTCCCATAACGCTTTCAGCTTCTTCCCGAAGATTAATTTCATGAGGACGAAGCGGAGGATCATTTTCGTGTGGTGGGCATTTTAAGCTTCATATGGATTCTAGTAACATTGGCGGATTAAGCAAAAAGATACTCACGAAGGAGGCTGCCACCATATTGGGTGAAGGCCTCACTGGTGCTATCTTGATGGATTGCTCTTCGGATGGCAATAGAATTTGAATGGGGTGGGAGGGATTCTCGCATGAAGTCTGCTCAGCTTCGCCTATGACATTCTCAGCTGGTTTCCGCAAACCAAAGGTACTGTCTTACTGGATTCCGTAGTTTTTTATGTGCAAATTCTAAACCTTAATGTTGATAGCAACTAGGTTGTTGCCATTGTTGCATTCACAGAGACCCATTATATCGATGACTTAGAGAATATTCAAGACGAATGCTAATACTATCTTTCAATGTAGAAATAGAAGATGGCAGTGCAGAAGAGGTATCAGTTTTGTTTTTGGATTTTGTCTTTTACTCACTTCCTTGTTTCATGTTGGTTTTGTTTCTTATTTTCTTCTGCCCATCAGGAATTGTGGAGTGAAGATTCTGAGATGGACAGTGCAAATTGCTCATCTTTCTTTCTAATTGCCGAGGTAAGCTCTACAAAGATATGTTCGCCATAAATTTATTGGGGAAAAACATGAACTCGAAAAGATACATCTTCCATTTCGAATGTAACCATTTCTGCACCTTAACTGGGCTATTGTCTTGTAATCGTGTTTAATTTATTCATATTAAAAAATTACATGTGAAAAATTAAACTATGATAACTGATATAAATATTAATAACTAATACACAATTGTAGAGAAAAATGGACCTAAACAAGAGACCCCGGTCCTGGATCTAATCAAGCCCATACGCCTCATAATAAAAATAGGGTTAGAAATATATTTTGCTTCCACCATTGGTCATTGAACTCCATTTAGTCAAAATCTGCCCAGATATTTAACTTTTTTCACAAAATGAGAACTTCCCCACAATATTTTTATTTTTTTATTTTTTTTTTTTATTTGTTTTTTCTGGATTTTTGGTAATTTCTTTTGACCGAAGCTACCTATTTTATGGAACCCAAGTTAGTGTGACCCAAAGTCGCGGCGACTCAAGTAGGATTTTCATCTCCGAAGTTGGTTCGATGGTCGCCCATAATTATGGGATGGTCCATTACAAACGTGGTTCTATCGTAACCTTTGTCTTTGTTTTGCCTGCGCCAAGAAAGGTGATCTCTTAGAATACCTAACGCTTGCATGCCTTCTGTCAACACCGCTCTCGTCGCATAACGTTTCAGCTTCTTCCCGTAAAGATTAATTTCAAGGAGGACGGCTGAGGATCGCTTTCGTCGGGTGGGAATTTAATGCTTCATATGGATTCTAGTAACATTGGTGGGATTGAGCAACCAAAGATACGCCGCGAAGGAGGCTGTCACCATATTGGGTGAAGGCATCTCCCCGGTGCTTTCTCGATGGACTGCTCTTCGGACAGATGTAGAATTTGAATGGGGAGACAGGGATTTCTCGCCATAAGTCTGATCAGCTTCGCCTATGACATTCTCAGCTGGTTTGCTTTCGGACCAAAGGTACTATCTTATTGATTCCCTAGTTTTTATATGCAAATTCTGAACCTTAATGTTGATATCAACTAGGTTGTTGCGATTGTTGCATTCGCAAGCCACCCATTATACCATGAGTTAGAGAATATTCTGGATGAATGCATGAAACTGTCTTTCAAAGCGTAAATAGAAGACGACAATCGTAGAAGAGGTATCTGTTTTGTTTTGGATTTTGTCTTTTACTCAGTTCTTGTTTCATCTTGGTTTTGTTTCTTATTTACTTCTGTCCATCAGCAATTGTGTAGTAAAATTCTGAGATGGACAACGCAAACCGCACATCTTTTTTTTCTAATCGCCGAGCTAAGCTCTACATAGATATGTTCGCAATAAATTTATTGGGGGACAACATGAACTCGGAAACGTACATCTTCCATTTCTTATGTAACCATATATGCTCAATTGGGCAATTGTAAACTATGATTATTGATATAAATATTAATCACTAATACATAATTGTAGACAAGAATGGACCCTAAACAAGTGACCCCCGCACGGGATCTAACCATGCCCATACACCTCATAATAAAAATAGTGTTAGAAATATAGTTTGCTTCCGGGCCAATGGTCTTTGAACTCCATTTTATGAAAATCGGCCCGATATTTATCCTTTTTCACAAAATGAGAACTTCCCCAATGATATTTTTATTTTTTTATTTATTTATATTTATTATTATTTTTTTCCTGGATATTTTAGTAATTTCTTTTGACCGAGCTACCTAATTTCAGGAACCCGTGTCAGTGTGACCCAAGTCAGGAGCGACACAAGTAGGATTTTCGTATCTCCAAGACGGTACGGTGTTCGTGCTCGCACAACCCTGGTTCGGTGGTCGTGTGCCCAAATTATGGGATGTCCATTACAAACTGTGTTCAATCGTGACCTTTGTCTTTGTTTTGCCTTCGCAAGAAAGGCGATCTCCTTGAAAACCTAACGCTAGCGTGCCTTCCGTCAACACCGTCTCCTCGTACAACGTTTCAACTTCTTCGCGGAAGAATAATTTCAAGAGGACGAGCGGAGGATCGTTTTAGTCAGATTAAATTTCAAGCTTCATATGGATTCTAGTGACATTGGCGGGATTGAGCAGCCAAAGATACACTTGAAGGAGGTTGTCACCATATTGGGTGAAGCCATCTCCCCGGTGCTATCTCGATGGACTGCTCTTCGAACGGCTATAGAATTAGAATGGGGTGGCAGGGATTCTCGCATGAAGTCTGATAAGCTTCGCTGTGACATTCTCTGCTGGTTTGTGCAGACCAAAGGTACTATCTTACTGGATTCCGTAGTTTTTTATGTGCAAATTCAAAACTTTAATGTTGATAGCAACTAGGTTGTTGCCATTGTTGCATTTGCAGAGACCCATTATATCGATGGCTTAGAGAATATTCTGGACGAATGCATGATACTGTCTTTCAATGCAGATAAAGAAGATGGCACTGTAGAAGAGGTATCAGTTTTGAGTTGGGATTTTGTCTTTTACTCTCTTCCTTGTTTCATCATGGTTTTATTTCTTATTTTGTTCTGTCCATCAGCAATTGTGTAGAGAAAATTTTGAGCTGGACAGTGCACATCGCTCATCTTTTCTTTCAAATCGCCGAGCTAAGCTCTACAAAGATATGTTCGACATAAATTTGTTGGGGGACAACATGAACTCGGAAAGATATATCTTCGATTTCTTATGTAACCATATCTGCTCCTTAACTGGGCAATTTTCTTCTAATCGTGTTTAATTTGTTGATTTGAAAAAATTTCATGTGAAAATTTCAATTATGATAATTGATATAAATATTAATCACTAATAAACAATTGAAGAGAAAAATGGACCTAAACAAGTGACCTCGGTCCAGGATCTAACCAAGCCCATACTCGTAATAAAAAATAGGGTTAGAAATATATTTTGCTTTCGACATTGGTCCTTGAACTCCATTTAATCAAAATTGGCCCAGATATTTTACTTTTTCACAAAATGTGAACTTGCCTAAGATATTTTAATTTTAATTTTTTTTTTTTTTTTGCATGATTTTTTTTTCTTTTGACCGAAAGCAAATCCTATATTCGGAACCCGGGTCAGAGGACCCAAGTCGGGAGCGACTCAAAGAAGGATTTTCGTATCTCCGAGACGCTTTTGAGTTCATGTTCGCATAAACCCTAGTTCGGTGGTCGCCCGCTTAATTATGGGATGGTCCATTACTAACCAAATTCAATCGGGACCTTTGTCTTTGTTTTGCCTTCGCAAGAAAGGCGATCTCCTTTGAAAACCTAATGCTAGCATGCTTTCTCAACACCGCCTCCTCAAACTGTATTTCAGCTTCTTCCCAAAGATTAATTTCAAGAGGACGAAATGAGGATCGCTTAATGGTGGGAATTTCAAGCTTCATATGGATTCAAGTAACATTGGCGGATTGTGCAACCAAAGATACTCACGAAGGAGGCTGTCACCAAATTGGGTGAAGGCATCTCCGGGTGCTATCTCTATGGACTGCTCTTTGGAAGGCTATAGACTTTGAAAGGGCCGGGCAGGGGATTCCTCGTGATGAAGTCTGATCAGCTACTTTGTGACATTCACAGCTGGTTTGCGCAGACCAAAGGTACCATCTTACCGGATTCCGTAGTTTTTATGTGCAAATTCTAAACCTTAATGTTGATAGCAACTAGGTTGTTGCCATTGTTGCATCTTCGGGAGAGACCCATTATATCGATGACTTAGAGAATATTCAGGACTAATGCTAATACTGTCTTTCAATGCAAAAAATAGAAGATGGGAGTGTAGAAGAGGTATCAGTTTTGTTTTTGGATTTTGTCTTTTACTCACTTCCTTTGTTTCATGTTGGTATTGTTTCTTATTTTCTTCGGTCCATCAGCAATTGTGTAGTGAAGATTCTGAGGTGGACAGTGCAAATCGCTCATCTTTTCTTTCAAATAGCCGAGCTAAGCTCTACAAAGATATGTTCGCCATAAATTTATTGGGGTAAAACATGAACTCGAAAAGATACAGCTTCCATTTCTTATGTAACCATTTCCGCTCTTTAGGTGGGCTATTGTCTTCTAATCGTGTTTAATTTATTGATATTAAAAAATTACATGTGAAAATTTAAACTATGATCATTGATATAAATATTAATCACTAATACACAAATGTAGAGAAAAATGGACCTAAACAAGAGACCCCGGTCCAGGATCAAATCAAGCCCATACGCCCCATAATAGAAATAAGGTTTGAAATATATTTTGTTTCCACCATTGGTCATTGAACTCCATTTAGTCAAAATCTACCCAGATATTTAAATTTTTTTCACAAAATGAGAACTTCCCCACGAAGTTTTATTTTATTTTATTTTATTTTATTTTATTTTATTTTATTATTATTTTTTCCTGGATTTTTGGTAATTTCTTTTAACCGAGCTACCTATTTTATGGAACCCGGTTAGTGTGACCCATGTCGGGAGCGACTCAAGTAGGGATATTCAGATCTCCGAGTTGGTTCGAGTTCGTGTTCGCACAACCTTTGGTTCGTTGGTCGCCACGCCCTAATTATGGGATGGTCCATTACAAACCGTGTTCAATCGCGACCTTTTGTCTTTGCTTTGCCTTCACTAGAAAGCGTGTCCTTGAAAACCTAACGCCAGCGTGCCTTCTGTCAACACCGCCTCCTCAGAAACGCTTTCAGCTTCTTCCGGAAGATTAATTTCAAGAGGACTTCTTAGGAGGATCAGTTTTGTGCGGTTGAAATTTCAAGCTTCATATGGATTCTAGTAATATTGGCGGATTGAGCAGTCAAAGATACTCCTCGGCGAGGCTATCACCATATTGGGTGAAGGCATCTCCCCGGTGCTATCTCGGTGGACTGCTCTTGGATGGCAATAGAATTTGAATGGGGTGGGAGGATTCCTCCATGAAGTCTGATCAGCTCGCCGGGTGACATTCTCGGCAGGTTTGCGCAGACCAAAGGTACTATCTTACTGGATTCTTTAGTTTTTATGTGCAAATTCAAAACCTTAATGTTGATAGCAACTAGGTAGTTGCCATTGTTGCATCTCCAGAGACCCAATTTTATCGATGGCTTAGAGAATATTCTGATGAATGCATGATACTATCTTTCAATGCAAATAGAAGATGACACTTTAGAAGAGGTATCGGTTTTGTTTTGGATTTTGTCTTTTACTCACTTCCTTGTTTCATGTTAGTGTTTTTCTTATTTTCTTCATTCCATCAAGAAATGTGTAGTGAAAATTTGAGCTATACAGTGCAAATCGCTCATCTTTTCTTTTCAAATCGCTGAGCTAAGCTCTACAAAGATGAGTTCGCCATAAATTTGTTCTTGGGACAACATGAACTCAAAAGATACATCTTCCATTTCTCATGTAACCATATCTACTCCTTACTTGGGCTATTGTATTCTAATGCGTGTTTAATTTATTGATATGAAAAATTACATGTGAAAATTTAAACTATGATAATTGATATAAATATTAATCACTAATACACAATTGTAGAGAAAAATGGACCTAAACAAGTGACCTTGGTCCAGGATCTAATCAAGCCCATACGCATCATAATAAAAATAGGGTTAGAAATATATTTTTCTTCCGACTTTGGTCCTTGAAGTCCATTTAATCAAAATCGGCCTAGATATATAACTTTTTTCACAAAAAGTGAACATCCCCATGATATTTTTATTTTTTTTTATTATATTTTTTTTGCTTGATTTTTTTAAATTTCTTTTGACCGAGCAACCTATTTTCTGGAACCTGGGTTATAGTGACCCACGTCGGAAGTGAGTTAAGTAGGTTTTTCGTATCTCCGAGATGATTCGGAGTTCGTGTTCGCATAGCCCTAATTATGGATGGTCCATTACAAACTGTGGTTCAATTGTGACCTTTCCCTTTGTTTTGCCTTCGCAAAGAAAGCGATCTCCTTCAAAACCTAATGCTAAAGCGTGCCTTCTCAACAACGTCTCTCCCACATCTATCGTTTGAGCTTCTTCCCAGAAGATTAATTTTAAGAGGACGAAGGAGGATCGTTATCGTCGCGTTGGAATTTCAAGCTTCATATGGATTCTAGTAATAGGGATTCTCACATGAAGTCTGATCAGCTGCTTGCTGTGACATTCTCAACTGGTTTTCGCAGACCAAAGGTACTATCTTACCGGATTTCGTAGTTTTTATGTGCAAATTTAAACCTTAATGTTGATAGCAACTAGGTTGTTGCCAATGTTGCATCTTCGCAGAGACCCATTATATCGATGACTTAGTGAATATTCAAGACCTAATGCTAATACTCACTTTCAATGCGAAAATAGAAGATGGCAGTGTAGAAGAGGTATCAGTTTTGTTTTTTAATTTTGTCTTTTTACTCACTTCCTTGTTTCATGTTGGTTTTGTTTCTTATTTTCATCCGTCCATCAGCAATTGTGTAGCGAAGATTCTAAGATGGACAATGCAAATCGCCATCTTTTTTTTTCAAATCGCCGAGCTAAGCTCTACAAAGATATGTTCGCATAAAATTTATTCGGGTAAAAACATGAACTTCGAAAAGATACATCTTCCATTTCTTAAGTAACCATTTTTGCTTTTTAATCTGGGCTATTGTCTTCTAATCGTGTTTAATTTATTGATATTAAAAAATTACATGTGAAAATTTAAACTATGATAATTGATATAAATATTAATCACTAAAACACAATTGTAGCTAAAAAATGGACCCAAACAAGAAAACCCCTATCCAGATCTAATCAATCCCATTCACCGATAATAAAATGGGGTTAGAAATATATTTTGCTTCCACCATTGGTCATTGAACTCCATTTAGTCAAAATCTACCCAGATATTTAACTTTTTCACAAAATGAGAACTTCCCCACAATATATTTTATATTATAATTATTATTTTTTTTTTTATTTTTTTTTTTGATTTTTGGTTATTTTTGACCCCGAAGCACCTATTTTATATAGAAAACCGGTTAGTGTGACCCAAAGTCGGAGCGACTCAAGTAGGATATTCAGTATCTCCGAAGTTGGTAATGAGTTCGTGATAGCACAGCCCTGGTTCGGTGGTCGTCTACCGTAATTTGGGGCGGTCCATTACCGCTGTGGTTCAATCGTGACCTTTGTCTTTGCTTTGCCTTTACAAGAAAGGCGATCTCCTTGAAAACTCTAACGCTTAGCGTGCCTTCTGCCAACACCGCCTCCTCGTTAACGTTTCAGCTTCCCAGAAGAATAATTTCAAGATCGACGAGCGGAGTGGGATTTTTTTCGTGTGGTGGGAATTTCAAGCTTCATATATAGATTCCGTTGTCCTGGCCTGTTGAGATTCAAAGGCATCTCCCTGGTGCTATCTCACCATATTCTTGGATGGCATCTCCTGGTGAGATATCGGTGGACTGCTCTTCAGATGGGGTAATGTGGTCAGCTCCCGGTGACATTCTTCAGCTGGTTTCTGGTTTGATTTGTGAACCAAAGGTTTTTTTATGTGCAAATTCAGGAACCTTAATGTTGATAGCAACTAGGTTGTTGCCATTGTTGCATTCGCAGAGGCCAATATATCGATGGCCACAGAGAATATTCTGGACGAATGCAATTTACTATCTTTCAATGCAGAATAGAAGATGGCACTGTAGAAGGGAGATTTTATCAATTTTGTTTTTCCAGTTTTTTTATACTCACTTCACCTTGTTTTCATGTTGTGGTTTTCTTATTTTCTTTTTGATCCATCAGCAAGTATTGGCGAAAATTCTGCTCTACAAAAGATATATTTTCTTTTTCAAATGCCGAAATAAGCTCATTGTAGCATAAATTTATTGGGTTAAAACATGAACTTCGAGATACACATCAGTCCATTTCTTATGTAACCATATCTACTCCTTAACTGGAGCTTGTTTTTCTAATGGGTGTTTTAATTTATTGATATCAAGAGAATTACATGTGAAAATTTAAACTATGATAATTGATATAAATATTAATCACTAATACACAATTGTATAGAAAAATGGACCCTGATAAGTGACGCCCAGTCCGGGGATCTAATCAAAACCCATACACATCAAAATAAAAATGGGGTTAGAAATACTATTTTGCTTCGACATTGGTCCTTGAAGTCCATTTAATCAAAATCAGCCTAGATATATAACTTTTTCACAAAAAGTGAACTTGCCCACAGAAATTTTTATTTTATTTTATTATTTTTTTTTGCTAGATTTTTTTTTATTTTTCTTTTTAGTAGAGACAACCTGTTTTTTTCGAACCCGGGTTAAGGTGACCCACGTCGGGAGGCGCGACTCAAGTAGGAGGATTTTCATTATGGCCGGGATGATTCAGTTCTTGTTCACTTGTGTGGTTTCGATGGTCGTATGCCTAATTATTTGCATTGTCCATTACAAAGCTGTATTCAATCGTGACCTTTCCTTTGTTTTGCGCCGCCAGAAAATGATCTCCTTGAAAACCAAATGCTAGCGTGCCTTCTGTCAATAACACCGTCTCCTCAAACACATTTTTCTTCCCAGAAGATTAATTTCAAGGGGACGAGCGGAGGATCGTTATCGATGCGGTGGGAATTTTGGTTTCCTTTATGGTTCTAGTAACATTGGCTGAGTTGTGGAATCAAAGATACTCAAAAGACTGTCGCAAATTGGGTGAAGGCATCTCCCTAGTGCTATCTCGATGGACTGCTCTTAGGACGGCTATAGACTTTGAATGAATGACAGGGTTCTCGCATGAAGTCTGATCAAACTGATTCGACATTCTCAGCTAGTTTGTTAGGGCCAAAGGTGCTATCTTCTTGGATTCCGTTGTTTTATGTACAAATTCTAAACCTTAAGTTGGGTTTGTTGCCATTATTTGCGTGCGGGGACCCGATATATCGATGACTTAGAGATATTCAGGACGAATGCTAATACAGTCTTTCAAAACAAAATAGAAGATGGCGATTATTGAAGAGGTATCGGTTTTCTTTTGGATTTTGTCTCTTTACTCACTTCCTTGTTTCATGTTGGTTTTGTTTCTTATTTTCTTGTTTATCGCATAATTGTGTAGTGAAAATTCACCAGTGATGGTTACTGCAAATGGACTCATCTTTTCTTTCAAATGTTGGACTAAGCTCTTCAAAGATATGTTAAGCCAAAAATTTATTGGGGGGACAACATTAACTTCGAAGGATACATCTTCCAATTCTTAGTAACCATATCTGCTCCTTAATTGGGCTATTGTCTTCTTATCGTGTTTAATTTGATTGATATTAAAAAAATTACAGGTAAAAATTTAAACTATGATAATTGGTAAATATTAATCACTATTTACAATTGTATAGAAAAATGGACCTAAACAGGTCCCCGGTCGAGTTCAAACCATTCCCATACACCTCATATTAAAAATAGGGTTAGAAAATATATTTTGCTTCCGCGATTGGTCCTTGAAATTGTTTAATCAAAAATCGCCCCAGATATTTAACTTTTCAACAAAATGTGAACTTCCCATGATATTTTTTTTTATTTGATTTTATTATATATATATATATATATATTTCTTGGAGTTTTGTAATTTCTTTTTTGGGCTACCTGGCTACCCCGATTTTTCTACCCAATTCAGAAGTGCGACTCAGTCGGATTTCGTATCTCAAATCGATTCCGGGGACCGTGTTCGACAGTCTTGGTCCGATTGGTCGCTAATTATGGGGATGATTATTTCAATGAACCTTTGTTTTCTTTGCCTTCGTAAGAAGGCTTTCTTTTGAAAACCTAACGCTAGCGTGCCTTCTGAGAACACCGTCTCCTCGCATAAATTCAGCTTCTTCCACAAGATTAATTTCAAGGAATGGCCGGTAGGATCATTTTCATCGCGGTGGAATTTCAAATAAAAGGATTCTAAAGTCACATTGATTGAGTAGCCAAAGATACTCACGGGAGGCTGTCACAATATTGGGTGAAGAGCATCTCCCTGATGCTATCTCGATGGACTGCTCTTTGGGCGGCTATAGAATTTGAATTGGCGGTAGGGATTCTCGCATGAAGTAGATCAGCTCGCCTCGACATTCTCAGGTTAGTTTATGCCAGACCTAAGGTACTATCTTACTGGGTTCCGTTGTTTTTAATGTGTTCTAAACCTTAATGTTGATAGTAACTAGGTTGTTGTCATTGTTGCATTCATAAAGAGACCCATTATATCAATTACTTGGAGAAATTTTGGACGAATGCATGTTACATCAGTCCTTCAATGCAAAAAATTGAAGGTGGTCGTGTGAAGAGGTATCAGTTTGTTTTTGGATTTTGTCTTTTACTCACTTCCCCTTGTTTCAAGTTGTTTTGTTTCTTATTTTTCTTCTCCAACAGCAATTTGTGTAGTGAAAATTCTGGGATGGTGCAATCATCCTCTTCTTTTCTTTCAAATCGTTTAGCTAAGCTCTACAAAAGATATGTTAGCCATAAATTTATTGGGGACAACATGAACTTCGAAAGATACATCTTCCATTTCTTATGTAACCATCCTTGCTCCTTAATTGGGCTATTGTCTTCTAATGGGTGTTTTAAATTTTTATTGATATAAAAATTACATGTGAAAATTTAAACTATGATAATTATTAAATATTAATCCTTAGAAATACAATTAATGAAAAATGGACTAAACAAGTGACCCTGGTCAGGATCTAACCAAGCCCTTAAATATCATATTAAAATTGGGTTTTGAAATATATTTTTGCTTCAAAATTGGTCCTTGAACTCCATCTAATCAAAAATGCGGCCTAGATATATAACTTTTTCACAAAGATGTGAAGACCCCATGATATTTTTATTTTTATTTTTATAATTTTTTTTTGCTTAATTTTTTTTATTTCTTTTTTGATCAATTGCAACCTATTTTTCAGAACCCGGGTTAGAGGTGACCCACGTCGGGTCTGGACTCAAGTAGAAGTTTTCATGTCCCAGACGATTTAAGTTCGTGTTAACAACCCTGGTTGGGTCAATTACGTGCACCTAATTATGGGATGGTCCATTACAAAGCATGTTCAATTCCTGATTTTTCCAGCAAGAAAGCGATCTCCTGAAAACCTGTCTCCTTGAGCTTCTTCCCGAGAAGATTAATTTCAAGAGGGATCATTTACCCCGTCTTGTTTGGATTTCAAGCTGGAAAAGGTTCAAGTCACATTGGGGGATTGAGCAGCCAAAGATACTCTGCCTCTTTCCTGAATTGGGTGGAAGGCATCTCCTGGCTATCTCGATGGACTGCTCTTGGACGATGGACTTTGAATGGGGCGGCAAATTCTCGCTAGGGGTCTGATCCAGTCACTTTGTGACATTCTCAGCTGGTTTGCGAGACCAAAGGTACCATCTTACCTGATTTCGTAATTTTTATGCTTAAAAATTTAAACCTTATTGTTGACAGCAACTAGGTTGTTGCCAATGTTGCATTCAGACTCATTATATCGATGACTTAGAAATTATTCAAGGCAGATGCTAATACTCTTTCAATCACGATAGAAGATGGTAGGTGTGGAAGAGGTATAGGTTTGTTTTAGTTTTCTCTTTTACTCACTTCCTTGGTACCATGTTGGTTTTGTTTCTTATTTTCTTGTCCGTAGCAATTGTGTAGTAGAAGATTCTAAGATGCACAAAGCAACTCACTCATCTTTTCTTTCAAATGCATACGACTAAGCTCCACAAAGATATGTTAAAATATAAATTTATTGGGGTAAAACATGGGGTGAAAAGATACATCTTCCATTTCTTATGTAACCATTTCTGCTCTTTGCTGGTTAATGTCTTCTAATGCGTGTTTGAATTTATTGATAAAAATTACATGTGAAAAGAATTAAACTATGATAATTGATATAAATATTAATCACTAATACACAATTGTGAGAAAAATGGACTAAACAAGACCCGGTCGAATCATAATCAAGCCATAAGCGATAATAAAAATAGGTTTGAAACATATTTTGCTTCCACCATTGGTCATTGAATTCCATTTAGATCCAAAATGTGCCGGTTATTTACTTTTTTAACAAAGAGAACTCCCCATGAAATTTAAATTTTATTTTATTTTTTTTTATTTTTTTATTTTTTACGGATTTTGGTAATTTCTTTTGTGGACTACCTATTTTATGGAACCCGGGACAGTGTGACCCAAGTCGGGGAAGCGACTCAGTTGGATTTTGTATCTCGGTTGGTTCGGAGTTATGTTTACTTACGATACAGTTCGGTGGTCGTCTGCCCTAATTGTTAGGATGGTCCATTACTAAGCGTGTTCAATGCATTGACCTTTGTCTTTGCTTTGCCCTCAAACAATCTCGAAAACTCCTGGCGTGCCTTATCAACATCGTCTCCTCGTTGTAACGTTTTTGCTTCTTCTCGGAAGATTAATTTCAAAGGGCGGGAGGATCATTTAGATGCGGTGGGAATTTCCAAGCTTCATATGAATTCTAGTAACATTAGGGTTGGGCATTCAAAGATATCAGAAGGGAGGTTTTACCATATAGGGTGAAGGCATCTCCCTGGTGCTATCTCACTTTGATGGACTCCCTCTTGGGATGGCAATTAAATTTGAATGGGTTGGGAGGGGGATTCTTGCATGAAGTCTGATCAGCTGCGATTTGTGACATTCTCACCTGGTTTTCCAGACCAAAGGTGATGTCTTCTTGGATTCGTGGTTTTTATGTGCCAAATTCAAAGCCTTAATGTTGATAGCAACTATGTTGTTGCCATTGCATTTGCATTAGACCCATTGTATGGATGGCTTAGAAGAATATTCTGGGCGATGCATGATACTATCATTGACCAATGGAAGATGGCGATTAATAGAGGTGCTGGTTTGTTTTGGATTTTTTCTTTTACTCACTTCCTTGTTTCATGTTGGTTTTTTCTTATTTCTTACGTCCATCCCAGCAATTAGTGAAAATTCTGAGCTTCTCTGATTGCAAATGCAGCTCATCTTTTTCTTTAAAATTGCCGAGCTAAGCACTACTGCCCGATGTGTTCATATAAATTTATGCTTGAGGAGAACATGAACTCGAAAGATACATCTTCCATTTCTTATGTAACCTATCTTCTCCTTAAGCTGCATTGTATTCGAAATAGTGTTTAATTTATTGAAATGAAAAAATAACATGTAAAATTTATCTTTGTGATAATTGATATAAATATTAATCACTAATACACAATTTGAAAAATGGGCCCACAAACAAGTGACCTTGGTCAGGATCTCATCAAGCTATACGCATCACACAAAATTGGGTTAGAATATATTTTGTTTAGACATTGGTCCTTGAACTCCATTTAATCAAAATCGCCAAGATATATAACTTTTTTCACAAAATGAACTTCCCCATGATATTTTTTTTTTTTATTATTTTTTTTGCTAGATTTTTTTTCTCTGGACCGGCAACCTGCTTTAACGCCTGGTTAGAGGACCCACGTCGGGAGCCACTCAAGTAGAATTTTCGTTTGTTCGGCGATTATCAAGTTCGTTCGTGATAGCCCTGGTTCGGTGGTCGCCTGCGCCCTAATTATGGGATGGTCCATTACAAACTGTATTCAATTGTGACCTTTCCCTTTTCGGCATACATGAAGAGGTGATCTCCTTGAAAACCGAATGCTAGTGTATACATCAACACAGATCTCCTCAAACTGCGTTTGATTCTTCAGAAGATTATTTTTCGGAGACGGCCGGAGGATCGTGTGTGCTACTTGAAGGAATTTCAAGCATCATAGTTCTAGTAACATTAGC